>JAFEMH010004783.1:0-192523 GCA_022495995.1 Adenophora triphylla var. japonica
AATGCCCATTCTTTCCAAACAAAATGCATGCATTGCATCATCATTCATCAATATCAAAAAAAAAAAATCATCATCATCATCAACATGCAATATTCAATTTCAAAAAAAAAAAAATCACAATTCTTCGAATTTTCACATGTAATTTTCGAATTGAAAAAAAAAAATGGCGAAAATGCCAATTCTTTTTCCAAGCAAAGTGCACATTTTGGGTTACTCATATACTCATTACAACATGCAAAGCATCAAAATCAAAATTCAAAGCCAAGAATATCAATCATTCGAATTTTCAAAAAAAAAAAAATTCAAAAATCACCCAAAATTTTCAAACAAGAAATCAACAAAAGGGATCAAAGGGTTTCAAAGTATACCGTTCGAAGATGCGGATCCGAAGCCCAATGTTGCCAAGCATCGGGGTAATGCTCCTCCTCAACCGATTGCGAAAGATTGTAATGCCTCCTCATCCGGACGAGCTCCAATCGCCTCTCCGCTACCGGGCCACGTCCTTGGCCTTGAAAAGCGCCTTCCCCGTGTTCCATTGCTCAAAAAAATCGAAGAAATCGGAAGATTTTTGAAGCTTAAATGGCCAAAAATGGCGGATTTTGCAATTTTCTCTCTCTCTCTCGTAATTTTCTGTAAAAACAGAATGGGGAAGAGGAAGGGCGTTGGCCCTAATTAATACCCCTGACTTTCCATTCCTCTCCGCGCGGATAGGATTGTAAGGGTCAAAATGACCCTTTTGCCCTTTAAAATTTCAGGACTGCGCAATTCGAGTCCCAAACTTGACAAAGTTAACAAAAGTTAACCAAAGTCGGCCCTTGTCAAGGAAATTACCCCGGCGGTCAAACGTAAGACCGAGTGACCGAGAAAGATAACGAGATCCGGTATCTTTCATCAAAATTACCCCGGCGGTAAAACGTAAGGCCGAGTGCCGGAGAAAGATAACGAGATCCCGTATCTTTCATCAAAATCATTTCCCGGCGATAAAAGCGTAAGGCCCGAGTGCCGAGAAAGATAACGAGATCCTGTATCTTTCATCAAAATTGCCCCAGGCGAGTCAAACGTAAAGACCGAGTGACTGAGAAAGATAACGAGATCCCGTATCTTTCATCAAAATATTCCCCGACAGTCAAACGTAAGACCGAATGACCCGAGAAAGATAACGAGATCCCGTATCTTTCATCAAAATTACCCCCGGCAGTCAAACGTAAGACCGAGTGACCCGAGAAAGATAACGAGGTCCGTATCTTTCATCAAAATTACCCCAGGCCCGGAGTCAAACGTAAGACCGAGTGACCCGAGAAAGATAACGAGGTCCCGTATCTTTCATCAAAATTACCCCCGGCAGTCAAACGTAAGACCGATTTCCCAGACAAATACGTCTGATTTTCCCAGCAGGCTAACGAAATCCCGACAAAGTTAACGGAATCCCAAAGCCAACGAAATCTCGAGTAGTACTCGAACTACGAAAGGGCTTGATTCCAGCTAGGGATACGTAGGTAGCCTTTATCATTGAGTCCGGCCCCTCGACCAAAAGCGGTCACCCTATCCTTCGGCGGCGGACAAAGTCCACCGAAAGGCCATTTCAAATTAAGGTCCGAGGCGCCTAAAAAGCCATCATCATCAAGGTCAGGCGCCTAAAAGCCGTCATCATCAAGGTCCGAGACACCTAAAACGCCGTCATCTCCAAGGTTCGAGGCACCTAAAATGCCATCTCCAAGGTTCGAGGCACCTAAAACGCCATCTCGAGTCCGAGGCACCTAAAACGCCATCTTCAAGGTTCGAGGCACCTAAGACGCTATCACTAGGAAAGCGATAAATCGCAATCATCCCCGGCGAGAGACCGAAAATGGTCATTCCTATCCCGAGCGGAGCGGATAGCCATCGGACCGAAGATGGTCATCTCTTATCCCCGCGAGTTTCTTTCCGGTAAACGGCGTAGAACTCGCTCATCGGGTTCGAGGCACCTAAAACGCCATCATCTCCGGGGTCGAGACCCGAACTACGGCCCAGCTTGATTCCCGCTCAGGGATACGTAGGTAGCCTATTGAATAGGTTCGGCCACCCGATCACTCGATCATCTGCCAAATATGGAGCCTTACTCTTATCGACGACCCGCTTCCTTGAAGCGTCGTCGCCAGAGGGCTACTTGTAAGTGCTCCAATTTGAGCTTGTTAGAATTTTCGTTAGAAAATTAACGAAAGTTATAACATTTCTAACAATTCCTAACTATCCTAACATTTCTAACAAAGTGAGGGTAAAATGGGCATTGTTATTTAAGGTTAAACCTTAAAAAGAATCTCAAAAAAGAAAAACAAAAGAAGAAAACCAAATATAGCAATCTTTGGAAACATAAAGCTGGTTTGCCTAATTTGAATTTCAAAAAGAAATATTCTTCTTGTCCAAAGTGGGCCGCATTTAATGAACAGTGCACGCCCTCTTGGACCTATCCGCGCGGATACCTTTGCATTTTCGGAGGGCTATAAATTGAGCCCTCAGGTCACAAAAATAAGGAGGAAGAACACAATTTGCACCGAACCTCGGCGAAATATAGAGAGAAAACGGTGAGAATTCTTCAAGAATTGTCACCTTTTTCTCTCAATCTTTCCCAACTCATATTCATCCACTCACTCTCATATTAAAGCCCTAAACACTCATATACTCAAGCCAAACACTCAAGAACACAAGGAAGATTGGTAAACCCTCCTCTTCCTAACCCTAAATCTCATCCATGCATGCATCTTCAAACTACAAAATGTAGTTCTTTCATCTTCTTGCTCTAGATCTAAGAAGATCACCATGGAAGACCATCTCCATGGATGATCTTCTACAAAGATCAACATATTTTTTAAAGCTTTCTTACTTTCTTGCAAAGAAAACTCATTTTCAAAACCCTAAAAACCATTTTCAAGCATAAAATCTTGATTTCAAAGGATAAAATTCCCCTTCCCAAGCAAATGAAATGCTTAGTCCTAATGTACCCCAAGGATGGTTTGGTATAGTTGATTCACCACTAAAATTTCTAGTGATCACTAACCAAAACCTAGGGAAATGGGGACAATCATGGATGCAAAACCCCCCTTAAAATCATATTTTCTTTCTTGAGAAGTTGCTGTCCAGTAGCAATTTTCTCAGACCTCAGTCCATGGTCTTAATTTTTGGACACAGATGAACTTGGAATTTGGTGTTGACTACAAAACACTTTTTGTAGCCAACATCCAGAGCTTTCCAGAAATATTTTTACTTTATTTTTTGGGTGAGTAAAACTCCTCTTTTCAAATTTTCTTTCAGAGGCTAGTTCATCAGCTTCTGGGAATCCAGATCTCATGTCTGAGTTTTCCAGAAGGTTTTGACCCCTCAAATCTTCTCCAAAATGGAAAATTCCTTCGTACAAACTTTATTTAAGGTGTCTAGAACAACTTTCATTCTCTGAGTTTATCCAGATTATGAAGTTTTAAGACCCTTGAATCCCTTTTAAAATCAAAGGTCCACTGCCTTTTTCATTCTGGCAGAAATGGCTCTCAACTTCAAAAGGTATTTTGAGTACCAAATCTCAATCCAAAAATCTTCCAAAAAATCATGGGATCAGTTTAAAGTCTTAAAAAGATATCCCAATTTTTACTTTTCTGAGTTTCAACTTATTTTGGCCAAAACACACACACACACACATACACAAATGATTTTCAGCTTGGAAGACTCGTTTTACGAGGCGCGTCGGGTGCACACTAACGTCCTTCCCGACGCGTAACATGACCTCCGAACCTAAATCTCTGATCTCGGGCTTTTTTCAAAGTTTTGGCCCTCAAAATTAAAATGGCGTGGCGACTCCGTTTTCCGGTTTTATTTGGTTTTTCAAAGAAACGCAAAAAACCGAATTTTCCCGCGAATGGCAACATCATCACAGTGAGTCACAATAAACCATTATCTTGGTTGCCCCAAAACATTTGGCATACTCAATAGCTGCGATCAAAGCCTCATACTCGGCCTGGTTGTTGGAGGCTTGAAACTTAAACCTCAATGCTTCCTCGAACACCTTGCCACTCTCTGGTTCGACCAAGACGATTCCAGCCCCACTAGCATTTTTTATGGCCAATTCGTCTGAATAAATGTTCCAGCAGTTGTCGGGCAAACTGAATGACTGCTGACTTGATGGTTCCTTCCCTTTTGAGGCCTTCCGCTGAAGTGCCTCTGAGTTATCTTCTTTGGTGAACGTTAGCTCGACCAAAAATCTACCAAAGGTTGTGCCTACAGTGTCTTTCGAGGCCTATACTCAATATCGAATTCTATCAATTCTATTGCCCAATTGAGTAGTAGACCTAAACTTTCTGGCTTGTGTAGCATCTTCTTTAAAGGAGCATTGGTCAGCACAACTATAGGATGGGCGGAGAAGTAAGCTCGTAGCTTCCTTGATGTTATCACTAAGGTGTAGGCTACTTTCTCTACATTAAAACACCTCCCTTCCATATCGGATACGGCCTTGCTGACATAGTAAACTGGGTTTTGGATGCCATTCTCTTCTCAAACCAATACTGCAGCCACTGCTCAATCCCCTGCTGACAGATATACATACAAACTTTCTCCCTGGATCGGGCTAATAAGTAGGGGGAGAAGCGAGATACTCCTTGAGTTGTTGATACGACGATGAGTATTCGGTCGTCCACTCAAAGGCTTTCATCCCCCTCATAGTTTTAAAGAAGGGGAGAGACCTCTCAACTGACTTGGCTATGAAATGACCCAAAGCGGTAACTCGACCGTTCAGGCGTTGGACTTCCTTGATGCAAGTTAGCTCCTGCATTTCAATCAAGTCTTTGATCTTTTGTAGTTTGGACTCTATACCTCTTTGTGATACCATAAAGCTCAAGAATTTCCCTACAGCCACTCCAAACACACACTTGCTGGGGTTCAACTTCATGTTGTTTGATCGTAGATTGGTGAATGTTTCCTTTAGGTCGACTACATGATGACCAAACGTGGTTTTAATGACCATGTCGTCGATGTAAGCCTCCATGTTTCGGTCAATCTGACTAACAACGACTTTATTTACCATTCTTTGAAAGGTCTCCCCAGCATTTTGCAGTCCGAATGGCATCTTGGTGTAGCAATATACCCCTCCTGCTACCTGGAAGGCTGTCTTTTCTATGTCATCCTCATACATTCTGATCTGGTGGTAGCCTGAATAAGCATATAGAAAGCTTAGAGTGGCATGACCAGCAATGGAGTCGACATGTTTGTCTATTGGAGGAAGGGGATAACTATTTTTTGGGCAGGCTAGGTTCAAGTCAGTGAAGTCGACACAAATTATCCACTTCCCGTTAGCTTTCTTAACCACACCACATTTTCCAGCCAGGTGGTGTAGGATGCCTCCTTGATAATGCCTGCACTTAGAAGCTTGTCGACTTCCTGCTTAATGGCAATTTCCTTATCACGAGCAAAAATTCTGAGTTTTTGGCTCTTGAATTTCACCGTAGGGTTGACTTCAAGTCGGTGTACTGCAACCTCTTCCTTAATTCCCTCCATATCTTCCACTTTCCATGCAAAGACATTTGTACTTTCTTTCAACAAGGCAGTTTTTTCAGCCTTTTCCTCGGATGATAACTGTCAACCCAACTTGATTTTTTGTTAGGGGTTGGCCAGATTGGTCTCTATCTCTTCCATCTCGTCCACTGGTTCTAGCTCTGGGACATCCCTAAACTGCAGGGTCTCAATGATGATCTCCTTAACTTTCTTTCTTTCCTCTGCCCCCAGTTGTGGAGCCTATACTTCAATCATGCCGCCTAGATCGACATCCATTTCATTATTTGTGACCCCTCAAGTTTGGGTTGACTGTGAGGATAGGTCCCCTATGATGACATGGTCAATCAAAACGGTATCATCTGCATGCCCTTTGCTTTCTGAGGGACGTGTCGGCTCAATCATGACAATGTCATGTGAGGGATAGGTCGCCTCATCTTGCATCAGTTCCATCTCTTCTTCTACACATTGAATTAGTGCCAACCATGAGGGATGACCAAACACGATTCTAGTTCCGGTTCGAAACCGCTGATTCCAGAAAAATGGAAATCGGAACCAAAACCGTGAACTTACGGTTCGAGTTTCCGGTTCCGAACCAGCGATTCATGGTTCAAAACCGCCTGTTCAACGATTTTTTTTTGAATAGAAAAAATTGTTTTAGAATTTTTTTAGTATTGAAAATATTTACAAAAAGTTATATAAAAAAATTAAACAAATGAAAATATATTAAATAAAAGAGGGACATACTGTGAGCTCCTCCCAACTCCCGAGACCTTTAAACTCGTGTCCCAGGATGGAGAGTCCCAAAACCCCATTTCTAAAAAAACTTTTCCTTACTTTACCTTAAATTGAAAAGTATACAACCCGTTTTAAAAACAATTTCCAAATAACCTCTCTACACGAAGGCAATATATAAACCTGTTAAACCAAACACAACCTGTTTATACAAAGCATACAACTGGAAAGGCTTACACAAGCCATCCATAAAACAAACCAATCCCAACTGAATTACAACATACTCACTGAAACATGTTTATGAAAGTTTTATATACGAAACCTTTCCCCAAAATAATAACAACCAACAATCCCAACTCCCCAAGACAACACTTACCCCGACAACCAAAAGATATCCAAACTCCTGCCTCGGCCTCACTGGTCCGGTCTTCCTGTCTCAGCGGGATCTAAAACAATAAAGGGAGAAGGGGTGAGATAAAATCTCAGCAAGCTATTATGTATGCAACAATATGTCATACAAGATGCAACACATAAACAGGTTGCTCAACAAATATGCAACACCAAATAGGTTGCTCAAAAACCACATTGGGGAAAACAGTAAACACTTTACGTTACCTTTCCCTTTACCTTTTTCCATCTGAATCATATGTAGTACTACGGTGGGAGACATACTCCTCTCATTTTGTGAAATGCTAGTGCACATTCCCATCTTATACGACCCCTTACAGAGAACCATATAAGCTGCCTCGCTATCTTATGGCATGACTGCACATATCCATAGAAGCTGAACCCCTCAATCCGTGGCCACAGAAGGAATGAACGGTACAAGTATAAGGACATCCAAACACCTTATAAAATATCTTCTCATAAGTGGTTTCATTCCCTATACCCCCGCAGATCAATTGGTATACCATATCCAAGCACATCACAGATACTTGAAATAAGTCCACCCAATGGGACATCAACATATATAGAACATGGTACTGCAACTCATGTTAAACAATTGAAACAGTGCAACACGTATTTAACACTATGTGCACAATTAACTATGAATATGTAAACTCGTATGGCACAAAGTATATCATGTAAGTCCTACACATTCATTACACAATATGTAAACCAGTAACAGGGTACTACCACTCCTGTCCCAAACCAAGTAAATAGTGCACAACACATTTGAGGCACTATAAGAACAAATAACCTTACATAGGTCATCACATAAGGCTACAATATCACATAAGTAACCCCACGCGTTCACAATACCATATTAAACACCTTCTCTTAAGGTTCCAAGTTCATTTACCAAGTTTTATAAACTTTGGTTCAAGTTGTACACTTGCCTCCTAAGCATTTTCAAGATGTTATTTAAAACTCTTCCACATATCCATTTTGGCTATTTCAAGTTCCACAATGTAGTACTAAAGTTGTACTAGAATCCTAGTTAAAGAATGTACCAATACATGCCCATTAAACTAGGTTTACAAAGCTTCAAACATTGTTCAAGGACTGCAGGGTAGGGCACGACTCGTGCCCTATTGAAATTGCCCGGATCCGAGAAAGGCCTCGCGGCCCCGGCATCTGGCATCTTTCGCGTTGGAGCGGCTTAGTCTCGCCGTTTTTGTTTTTGTAGAGTCGCCACGCCGTTTTTATTAAGCCCAAAACATTGAAAAAGGGCATCAGTTTAAAGATAATTTTAAACTGTTTTTGTGTGATGAGATTTTGAGTTCGGAGGTCAGATGACGCCCCGGGAAGAGAATATTAGAATATTAGAGCTCACCCGAGTAGCCTCGTAAAACGAGTCTTTCGGATACCCCTAATATCCTTTAAATGTTGTGTGTGTGTGTGTGCTTTTAAAAATGCATGCTGTATCGGATGTCTACATTGTATGCTATGTATGAAAATGTATTGAAATAGTAGAGGAAGGAAGCCTTACCAATGTTGGTTCGTGTCTGTCTTCCGCTGGGGAATGGTGTTTGAGGTCGGAGTAGCGTTCCGGTACGGATCGGGGTTGCCCGGGAGGGACCGGTTGTCCGCGGACGAGTTTCGGCGTGAGTTGAGGTTGTAGGCTGCGTTCGGGCAGAGGTTCGGCGTGCGTGGGGATCGTCGGGATCACTCGGGCAGAGGTTCGGCGTGCGTTGTGGTGGCAGGAGTCACTCGGGCAGAGTTTCGGCGTGGTTTGGGATCGTCGGTTTGACTCGGAAAGAGCCGGGACACCGTGGAAAGACCAGGCAAGGCCTCGGAGTACCACGAGGGGCCTCAGAGTACCTCGAGAGTGCCTCGAGGCAGCGCGGGAGCGTCTCGGGAGCGCTCGGGGAGGCTTCGGAGCACCACAAGGGAGCTCGGAAGGCCTCGGAAGGATCCGAAAGGGGCCGGGAGTGCCTCAAGAGGACTTAGAGGGGAGCCGAAGGCTAAGGGAGGAAGAGAGAAGAGGGAGGTGTGTGAAAATGAGGAGGGGGAGCCCTCTATTTATAGTAAAAATTTCGGAGCAAAGAAAGAGGTCCGTACGGACCTTCTTGGTTATCCGAGAATTTTGGATTTCCTCGATTTGAGGGAATGCGCAATGATGGAGAATATTACGGAATGATGGTGTTCCACTGAGCAATAAGGTCCGTACGGACCATCTTGCATGCAAAGAGGTCCGTACGGACCAACTCTGCAGGAAGTAATCATTTTCCCGGGATTTGAGGGAATATTGTGGACTTTAAGGGGATTTAGTAATCATTGAAACAAAGAGGTCCGTACGGACCTTAATTGCTTTACGATTTCACTGAAAATTCCCAAAAGGTCCTTTTGTCCCTTTTATCCCGGAAAGGCTCCTCCACTTGGTTTGGTTGGGGGTTTGAGAGGGTTTTGAGAGGGTTTTGAGTGAGAGAGGTCTACGAGACTACGTGGATGAGTGCGGTGTTTCCCGTGTGTTTGAAAGGGGTGATCCAGTTGGGGTACTTACGGAAGCCCCTCGACGACGTCACTTATGAAAGAAGTGGGGTCGTCGATAAGATAAGGGTCCTAATGCTGGATCGCGTCTTTGGGAGAGGAAGTGACCGTGAGGGTCAATGTGAGGACGTGGTGGTGTCCTTTTGTGTGACCGTTTAGGTCGATAAATTTGGACCCTGTGATAGGATTCCTACGTATCCCTGGCGGGAATCAAGCACAGTCGTAGTTCGGGTGTGGGGTGAGTGTTTTGTGAATGCGGGCGTGGTGGTGCCACAGCTGTTGTGTGACCGCCGAGGTCGGTGGTGAGGACGTGGTGGTGTCCTAAGATGTGGTGACCGCCGAGGTCAATTGTGAGGACGTGGTGGTGTCACAGGATGGAAATTTTACGATTTTCCTAATCGGGTGGTTTAAGGCCTTCGGGCCGGAGATAGAGTGAGGACTGAATCGTCTTCGGTGCGGTTGGTGCCACGGCCGGAGGACTTTGAATCGTCATCAGCGGCGGTTGGTGCCACGCCGGAGGACTTTGAATCGTCATCTCGGCGGCGGTTGGTGCCACGCTGGAGGACTTTGAATCGTCTTCTGGCGGCGGTTGGTGCCACGCTGGAGGACTTTGAATCGTCTTCTGGCGGCTGTTGGTGTTATGCGCGAGGACTTTGAATCGTCTTCTAGCCGCAGTTGTGGATGTAATGCGCGAGGACTTTGAATCGTCTTCTAGCCGCAGTTGATGTAATGCGCGAGGACTTTGAATCGTCTTCTAGCCGCAGTTGTGGAGGCATGGCTGCCTTGTGCTTCGAGAGGCGTAGAGGCCTTTGTGTTTTTGCATGTTGATGTAGAAGGTTGGACTTACGATGACTGCCGGTGCTTGAGCTGCCGTTGAAGTGGGCAAGGATGATGGCCGATGATTGCTTCACCATTTGGCGTTTTGGGAGGCGCTTCGTGCCTTGGGACTTGTACTCGGAGGTGTTGGCTCCTTCGCGTGCTTGTTTTGCCGTTGAGTGGGCAAGGATGATGGCCGGTGCTGGGGATATGCAGTCTTGTATGACTTCCCTTTGACTTGTTGGGGAGGAGCTCGGGCTTACTTTGATGGCCGGTGCTTGCGCTGCCGTTGAAGTGGGCGAAGTTCGGGCTTACATCTGACTGCCGGTGCTTGAATTGTTGGGGATGCGTGACCTTGTAGGGGCCCTTTTCTGTTGGGAAGATGACTTCGGACCTCTTTTGAGGGCCAGTGGTTGAGTTGTCGTTGAGCGTTTGGAGGCGTCTTGTGCCTTGATATTCGTGCTGGGAGGTGTTGGCTCCTTCTTGAATTGCCGTCGGGCGTCTTGGATTGCCGTTGGAGTGGGCGAGGACCGGTCTTACGCTTGACGGCCGGTGGTTGAATTGCCGTTGAAGTGGGCGAGGTCCGGTCTTACGCTTGACGGCCGGTGGTTGATTTGCCGTTGAAGTGGGCGAGGACCCGGTCTTACGCCGACGGCCGGTGATTGGAATTGCCGTTGGAGTGGGGCGAGGAGACCGGTCTTACGCCGACGGCCGGTGGTTGAATTGCCGTTGAAGTGGGCGAGGTCCGGTCTTACGCTTGACGGCCGTGGTTGATTTGCCGCCGTTGAAGCTGGGCGAGGTCCGGTCTTACGCTTGACGGCCGGTGGTTGAATTGCCGTTGAAGTGGCGAGGACCGGTCTTACGCCGACGGCCGGTGGTTGAATTGCCGTTGAAGTGGGCGGAGGTCCGGTCTTACGCTTGGCGGCCGGTGATTGAATTGCCGTTGGAGTGGCGAGGACCGGTCTTACGGCGACGGCCGGTGGTTGATTTGCCGTTGAAGTGGCGAGGTCCGGTCTTACGCCGACGGCCGGTGGTTGGAATTGCCGTTGGAGTGGCGAGGACCGGTCTTACGGCAATGGCCGGGGATTGATTTGCCGTTGGAGTGGGCAAGGATCGGTCTTACACTGACGGCCGGTGGTTGAATTGCCGTTGGAGTGGGCGAGGACCGGTCTTACGCTGACGGCCGGTGGTTGAATTGCCGTTGAAGTGGGCGAGGTCCGGTCTTACGCTTGACGGCCGGTGGTTGAATTGCCGTTGAAGTGGGCGAGGACCGGTCTTACGTTGTGGCCAGGGGATTGAATTGAAGGGTTAGGGACCATTACGCACTTGGATTTGCTGGAAAAGGCCTTAGGACGACCGGGGGCAAAGATTATAAGGCGGGGAAAGTAATTTGGCCACCCCTTGCAAAGAGGTCCGTACGGACCAACCTGGCTGCAAAGAGGTCCGTACGGACCAAGTTGGTTTTTTACAGTTCCCAGGTTTTGACCGGGTTTAAATGCCGAGCCCTTCCCCATTCCTTCTTCTTCCAGGCGTAAACCAGGCGAGAGAGAGAGAGGAAAAAACCTCCATTGTTAACCAAAATCAAAGATTTTTTGCTTGAATTGTTTGCCGTAGGCGGAAGGATCTCGAAGGAGTCGTCGTCAACGCAGTCAAGAGGTGGTCGAGCAACGGATGGAGCTCCAAAGGAATTGGATTTCGTTCGTTCCATCTTCGAAGAACCCGGATGTTTTGTATCCGAATCCGGAGGTGCACAATCGTCGCTCCATGAACGTCGGGGAGGTAAGAAATCTGCTCCGTTTTGATTCCCTGCTTGAATTTTTGAATGCTAGAACTAGGTTTTTAGTTTTTCGCATTTTTTGAATTTTTTTTTTTGTTATTATTTTATGCCTTTTTGTGAAATTCTTGATGAATTGTTGAAAATGGACATGTAAAAATTGTGGGTATGTGTATTTTGAGCAGAAATGTGTTGATTAGCTTTTATTTGTGAAAATAAAGTGCCTTTCTAATGAAATGCATGCTTTGGTGTTTTGTACCGTATGCTATTTATGTATGTACATTATGAGAAAAATTATCGTGTAGTGATAGTTTTTGTGAAAAAATGTGACATGTGCCGTGTTTTGTGACGGGTTCTATGTGAAAGTGTGTGCCGTGTAGGGACGGATTTTTGTTTTTGTTTTTTTTTTTGTGTTATGCATATGTGTCGTGCCGTGTGTGCCATGTTTTTGGGTGACGGACTTTGTGGGGAAAATATGTGCAATATGTGCCATGTTTTTGTGACGGGTTATATGTGCCTTTGCCGTGTTGGGACGGATTTTCTTTTGAAAATGTGTCGTGTAGGGTTTAATCCCCCCCCTTTTTTTCTTTTGAGAAAATGTGTACAGTGTGTGCCGTGTTTTTGTGACGGACTGCATGGGAAAAATTATATGCATGATATATGTGAAAATTATGTGCATTATATGTGCATTATATGTGAGAAATATGTGCATTGTGTGCCGTGTTTTGTGACGGGTTACATGGAAAAATTATATGTATAATGTATGTGAAAATTATGTGCAATATGTGCCGTGTTTTGTGACGGGTTATATGTGCCTTTATATTAAGAAATCGTGATTGACGTACCTTTCTTTGTGTTTACTGCGGGATGCGGGGCTTATGGCCGGGAAGGCCAAGAGGATGAAGACTCGGGGATCGCTCGAGGGCATTGTTGAGCTATGGCGGCGGATGCTGATATTTCCGTGGACGGTAGGCCGAGTCCCCGGAGGGCTGGTTTATGCTTACGGCACAGGTGTGTTCGTTGAGAACTCCGGGGAGTGTCGACACGAGGAAGAACAAGAGTGTCTTCCGGGTTTATCCGAGTATTGGTGGGATACCACCCACACCTTCCACACGAGTGGGGGCGAGGTGACGGTGGCCGCCACCGACTTTCTTTGCTATTACCGGCTTTCCTTCAAAGGAGGGCGGTGCGGTGGAGGGATATGATCTCCGTGTGGTGCCGGCCCGAGCTGCTTGGGCTTTGAGCCTCGTCCTCGCGAGGGGCACAGGCATCTTTGTATAGTGATGTGGAGCCGAGGATCACGGCCGGTATTGGGGCCTACATCGAGTACCGGCCGGGTGACGGCGGAGCGAGTTAGCGCGCTCCTTCTTGTGGTATGCACCGTCCGAGACTCTGTTCTCGAACCACGCTACCGCAGCTCCCTTCGCTCCGTTGGAGAGCTTGATTGATCTGGATAGGGTCTCGCGACATTGCTTGGGCGAGCGAGGCTTGGCGAGCTCTACTTCTCCTTGGACCGGTTTAGCCTGGGTGTGGCCGTCGTTGGCTTTGTTTTGACTTTGCTTTGGAGGTATGAGTTTATTCTTTGTTTTTCTTGATTTAGCGATCTGTCATTTCTCCATTTTCTTTTGCCTTGAGCCTTCTCTCGTTTTTTGTCACGAGGTGTGGTTTTATGAGGTTTTCCGGTGCTTCCCGTGGGATAGAGATCCGGGGCATTCTTTGCGTACCACTCGCTATCTTTGGGCTGGGCTCGTACGGCGAGGAAGAGGAGGACCAGCAGGGGGAAGCTCACCGTCGCCTACGGGGATGTGCAGGAGCGTCTGGAGAGAGATAGCCAGGAGGGTTTCCTCTTGTTCCCGTGGGCTCGGTATGAGGGCGATGAGTTCGAGGGGGCTCCCGAGGTGACAGCGCGGCGGAAGATGCTGCGGGGCTTGACTTGTGATGTCATGTACACTGGGAGCGGGTCTTCGCGGCATGGCCCGGTGTGCTTCCCGTGGCTCAGGGACCCTCCCTTTGGGATGCTTGATTCCGGGACATGGATGTGCTTGACTTCGAGAGGTACCTTGGCGGTGTCGGCGCGGAGTTCATTTTATATGGAGAGGAGTACGGGGCCTTCGTGAGGAGGAAGGCGAGGACGCCGCAGTGCTTGGCGCGGAGAGAGAGGTGGCCCCGCAGCTCCCCGTGAAGTTCCGATGCCGGGACCGGATTTCACGTACGTCGCGGGGACGGATCGAGAGGAGGCTGTGCATGCCGTTCCGGAGCTGAGCTCTGCCGCATACAGAGTGGACCCCGATAGATCGGTGAGTGTGCCGACTCTTTTCCATCTTGGCATCTTTTACGTATTTTCTCTTTTTGTTGTTGAGTATAACCGTATTGCCGAGCGTTTCCTTGGCTTCTTGTTGGTGCAGTCAGGGGAGAGCCTATGATATGCGACTCGCCGTTACGTGGCGATGCGTTCCTTCGCTAAGAAGATGGCGTCGAAGATGTCCCGCCGGTCTTCGCGTCGTGTGCCGGCGTACGAGCCTATGCCTTCGAGGCATTCTCGTGGACGTTCCTCCGCCTAGAGCCGAGCCGTGAGCCGCAGCCAGAGGGACCTTTGAGGGCGGCATAGCATGGATGCGGGACGTCTTCGGGGGCTGCGGGGCCTTCGAGGAGCAGCCCTTTTATCGATTCATGCCTCCGCATGGCACGGGGTGAGGGTTCCTCGAGCCTTCTTTCTTTGATCCTTTCGCCGGATTTGATCCTTCGAGTACTTTTCGTGGGAGCCTCTGGCGGGTGCTCGGTATTCGACGACGAGGATGTGACGGGCGAGTTCGGCTAGGATGCCCGACTTTTCTTTGGAGGACCTCGGCGAGGATGATGATGCCGAGGATTCCGATTAGTATTCATTTGTTTTCCCTCTTTTCATATCCCTCTTTTTTTGTTTAGCAACGGACATTTATGGGTACTGTAATAAAACACATGTATTTGCATGGCAACAGACATTTTATTTTAAGATGTAATGTCATTTTTGTGATTCCGAATTGTCCTAGAAATTGTTGCTATTATTATTTTTTTATTTTGTGCATGCCACGTGAGCCGAGAGTGTGTTTGTGGGTAGTGTTTGTTTGCCTGGGAATGGCTTTGGCCGTTGTTTGGGCGGATTTGGAGCAAGGTTTTGCCGAGGGCAGTGGTTGTTATCAAGTTTGGGAAATGGTGCCCACTTTTGAGGATTTTCGGGCTTTGATTGGAGGGCCCAGGAGGTGGAGGCCATCTCGCTTCCTTTGATTGGTGGTGTCGCGGTAAGCGTGAAGCTTGCGAGGCTTTCTTCGTACTTCGTTGGAAGAAGTGCGGGGCATGATCCTTGATTCGGGTCATATCGACATTTACGAGGCTTGGGAGCGGTTCATGGTTGATGATAAGTGACGTCTCTTGGGATGCATTCGCCTTGTGCGTGATGGCGACGCTTTTACAGTCGGCTCCCTTGGCATTTGTGATGGGGCTTTGCTAGATGTGGTAGGGCACCGCGTAGCCGGAGAGGATATTGTCCCGTTGGTCTTTGGGGAGACTCTTCATGGTATCGACCGTCCGGCGACCGGGGATCGTTTTATGAGAGGGAATCCCCGCTTTGCTCACCTTGTGGGCTGCGAGAGAGACTTCGGGCCATGTCCGAGGCTCCGACGTCGTTTAGCCCGTGGTCATTTGCTCGCCGACCTCTTGTGTTGGATATGGATCGGTCCTTTGGGAGAGATGGATGGCACGGCTTGGTACGCATTAGATCCGCTGGTGGGTTCCGCATCGGAGGATTGAGACCGGGAGGGTCTTGCGGGAAAGGGTCCTACGTTGTCGCAGTTCCGAGGTTTGTCTTGGTCCTCCTTCTATATTCCGTCGCTTGTTTCCCTTCGGCAGTTTGGGATGAAGCGGGAGCCTTTGTTGGCTGGGATGACCTTGCTGATCATGCGGAGGTAGTTCCTCTTTGTATGGCGGCCTCGAGTGCCTTCTTGTATTTTACGAGGGTATGGAAGTATTCCGCTTTCCCTCACTGTGGTACTCCTTAGGCGTCGGGAGAGTGTCGTGTTGACGACTCAAAGTATCCGGCCCGGTATGAGCAAACGTGTTGGGCGATCCCAAGTGGTCTTGGAGAGCAGGCATGTAGCGGTGCAGGACCCGGTTGCCGTAGTAGCTATTGCCTCGGGGAGTTCAAGCTTTGGTCTCGACCCTTTGGGCGTGACGGTAGACACTTTGTTTGATTACGAGACTAGAGTTGGATGACCGACGGGGAGAGGTCCTCTTTTACGGGCTCGCGGGGAGGAAATCCGGAGCCGAGGCACGGGCGAATGAAGCCACGAGAGCCGTTGGATTGTTTGACTCTACGGGAGGACCCCGGATCTCGGGCGAGAGACGCAGAGTTGGTTCACGTGGAACGAAAGAAGACTCGCCGGGGACGAGGGAAGAAAGGGAAGAATGGCGTAGGGGACAAGCGCGAGATGGCGCGGAATGACCTCCCTAAGTATCCATTCATTGCATTGCAAACACATTATTAGTTAAATGTATTAAGTTTGTCTTTTAGCATGTTGTGAACTTGAGAGTAGACCGTGCTTGAACTCATCAAGAAATGTTGTAACCGTTAGTGATTTGTGATTTACTTTTAAAGCTTTGTCGAGACGCAAGATCTTTTGTTTTGCCTTTGCTTCATTTGTGCACTTTGTCGGCGCCCATCTTTGGACTTTTCTCGTTGCATTTGCGGACTTGAAGCGATGCAGGCCATGACGGAAATCCCCTTTCTTGAGGCTTTGTGCTTGGCCGAGAGGTTGAATGCTCCCTTGACAAGTCGTTTTGACGGTCTTTTCGTAGCTTCCTTGCCTCTTTGTTGGCGTCGGGCTCTTGACCTCTTTTGCAGCTTACGCTTGAGCTTCTTTTATTTTTGTGAGCCCTTGCTCGAGCTCTTTTTTTTTTTTTATTTTTTTGTGAGCCCTTGCTCGAGATCTTTTTTTTTTTTTTTTTTTTTTTTTTTGAAGCGCGTGAAGGCAAAGACAAGCCCCCGCTTGGAAGCGGACATGAGTCGGTCGTTTGATGCTTTGAGTGACCCTCGGATGTCCTTTGATGTTGCCGCCGTCGTTTGACTTGGTCAAGGTATTTGCTGGGCGTGTTTCTTGAAAAGTGCGTAGCTTCGATGGAGGTCTTGATTGACATTCAAACTTTTGACTTTTTTGTGTATTTTTAGACCATGACCAATTAAGGTTGCCTACGTTCCCCTGACTAGAGGGCTCAGTTGTGCGTAGTTCGACTCTACATGGAGTGCCAAGAGATGCACAGCTGCTCTTCTTCAGCGAAGTATCTGCGGGTTTGCTTCCGTTATTTGGATTCATGAAGGGATTGCCGTCTAGGTACGTCGGCTTCATGGCGCCTCCGAGAAGATCTTTTGAACCACGAAAGGGCCGATCCATGTGGGTTCCCATTTTCCCAGTGGGTTGGTTCGAGTGGGAGGCTTTTCTTTGAGTACAAGGTCACCTTCCCCTCGATGTCTCGGGATTTGACTTTCTTGTCGAAAGCTCTAGCCATCCTGCTTTGATAGGCTCGAACGTGTTCCATGGCCTTTAGTCGTCGCTCGTCTAGCAGAGCCAATTCGTCATGTCGGCTTCGGAGCCATTCGACTTCGTTGAAGTCATTTTCCAGCAAAGCTCGGAGTGAGGGAATTTCCGGCTCGATGGGAAGGACTGCTTCCATCCCGTAGGTCGGGGCAAATGGGGTTTCTCCCGTGGGTGTTCGGCGATGTGCGGTAGCCCCAAAGTGCAAGGTGCGGCTTCTCGGGCCAATCTCGTCCTCGGGTGGTCATTTTCGGATGATCCGATTCGAGGGTTTTGTTTCTTTGCTTCCACGGCGCCGTTTGTTTGTGGCCGGTAGGGAGAAGATTTGTGACGTGTGATCTTGAATTCAGCCCGGTGATGCAGCCGAATTCCCCTTCGAAGTGTGAGCCGTTGTCCGATATGACCTCATTTGGGATGCCGTATCGGCGAGATGATGTTTTCCTTGAGGAAATGCGCGACCTTCTTGGAGGTGAGTACCTTGTAGGACTTGGCTTCGACCCATTTGGTGAAGTAGTCGATGGCTACTAAGATGAACTCGTGGCCAGATTCTTCTGGCGGAGCGATTTTCCTCATGACGTCAATTCCCCAAGTGGCAAAGGGCCAAGGTGTAGTCATGCGGTAGAGATCGTGGGCGGTAGATGATTGAGGTTGGAGAACCGTTGGCACTTGTCGCGGCTTCGGACAAAGTGGATGCAATCCCTCCATGGAGATCCGGTAGTAGCCCATCCCGAGAATGATTTGCATCAGGGGCTCTGGCGTTCATGGGGACCGCAAGCTCCCATTGTGGACTTCTGCTCATGAACTTGTCTGCTGCTTCTTCTTGGGCCGACGCAGCCGTAGGAGTGGCCCGTGGTAGCGTTTCTTGTATAACATGTCCCCGAGGATGACGAAGTGAGAGGCGAGGCGTTTAGGGCCATGATGCTCTTGGTTTCGATCCCTTCTACGTGTGTGGGTCTTCCTTGTTCATGAAGGTGGTTTCCCGCTCTTGAGGTATTGGAAAATCCGGTGTGTCTTGGAAACGGCGTCGGACTTGCGTCTCTTTGGCTCTTCGGCAATCTTGCAAATCGTTGTGATTAAAACCTTCTGGCGGCTTGGGCCCGGTTTTCTCTCGTTTGACAACATGCTTAAATGTTTGCTTGATGCATTTATTTAATTAATGTGTTTGCCGGATGAATTGTTATTAACTTGTTTTGATTAGTTAATATCATCATTTGTTAAAGATGCAATGAAATGATTTTTAGGAAGGTCGGACCTTTTATTGAAAGCGTGAAGACTGTACATTGTTGATCAAAGATTCACAATCGTCGGGCGTAAAGCCGTCAAAAGACTCAAAAAGATGTGAATAGACAGTACAACAAGACTCGAAGCTAGACTATAGGCGACGAGGGATTGGACCGAGCTTCATTACTCTCGGATGGCTGTAGCTTTAGAGGGAGTGGTGCTTTGGTTCGGGTGGCCAATCTTCCCTTGGCATGAGTCCGGAAAGTAGCTTGCATGCGGTTCGATTTCAAACCCGGATCGCGGAGGTTTTTGGCTGCTCCCCGATGATGTCCCTCCATTAGTGTTGCCACCGGTCCCTGGGGTTTTGATGATAGAAGTCGGCGAGGGCTACTTCTAGGAGGGCGAAGCATTCGGCGGTCGGAGTGGATTCTTCTTGATGTTGATCACTTTCATAGAATGCGCTTCTTTATGCAGGATCTTTGCTTGGACGACGTTTACAATGTCCGATTCGAGCGGGCATGCTATATCTCCTTCCACGATTAAGCCTTGGAGGAGGTTGCGCCCTTTGTTCGTCCCAGGTCGGACACGGAATGTTGAATTGAACTAAGCCGTGATGGGTGTCCCATAAGATCCGAGAGTGTCGGCTAGAGGGTTGTCTTGTCAGGGGATCGGTGATGAGCCGGTTTGCAAGAGGGTTTTCGGCGAAGTAAGGGTCTACTCCTCGATCAATCTCCATTAGGGCATCCATCTCTTGATCCTCTCTCAAGCATTCTTCACGGTCGCATATGTCGAGTTGTCATCCCGACCCATGAGTTCTTCAATTTCCGGCTCGTCGCGGCTTAGAGCGTGGATGTAGGGATCCACTTCGTAGCGGGACGGGGTAGGAGAATCATGCTGGGAAGAGTATTCGGTCATATCGGGACCTTCTTCGGGGTCATAGCTTGCGCCAAGCACTTGCCATTACTGGCTTCCGCGGATCACTTCGATCGCTCCATTGGCATTGATAAATTTCACGCATTGGTGAAGAGTAGATGATATTGCTTTCATCCGATGTATCCAAGGCCGTCCCAACAAAGCGAGAGAAGGTTGGTTTGATTTCCACGACTTGGAACTCTGGAGACTCCGGTTATACGTCGAATTGGATCCTCAAATTGATGACTCCTACGATTGGTCGTGCGGTAGAGTCGTAGGCTCGGATTACCCGAGGTGAAGGCCTTATCGAGAGAACGGTCGATGCGGAGTCGTTTCAATGTGCTTAAAGCGATGATGTTGGCTAGCGGGCCGTTATCAATCAAGACGTTCGGGAGGAAGAACATCTCTATCTTTATGAGGATGAGGAGGGCTTCGTTGTGCCGATTCTCACATATTGGCAAGTCATCGTCTGTGAAGGCTAAACCGCTTCCCGTGCTACCGTTTGACTCGGTCTCTTACGGGAACGTTCGATCCATCCATTCGTATGCCTCTGGGTGGGGCAAAAGATCGTAGGGAGACAGTTGCCCTTAGGCGTTCTTGTCGGAATTCGGTCACGAGACCTTTTGACTCTTGTTTCACGCTCCCGATCATAGCGGGACAAAGCATGCGACGGTTTCGGAAATTGCGGGGGTACGCTCTCGCTTGGAGTTTCATCAAAGGCTATTGAGTTTACCCCGACGTTACGGGGAATGGATTTCCAATGGTATTGGGACCGACGAGGGCGTTCCAATTTTCCCTCCTCAATGAGCCTGAACCACCAGCTTGAGTACGAAGCAATTGTCGGTGGTGTGGCGGGAGGTAGTTGTGGAAGGCGCGGTGCTTGCTCATATCCATGTTGGGTTTGAGGGTCTTCGGTTGGAAATTCTCGAGTGGTTTGAGAAGATTTCGCTTCACCGCTTCAAATACTTGACCCAGGGGCATTTCCGGGTTATCTAAATGCTTTGGAAGCGTAGGGAAGCGAGGGGGTTGTTATTCTTTGGGGGAGCTTGATCGCGGTTTACTTGAGCTCCGTTACGAATGTAGTGCCTTTTCATTTTACTTCCTTTCCTTTGGTCGGGCGGGAGTTGAAGTTGCCGGAGTTTGTTCGATAGCGGTAAGATGAGGCGAGGGGTTCTTGTTGCCTTTTGAAGACTCGAGTCTTTTCAAACTTTGTCCGGCGTTGACCATGGCACGGAGATCTGGATAGAAATGGTGGGCGATCAAGGTCCTCAAAGATGGCTTGAGGCGAGGAATGGAAGATGTCCATCTGCTCTTCTTTGGAAAGTGGATCCATTATCTCGCTTAGCTTCCGGTTCCATCTTTTGTAGAACTCGCCCATTTGGTTCGTCATCCTTTTGTTCGGTGGCTTGCGAGTCATGGCGGTTTGTTTCCCATTCAAGATTGGCGCGGTACTTCTCCGGGAAGATTTCAACGATCCGATCCCACGTGGAAGCGGTTTTACGCCTTTACATTGAGGAACCACCTTAGTCTTTGTGGATTTGAGGGAATGTTGAAAATGATACGCCATCTGTTGAGGGTTGCCTTTGGCTCTCATACCCGGGACGTAGGTGTCGATGTGGGTTTTTGGGCATTACATTCCGTCAAACTTTTCCATTTCCGGCATCCCGAACTTTGGAGGGAGAGGGACCACTTTGTTCGGATCGGTGGCGGGGAGAGTCCTTCCGAGAACTAGCTAGCTTGCCTTGCATGTCTTTCATCCTGTTCGATCAACCAAGCTATGTGAGGATCACGTGTACGAGGTGGGTTACCGTTTTCGGGGACGGACACCGAAGATGGGGTGGATTGGGCGATGGGATCGCCATTCGGGAGTCTTGGGGAGGTAGTTGAGTGTATACCAACCCATACTCCTAGGGTGTTGAAGTTGAGGGCGTGATTGCCGGGTCCGCTAAGGGTTGTGTTTGGGAGGCGGGAAATGATTCGTTAGCCCCAACTCAGCGGACCTAGCGGTGGCAAACTTGAGATGTCGGGATATCCGCTCGGGATGCCCGTCCCTAGTAAGCATGGGGACTTTCGATTGTGATTGCGAGGCTCGTATAGAGGCAGTGAAGGATTGAATCTGGGGATACCGAGATGCATTGGGATCGGCGGAGCGAGCACGTATGTGTCTTGTTGATGCGAGCTTGATGTGCGGGCCGAGCGGTCGAGGCGGGCATGTCGGAGCGCTTGGCGATGCGGAGGAGCTTTGAGCGAGCGCTTTGCGTTGCTGGGATCTCGTAGCTTGGCGGAGGCGGGACTGCGATAGCTTTGAAAACCGGGAGCGGTATATCTTCGTCCTCTATGAGAACAAAGGTTCCGTCGGGTTGGGGAACTGCAGCTGTTCCTCGAAGACGCAAGGTGTCGACGATCCAGGCTTGCTGTTCTTCTTGGCGCTTCTTGATGGTTTCGAAGGCTCGCAGCACCTCCTCCATTGTCTGGAGATTCCTCAGTGGCGGGGTTCCGTTTCCCTCACTGTTATCTGTTGATCCCGTCATGGGGGAGTATCGGACGGTGCGGACCGTTGAACTGGAAGGGCTATCGGACCCTATGACCTCGATACTGAAAAGGCGGCTTCCAGGTATTCTCAACCACTCTCGGTTATTTGGAGGGTGACGGGCAAGGTTTAGACACAGGAATGGCCTAACGGGATAGAAGGGGGAAAGCTCACGTGGCATGCGGTTTCCGTTTCTTTTATTTTTTGATTGATTTTTTTTTTGTTGTTTTAATTTACTTAAAACATATTTTCTCAGAATCCTAGGTAGGTTGGAAAAGATTGCTCTTGTTTTTCGCAACTATGCTAGATCCTGGGTCGATGGAGACCATACGTGCGGCTATAAGCCCCTCGTTTTACTGTATTTCGACATCCCGGGGTGGACGGCCCGGGCGAGGGTCCTATAGTGCAAGCGGTTTCCACCGGCCTAAAAAGAAAATCGAACCTAAAGACCGAGCTGTCATGTTCGTTTTGATGCGTTAGCCATGTGAATAGTGAACCGAGCGGCCACTAAGTCAAGATCGGGTCAAGAGTTCGGCATGACCTCTCTTTACCTTGCTTGCGCAAGGGATGCGTGACGTTAGGCGTTGGGTGGTCATATTGTCATGGGCGTATCAAACGTGATGACATGGTGTCATGCGAGCATGGATGTATATCCGGGACGGAACATCGTGCAGGTGTAGCTTCGGAAATCAAGATCGAGGTCAAGATTTTAGCATGACCTTTCATCGCTTTAGCTTGCGCGAGGATCTTGAGTTCCGAGCTTTGACTCGAAAAATGGCCGGCATGGTATATGTATCCAGTTTTGTATGACACTGGGCCAGTAAAAACCAGCCCGAGTACGGACGAGTGTGACTCAAGACTCAAACGTGCGGGGTTGACGCTTGGCTAGGATGGGATGTTTGGAATGATCCCGTGCGCGCCCGAGGCCTAGGAAGACCTAACGGACTGCAAGCGAGACCACTCCGGGTTAAGGGTTGTAGTGTGCGGTGTATCCGGCGGGCCGGTGCGCGTAGTGTGCGGTGTAACCGAGGCGGCGGTGTGAGTAGAGTGCGGTGTAACCGAGGCGGCCGGTGCGCGTAGTGTGCGGTTTCTAAAATTCTTTTACGAGTAAAACGAAGTTTTTGAAGAATTTTAAATGTATGCACAGATGTATATTGATGCATTTTTTTTTGTATTTTTATTTTTTTTGTAAAATAAAAACGAAGCACGTGCACACACACAACAGTTAAAGGAAGGGGTAAAATGAAAGTTTGACCCTCATCATCGTTTTAAAAATCTTTTGTTTTGTTTAAAAGTTTTTAAAACAACATTTCCCCAGCGGAGTCGCCAACTGAAATTGCCCGGATCCGAGAAAGGCCTCGCGGCCCCGGCATCTGGCATCTTTCGCGTTGGAGCGGCTTAGTCTCGCCGTTTTTGTTTTTGTAGAGTCGCCACGCCGTTTTTATTAAGCCCAAAACATTGAAAAAGGGCATCAGTTTAAAGATAATTTTAAACTGTTTTTTGTGTGATGAGATTTTGAGTTCGGAGGTCGAGATGACTCCCGGGAAGAGAATATTAGAATATTAGAGCTCACCCGAGTAGCCTCGTAAAACGAGTCTTTCGGATACCCCTAATATCCTTTAAATGTTGTGTGTGTGTGTGTGTGTGCTTTTAAAAATGCATGCTGTATCGGATGTCTACATTGTATGCTATGTATGAAAATGTATTGAAATAGTAGAGGAAGGAAGCCTTACCAATGTTGGTTCGTGTCTGTCTTCCGCTGGGGAATAGTGTTTGAGGTCGGAGTAGCGTTCCGGTACGGATCGGGATTGCTTCGGGAGGGACCGGTTGTCTGCGGACAGAGTTTCGGCGTGAGTTGAGGTTGTAGGCTGCGTTCGGGCAGAGGTTCGGCGTGCGTGGGGATCGTCGGGATCACTCGGGCGAGAGGTTCGGCGTGCGTTGTGGTGGCGGGAGTCACTCGGGCGGAGTTTCGGCGTGGTTTGGGATCGTCGGTTTGACTCGGAAAGAGCGGGACAGGTGGAAAGACCAGGCAAGGCCTCGGAGTACCACGAGGGGCCTCAGAGTACCTCGAGAGTGCCTCGGGGCAGCGCGGGAGCGTCTCGGGAGCACTCGGGGAGGCTTCGGAGCACCACAAGGGAGCTCGGAAGGCCTCGGAAGGATCCGAAAGGGCGGGAGTGCCTCAAGAGGACTTAGAGGGGAGCCGAAGGCTAAGGGAGGAAGAGAGAAGAGGGAGGTGTGTGAAAATGAGGAGGGGGAGCCCTCTATTTATAGTAAAAATTTCGGAGCAAAGAGGTCCGTACGGACCTTCTTGGTTATCCGAGAATTTTGGATTTCCTCGATTTGAGGGAATCTCTGCAATGATGGAGAATATTACGGAATGATGGTGTTCCACTGAGCAATAAGGTCAGTACGGACCATCTTGCATGCAAAGAGGTCCGTACGGACCAACTCTGCGAGGAAGTAATCATTTTCCCGGGATTTGAGGGAATATTGTGGACTTTAAGGGGATTTAGTAATCATTGAAACAAAGAGGTCCGTACGGACCTTAATTGCTTTCGATTTCTGAAAATTCCCAAAAGGTCCTTTTGTCCCTTTTTATCCCAGAAAGGCTCCTCCCTTGGTTTGGTTGGGGGTTTGAGAGGGTTTTGAGAGGGTTTTGAGTGAGAGAGGTCTCTGAGACTACGTGGATGAGTCTGCGGTGTTTCCCGTGTGTTTGAAAGGGGGTGATCCAGATTGGGGTACTTACACCTATGGCACGACTCGTGCCCTATTACACCCCACCAGAAATAGTCATCCTGCACTTGAGCAAGACTTAGCACAAATTCAAGGCACGACTCGTGCCTCTGGGCACGACTCGTGCCCTTGCCCAGAAACTACTATTCTGTGCTGAACAACATCAGCAACAACAACAACAATACCATTTCTCAATTCAGCCACTGCAAGGTCATCCCAAAACAAAACATACACATGTTTTGGACTATAATATACTCCTTCCATAACACATAACACATATACAACAAGTTTCTAATCCCATTCAATCCATATTATACATCACCCTTTTCATGTTCTTCAACCCACCTAGTCTATTTTCATTCCAAACCCCAAGGAAATGATCCCACCTTTATCAAAAGGATTCACAACATCAAACTAACATCAATAAACATGTTATGAACAGTTATAACAAGGAACCATAACAACTTACCAATTTTCACCAAATTAAAAAGAAGATATAAACGGCTCTACGCGCTCTAAACACCTTCCTTTACAATAATTCGAAGTTGGAATCAACTACCAAGCAACGTATGATTTTCTGGGATTTTTGGAAGTTAAATAGGGTTTAGGAACCTTCAAGAACGTAGGGAGAGAAGAGAAAACTGAGGAGGTGAAGAATGGCTTCTTGAAGAAGCCAAAATGAGATTTATATAAAACTATTTTCACATAAGCTCCTCCAAGATTGAATTTCAACAAATAACTACCTCCAAGTTCAAGTTACACCTAAGCACCTCATACTTTTTATAACTCTTTCAACTCAAATTTTCAAGTGTTAACACATTACTACACATTTCCATTACTTAGGCATTATATGATTGAAAATCACTTTAACAACATCTAATATCACATAGTTCATCAACAATGTCAAAATGAACACGTAGTAAAACCAAATAACACAAAACAAGGATGAGATGCAATGCAACCCAACCCCACGTGCTTCACATGTGACCAAAATGTGCCTAGGTTTAGGGTCGTGACACATACTACCCTTAATTTTTTTAAATGAATAGGAAGAAATATTTTAGACATTTTTATTACTAAATTTGTAACAAAAAGTAATAGAAAAAAGATAGAAAAAAACTAAACAAATGAAAGTATATAAAAGAAAAGAGGGACGGACTACCCTTCAATTTTTATTTATTTTTTATATTTTTTATTAACTAGGAAATAATATTTTAGACTTTTTTTATTACTGATTTTTTTTTACAAAAAGTAAAATAAAAAAGATAGAAAAAAAAAACTAAACAAATGAAAATATATAAAAGAATAGATGGACGGACTACCCTTTATTTATTTTTTTAATTTTTTATTGACTAGGAAATAATATTTAAGACTTTTTTTAATATTATATTTTATTACAAAAATTAATATAAAAAATAGAAAAAAACTAAGCAAAGGAATGTATATAAAAGAAAAGAGGGACGTACTACCCATTAACTTTTTTAATTTTTTATATTTTTTTATTTATGAAATAATATTTTAGATTTTTTTTTACAAAAATATATATAAAATGTTAGAAAATTTAAACAAATGAAAGTATATAAAAGAAAAACTAAATCATAAATCTTATACACTAAACCTAAATCATATAACTAAATCTCGTTTATACCCTATTCCCTTAACCTTAAATCTAAATCATATACTGCATATCTCATATCCTAATTCATCTACCTAAATCTCATTTACACCCTATACCCTGAATGTACGCTCGCCGAAAAATTTAGAAAATTTGAGAGAGTCGCCACGCCGTTTTAAAGGAAAACATTGAAAACCTTTTGAAAAGAGAAAATGGGTTCGGGGGTCAGATTACGTGTTGGAAAGAACCGAGAGTTCACCCAACACGCCTCGTAAACGAGTCTTTCTATGTTCAACGTCCAAAATCATTCTATGAGTGTGTGCAAATTGTGTGAGACATAATATATGATGAAATGCATTTTAATGCTTTATTTTATTGATCAAAATGAGAGAATTACATCTTGTGAACCACTTGTTATGGGGGGCCACATCCCAAATTACAATGCTATGAACAGATTACAATTGGAAAGTGGTTTCTGCAGAGTGGCAAGATGTGTCGCGTGACACAGGATCTGCCTGGCTAGTTGTGTCGCGTGACACAGGACTCAACCTGGCAGGTTGTGTCACGTGACACATGTTGCCATATGCAGAAACCTTACATCATTGAATTGCAGAAGGAACAGGAGCAATACAGGTCAAAGTAGATCAACAATTCACTTCAAAAACCACACGAATCAGCAGTCAATCACTCAAGTGAGTGTCGATATGGAGAGATCCACACTCCTTTGATGAACAAGCAACAATTATATTCAAATTATACCATAAGCATGAAATAAAGCCAAGGAAAGCAACTTAAACAGAGAGATGGCGATTGCAACTTGATAATTGAGGCAGATGGAGCTTAATTATCAAGTTGTGAATAGAATTTGCATATGAATTGTGCAAAGAGCAAATATAAGAGAGAAGAGGAGGGAGGGAGTTGTTACTCTTGTAGATCCACACTCTCTACACCAATTTAGGTGTAGGGATCTTCAAATCAGCTACAGATGGTGGATTTGAATCCAGAAAGGATGGGAGACTTGGATCTCCAATTGGTATGAAGTGTATAAGAGTAGATAGGTGAATTGTGTATGAGAGAGAGAGATTTGAGGGAATTGGTGTGTGTTGTGTGTGTTTTAGGAGAGAGAGGGGTTTTTGGACGTATTTTGGCAGAGTGACCTTAGGGAGGCTCGAAGGGATCTAGAAATGAGAGGGGGAGGGTCCAATTTATAGCTGCTGACGAGGGGCAACTTGTGTCGCACGACTTTGCATTGTGGCTTTTGTTAGCTCGTTGTGTCGCACGACTAGACAAGCCATTAACCGTTTCTGGCGCCAACAAACTGGTTCAAGAACATTCCGAGTTGATTCCCAACAGGTCCAAACAAATAATTCCTTGTAGGTCCTTTTGCATGGGAAAAATACTTAAAAGTACTTCCTTCGCAAGAAACTTATAAAAAGTTCCCGAAAGTCTCGAAATGGACCGGAAATTTATCAAAACGCCCCTAGTGCAATTTTATTACATTAAAAGACACTTATAAAGGGTCGCGAATTGGATTGGCGTACTTACATACCCTAAGCCTTAAATATAAATGATATAATTCATACCCTAAACCCTAATTTATCTATATTAACCATACACCCTAAACCTTAAATCTAAATAAACTCCATACCCCAAATCCTAATTTATCTAACTAAATCTCATATATACCCTATATCCTAAACCTTAAATCTAAATCATATACTTTACACCCTAAACCCTAATTCATCTACTTTAATCTCACATATACCTTATACCCTAATACTTAAATCTAAATCATATACTATATACCCTAAACCCTAATTCTTCTACATTATTCTCATATATAACCTATACCCTAAACCTTAAATCACAATTATATATCCTATACTATATCCCCCTAAATCATATATCTAAATCCCATATATACCTCTAAATCAAACCACCCAATCTTATACATATACCCCTTATATACATTTTACCCTAAACTTATACAAATGAGAGTTAGTTTATGATTTGAGGTTGAGAATCAAATAAATTAACGAAATTCGTTTGAGAGAGTTCAGAGAGAGTTAAGGAGATTTGTGTGAAAATTTGTGAGGGGAGGGGGGGTGATATTTATAGTTGAGAAAATATGTTAGGAAAACAAAAATATTTTTTATTTAACCATATACCCTATACTCTAAAGGCGATATTCTGTCAAATCTAACGAAATTTCTGACAAATTGACGGTTTTGACAACGGTTCCGGTTCCGGTTTAGGCGGTTCGAAACCGCCGGTTCACGGTTTTTCAAAAGGAGA
Organism: Adenophora triphylla var. japonica; assembly: GCA_022495995.1. NCBI lineage: Eukaryota > Viridiplantae > Streptophyta > Magnoliopsida > Asterales > Campanulaceae > Adenophora > Adenophora triphylla. The sequence goes on from JAFEMH010004783.1 coordinate 28,638, forward strand.
AACCGAAACTGGACCGCCAAACCGCCGGTTACGGTTTCAAACGGCTTCGGTTCAAGGCGGTTCCGATTCCGGTTCAAGGCGATTTCAACGGTTTCGGGCTGGTTCCGTTTTCGGGTCAGTTCCGATTCTGATTTGGTCATCCCTACCTTATGGTGGTAGTGTCAGACTTCGAAAATTTCTAGCTTGCTTAGGAGTTTCAACCTTGAGTTCTCTCTTCTTTTTGGACCTCAACACATGATCAAGGTAGGCCCTGGCTGTACTCAACACACATCCAACACCCAGGGGGTGGGGAACTTGACCCTCTGGTGGGGGATTGAGGGAATCATTCCTAGTGCAACCTGTCCAGGAATTCCCAGGATAGCATAGTAATCACTCATTACATCAATAACTATAAACGTTACCTTGGTTATGGTTCTTAGAGGGTGCTGTCCGACATCCAACTCCAGCTCTATATGTCCCTTGGCGTCAACCCTGTGGTCGGTGAAGGCCTAAAGTAGACCTGATTAAGGTGACAATCTGACATCTGTAAGGCCCATTTATAGGAAAATTTTGTAGTAGAGGATGTCCTTGCAGGCTACTTTATCGACCAAAATCCTGCTGGAGGTGCAGTTGTCAATAAGTCCTGGAATGACAAGAATTTGCTCCCTTGCTGCCACACTAGTTTCCAGCTCGTAGGGATAGAATCTAATGACCTCATCTTTTACACAACTCATAGGTGGGACATGGGGAGCTTTATTCAGTTGGAAAATTTTATGCTTGAGGGCTGTATTGCTTGTCTCCTCAGCTATCACTCCCAGTGTTAGCCTAGGTTGCCTTGGTTCTAGTACCCCTCTAGCTGGTCGATCCCCATCTTGGGGATGATCTCCCTTCACAAATCTGTCCAGTCTTCCTTCATTCACACACTTTTAAATGATCCTCTTAAACTCATACATTCTTCCGTAGTGTGGCCAGTATCCTTATGGTACTCACAATACTTGCCATTGTCCCACCTGAACTTATTTTGGGGGTTCATAGGGACTGGAGGGGCCAGGTCGACCGTGTTTATTATCTCAGTCTGACTGATTGTGAGCAGGGTGAAGCTTTCGGGGACTCTCTCAGTCCTAGCTAATACCCCTTTGGTCGAACCACCAGCCTCGAAGTGCTTTGAGCTTCTCTCCTTCTTCCTTTCCTTACGTTCCTCATCAACGGCCACAACATAGGCCCTTTCAAACAACTCATTTCTCGTAGTGGCTCTCCTGACTTGTAGTTCATAATACAAATAAGGTGAGGACACCCCGTTCCTGAAATAATTGATGACCTCTCTGTTAGTTAGGTCCTCCTTTATTTGGTCGACCAACTCCTTAAATCGAGTAAAGTAACTCATGATGCTTTCCGTTTTTCCTTGAGAAATGTTGTTTAGGTCGGTGACTATTTTCTTGCGAGCCTCAGCCGTTGAAAACCTTTCCAGAAACTTTATTCTCATATATCTCCATGAGGTGATGCAGCCAGTCGACAAACCACGAAACCAAGTCAGTGTTACTCCTGTGAAGGTGCTGGTTAGTGCCTTGCATAACATGTCGTCCTATGATGAGACCAAGCATATGGTGGCCTCAAAATGTTGCATGTGATTCAGAGCGTTAGTCGTGTCGGAGTATTTATCTAGCACATGCAACTTGAAACCTGCAAGTGGGCCTTTATCGAGCATAATTTGGGCCAATGGTCGAAGAGTACTATCATTTCGTTCGCCCTTGCCGCCTGGTGCCTGTCGATCAGCTTCCATATCGCCTAACCTCATTTTCAAGTTTAAAAGCTCCCTAACATCCAGGTCGCCTATTTGGTGGGTGACATAATTGGACTTTTGGCGTTCATCCCTATGGTGCTCCCTTCTCGAAGGAGCTCTTTCCCTTTCATCTCTGGGAGGAGCCCTTTCTATCCTATCTCTCCCTGGAGGTGATCGACCTCCTCTTGGGGGCTACCTACCTCGAGCTCTGTCAGCTTCAAGTTGCCTTCTTTGTGTTGATTCAGCTTCCTATTCCCGTTGACTATTAAGTCTATCCCTCAAGTCTCCAGTACGGTCAACTGAGACGTGGGTGAGGGGAGGCTTGTCATTCCTCCCTTTTCCTCCTGATGCCCTAAGGGCCTCATTAGCACGTCTATGTGAGGTTAAGGATGGAGCCACCATTTGTGATCTTCGATCGTCTTTTTTAGGAGATTTTGGTATCTCAAGTAATTCATCTTGTACCTCGAGCAAGCTCTGCAAAACTCTTGCTCGTTCTAGCAGTATCTCATTCCTACTATGGTGAGAAGCTGAGGGACCAGCCATGTCGCCTACAACTAGGGATGACCAAACACGGTTCCGATTTTGAAAATGGGGAAACCGGAATCGAACCGTGAACTTACGGTTCGCGGTTCCGGACCGGCGAATCAACAATTTTTTTAATAGAAAAAACTGTTTTAGAATTTTTTTTAGTACTAAAAATATTTGCAAAAATTTATATAAAAAAAGATAGAAAAAATTAAACAAATGAAAGCATATAAAAGAAAAGAGTGAAGGACTATCCTTTAGATTTTTAATTTTTTTTAATGACTAGGAAAAAATATTTTAGATTTTTTTTATTACTAATTTTTTTTACAAAAAGTAATATACAAAAATACAAAAAGATAGAAAAAAACCAAACAAATGAAAGTATATAAAATAAAGGAGGGACGGACTACCCTTTAATTTTTTTATTTTTTTTATATTTTTTATTAACTAGGAAATAATATTTTAGATTTTTTTATTACTGATTTATTTTTAAAAAAATTAATATAAAAAAGATAGAAAAAAACTTAACAAATGAAAGTATAAAAAAGAATAGAGGGACAGACTACCCTTTAATATTTTTTATTTTTCTTATTTTTTATTGACTAGGAAATAATATTTTAGATTTTTTTATTACTAAATCTTTTTACAAAAAGCAATATAAAAAAATATAGAAAAAAACTAAACAAATTAAAGTATATAAAAGAAAAGAGGGACAAACTACCCTTTACTTTTATTTTTTATTTTTATTGACTATGAAATAATATTTTAGACTTTTTTTATTCCTGATTTTTTTAACAAAAAGGTATATAAAAATATTAGAAAATTTAAACACATAAATGTATATAAAAGAAAAACTAAATTATAAATATTATACACTAAGCCTAAATCATATAGCTAAATCTCGTATGTACCCTATAACCTTAACATTAAATCTAAATCATATACTACATATCCCATGTCCTAATTCATCTAACTAAATCTCATTTATATCATATACCCTAAAACTTAAATCAAACTGATATAATTCATACCCTAAACCCTAATTCATCTACCCTTATTTATTTACCTAAATCTCATATATACCCTATATCCTAAAAATTAAATATAAATCATATACTTCATAACCTAAACCCTAATTCATCTACATTAATCTCACATATATCATATACCTTAATACTTAAATCTAAATCATATACTCTATACCCTAAACCCTAATTCATCAACATTATTCTTATATATACCCTATACCCTAAATATTAGATCACAATTATATACTTCATACCCTAAATCCTAATTATTCTACCTTAATCATATACCCCATACCCCCCTAAATCACATACCTAAATCCCATATATACCTCTAAACTGAAACACTCAATCTTATACCTATACCCCTTATATATATATTTTACCCTAAAACTTAAACAAATGAGGGTTATTTTACTATTTGATCTTGAAAATCAAATAAATTAACGAAATTCGTTAGAGAAAGTTAAGGGGATTTGTGTGAAAAAATTGTGAGGGAATGGGGGTGGTATTCATAGTTGAGAAAATATGTTAGGAAAACAAAAATATTTTTTATTTAACCATATACCCCATACTCTAATGGCTACATTCTAACAAATCTAACGAAATTTCTGACGAATTTGATGATTTTGACAACGGTTCCGGTGCAGGCGGTTCAAAACCACCGGTTCACGGTTTTTCAAAAGGAGAAACCAGAATCGGACCGCCAAAACGCCGGTTACGGTTTCAATCGGTTCCGGTTTGAGAAGGTTCCAGTTTCGGCCGGTTTCGGTTAAAGGCAGTTCAACGGTTCCGGCCTGTTTCGGTTTGGTCATCCCCCTACCTACAGCTGTTCGGCCTGTTTGGATTTTCTTGGCTTGCTCGCCATTCCCTTGGGTGAAAATGGGCCTCTTCTTCCTCTTCTTGTCTTGTATTCCTATCCCATCTGCCACACTATTAGATCGAGTGGGCCTCCTTGTGGTGAATCCAGGTGGAGGGGGAGGCAAGTTAGCAGTACGATTTCCAGCACCCACATCTGTGCCTGGGTTGTTCCCACCGATATTCTCATTGACTGGATCACTTGAGGCAGTATCAGTGTGTCCTTCATATACCATGTTTGTGAGTATGCAAGGTTTCGAGGTTATAGTGTTTTCGTTTCCAAACAATGGAACCAAACTGATGATGCATGAAATGATCCGGATCAGCCTTAGTCCAACAACAAGTTGTAATCCAGCTACTATGACTTGAAACCACGAACAAACGACTTGCCGAGATGGTTTTCTGCTAATACCCTCCGGTGTGATGATGAGATATAGTGTTACGAGTTTTTAAAACTGTATAGAAAGCGACTTAATCTTTAATAGCTAAGATGACATCACCTATTAACGTAGTATGTTTCCTGGTATATATAGTGGTGTTATGGGATCATTGTGAATCCCTAGGACCACAGAGATGTTGTTGGCGTAACTGTCTACGAGAATGTAGGAGGCGATTACAAATAATGGTGTGGATAGACGCACGTGTTGGTTGGTCGAGGTCGCCTGAATGATCAAGGGCGACCTGAATTTATGTCTTGTTTAGGCAGATATAACACAAGGAGGGGATCGTATGTCGGACGAAGCTAGGTCGGGATCAAGAAAGGTCGGACAATGAGCTAGGTCGACTGATCTCCACTGATGGGCTGATAGACTTGGGGCTGCTTAATAGGTCCACTTCTCTTGACATACCTTTGGGATGATCTGGACATTGAGCCATATGTATTGGGCCTGTCCCATCATTTTTATTCCGTTCAAATATAATGTTGTGCACATAATTCTGTTTTTTTATTTTCTTTTTGAACTCTCATTTCTATATAATTAAACACACCAAACCCCGTTTGTTTTTGCTTATTTTAGGCGGTTAAATTGGCATAACAATTTGAAAATTAGGCGGTTAAACTGGCAGCTCAAACCAGTGGTTAAAACCACAAGTACAGACATTCGGTTATCGGACTCAAACCGAACATGAACTGTGACGACCACTACCAGAAAAACATGTTTTAGCGGCAGAAATTTCCGCCGCTAAAATCAAAATTTCGTCGCTAAAGTTCATCACCGACGGAAAAATTTCGTCGGTGGTCAGCCGCTAAGATCCCGCCGCAGTGGTCCGACGGACCAAATTCCGTCGGTATACTTTGATTTTACCGACGGAATTAAATTCCGTCGGTGATCTTTTGATATCAGCGACGGAAATTTCCGCCGCTGAATTAATTAATTTTAATTAAGTTTTTATTTCACCAACGGAATATTCCGCCGTTGAAATAAAAATTTAATTAAATTAATTAATTCAGCGGCAGAAATTTCCATCGCTGAGATAATTTAATTAAATTAATTTTTAATTTCACCGGCGGAAATTTCCGTCGCTGATAAATAAAAAAATAAAAAAAGACAAAAATTATTGATAAATTAAAAAAAATTAATTAATCACCGACGGAATTATTCCGTCGCTGGTTTATTTAAAAAAATTAAAAAATATTTAATTTTTACCGACGGAATTATTCCGTCGCTGATTAATTAAAAATAATTAAAAATTAAATATTATAATCACCGAAGAAATAATTCCGTCGCTGATAAATTAAAAAAAATTAATTTATCACTGACGAAAATATTCTATCGCTGGTTTATTTAAAAAAAAGTTAAAAAATATTTAATTTTTATCGACGGAATTATTCCGTCGCTGATTAATTAAAAATAATTAAAAATTAAATATTATAATCACCGACGGAATAATTTCATCGCTAATAAATTAAAAAAAATTAATTTAACACCGACGGAAATATTCCGTCGCTGGTTTATTTAAAAAAAATAAAAAAAATTTAATTTTTACCGACGAAATTATTCCGTCGCTGATTAATTAAAAATAATTAAAAATTAAAAATTAATTATTATAATCACCGACGGAATAATTCCGTCGCTGGTAAAGAAAAAAATAAAAAAATAATAACTTTTCATCGATGGAATAATTTCGTCGCTGAGAAAGAAATAGCGACGGAATATTTCGTCGGTAAATCAGGCGCCAATTTAGTGGCGGTAAAGAAACGAATATTCGAGGAATATTCATTTTTAGCGACGAAAGTTAGCGACGGAATTCAATTTCGTCGGTAAAGTTGACGCCAAAATCATTCCGTCGCTATAGCATAATTTCCGTCGCTAAATAGCGACGTAATGCTTCCGTCGCTGTTGATTCCGTCGCTAAAGCCTCTGTTTCTGGTAGTGGACCTGTTCACGGTTCATCCGATACCATGGTTACACGGTTCGACCCGAGGGCAAGTTTAATTTAAGGAATGCAAAACCTAAACACACATATACCAGGGTCACAATTATGTTGGGAATTTGGTTATAATTCCTGTCAAACAATCTAAGATAATACAAAGCACCCTCACACACAACATAAATAAGAACACGTAATCAAAACAATAAAGACATAACACAAATTAATTGGCTATGTCTGTTGGCACTGCCACACCAAGATCTTGCACTATAATATGTCAATTATGAGTTACAACAAGTTTGGGGGAGGAACATTTCTTATATATATAGACATCCCGGTATAATCCTAAACCCTAGATAATAAGGAATTTCCAAAATCAGAATTTTGGCCCAGCCTAGAACAATCAAGCATGACCGTGCAACTAATTTTTGCAGGACCATGTCACTAAGTTGCACGACCGTGGCAACAAGAACCAAAAAATCATCTCCAGTGACAAGATCGTGTGTTTTGTATAGCACGACCATGTCAGCAGTCAAAACACCAAAGTCCCTGGAAACCTCAGAAAACCTTATACACTTGCTGTGTCAACCCGTTTTGGTTCATCTTTGATATTTCCTCATTATTAATCAGTCTAGTATCTTGGTTGGATTCTACCCTTTAAATCTCCCACCTAGAGATCAACCATATCAACCCCGTATCTGTTCCTTCACTTGTTCCTAGTGGTTCTTCCGCTCACCTCGATCATGGCAGTGCCGACCCGCTTTCTTAGTTTCCAAGCCCAGTTGAAGCTATGCATAGCTTCAACTTGTTAAGGTTTACTGTAGGTGTTAGTGCCTTAGGCTATAGAGATAGACTTATTTGTAATGTCATTATTCATTTATATAAGAGATTGTTTCTTTGATTATTATATGTGTTTGCATGTTTACTTTAATAATCGTGTCCCTAGTACTTATGAAGCACTAGTATGAAGTCTAATGGATAATCATATGATGATTATATGCATGGAGATGCACATTAGATTAATGGGTACTTGTTAGAGAACAAGGTACTGGACTTGACCCATTATGAGATTTATGTCATGGTCGTATGTCATAAATAAATCTCATATAGTTATATCATTGATATCCTTTGACCTGAGATTATCATCGTCTTCCACTCGATGAATATTATGTTTGATATAGTTTAACGTTGTCTTTAACCGGATAACAATAAGGGCTATTATTAGCATGATATGATTCTTGTTGGGAAGAATGATAAGTCAAGATGGAAATTTGTCCTTCGTAAAGAGAGATGTTTGCTAGGCCACTCGTAAGTAAGATTGATGTAGTGCAATGCCATGCCCGAATGAATTAATGTGATTAATATCATTCGATTAATCAATTTACTTAGTAACGAGAAAGCATTGAACAATATGAGTTGACTTGGACCATAACTCATGTTCAATATAACATCGTGTGACAAAGATATTGTGATATGTTCTATGTAGGAAAATCGAACTTGATATTATATTATTTGAGTAGGCATGATGGTATGCTAGAGTCCGCTCATGTCTTATGAGGATCAATGTGATCGAACTCATTGCCAACTTAATATAGTCCTATGGGGTCACACGCATCGAACGAATTGTCAAAAATGAAGAATATAGAGTTTTTGTTCTCAGGGGATGACTCGTCCCCAGGCCAGAACCAACTATTCCCTTGGCACAGGGCGAGAGAATCGGTGAGAGAGTCACGAGGACGACTCGTGCCCCGGGGTTGAGTCGTGCCCATAGGGACGACTCGTGCCACAGGCTTGAACCAACTCTTCCCAGGGGACGCCTTGGTCGAAGGCGGGAGTAAGGGGACGACTCGTGCCCTGGGGGACGATTCGTCCCGTCGGCACTGGACTGACGCGAAATTGACTTAAATTAGGGTTTTCGCGAAGGGCAAATATTTATAACATATAAATACAAACCCTTGGTTGCCCTAGCAGTCACTCTCATGGTTTTGGGTTTAGAGAAACACAAAAGAGAGATTTCAATTGAGAATTGAGAATCAAAAACAACATTCAATTCCATTATTCTTCATCAATTGAAAAGAGTTTCAATCAAGGATCTAGCAATCCACCTAGAATTGTTCTAGGGTTCGTTCAACGCGTTGATACACATAGAGGATCTTCGCCAATCAAGATCTAACATTCGTGATTCAAGAATCGTTCATCGAAGATTCGCTAGTTCTTCAATCTGGAGTTGGAACGCGTTTATCAACGATAAAAGCACACAAGGTTGGTAATTCTATTTCATACTTCTTAATTAATCATCTAGAACGGATCCTAGGGCTCCGGGTTTTTCAAGTTAATTTTGCATTATTCCGCTGCGCATGGATCCTCGAAACCCAACAGTGGTATCAGAGGCCCGTTCATGATGTTTATATTAGATTATCATGATAATTATATAATGTGATTATGTTAATTTTCATGATGAATATGATTTTGAACATGATTTTATATGAGAATTGCTTATGAAAGTAATTGTATATTTTGATATACCATGATTGTGAATTGAATTATTTGATTAATGTGATTAATCTATAATATGGGTCTTGAAGTATTACTTAGTATATGGGCTGGAAACCAAAAACTTCCCCACAGGCACTTCGATGGAAGTGTGGGATAACCTTGGATTACAATGCCATGTACTAGTAATTGATGAATTTCTAGATCTTGAACAAAGTGTTTGTTATAGGGATTATGTTCATATTAAATGAGATTTTTCATGAGTCATTAAACCCTAATTGATTAGAAATTATGATGTTAACATCAAATGTGATTTGTGATGCATCATCCCATGTTCATAATTATGCTCATATAATTTTCATGAATCAACCTTGCCATGTTAATTGATAAACATGAAAATTGAACCTTCATTGAAATTTGAGTTTGTTTATGCCACCCATGTTTAAACACTTGTGAGTACACGGATAGTTTTATGTAGGCTACGCCACAGCGAGGTACATTAATTCTATCTTTGTATGATCAAGATGAGCAAACGGTAATTGCTATACGTTTAAAATGGTTGAACTCAATTAGGCTATCAAAACAGTTTTGGGCCTAAGGCATAAGATGGGATTGAAACATGTGACATATGATGTCTATAATCTCATAAAGGATCTAAGAGTCATATGTTGATATGATTGATAAATGTTATCTACCTTTTTAGTTTAATTTTGAGTAGTCGTGCCATAGCCGACTTGAAATTAAATTAAAGTTGGGTCTTAGCCTATTAAATTATATTATGCATGATTGTATAAGAAGGTTATATAATTTAGTGGGAGTATTTGTGAAATACGTTAATTAATCTCTTAGATGAAATTGGTACTTATATGTGTTCATATTTGTTCCATATCTTTGTAGATCAATGGCTGTAAACACTAATCAAAATCTGTCACTGCGATCAGTCCTTGAGAAGGACAAGTTAGAATAGAATGGCAACAACTATGTGGATTGGATCCGCAGTTTGGGAATTGTTCTCAAACAGGAAAGGAAGTTGTACATTCTCGATGGACCCGTTCCACCCGAGCCTGCTGCTAATGCAACTAAAGCTGAAAAGGACCAACATAAGAAACATGTGAATGATTCTATTGATGTTGATTGCTTGATGCTTGCTACCATGTGTAAGGCCCTTCAGAAGGACCTTGTACACATGGAAGCTTATGATTTGGGAAATCATTTAAAGGAAATGTTCCAGTTGCAAGCACGTCAGGAAAGGTTTGACACTATGAAGGCTCTTCATTCATGCAAGATGATTGAAGGACAACCTGTTGGGCCTCATGTGTTGAAAATGAAGGGTCACCTCGAACATCTTGAGAGACTTGGATATCCTATCCAGTTGGAACTGGCTACGGATATGATATTGCATTCACTCCCTGAAAGTTATAATCAATTCGTTATGAATTATAACATGAATGGGATGAATAAATCTCTGTCTGAATTGCATGGGATACTTAAGAATGTAGAGAACAATGTTGCCAAGAAAACCAATCAAGTGTTGATGGTGAATAAAGGAAAGGGGTTCAAGAAACCCAAGGTTAAAGCAAGAGTTGCTAAACCGGAGGCAAAGGTTGCCGTTGTTGAGAAGCCTCAACCCAAATCCCAAAAGGATGCGGTTTGCTACCATTGCAAGGAAACTGGGCATTGGAGGCGTAACTGCAAAGCTTATCAGGAAGGACTGAAGAAGAAGGGCAATGAGATTGCCATGACTTCAGGTATCTATGTGATAGATATTTTACTTTCTACTTCTAGTTCTTGGGTATTAGATACCGGATGTGGATCCACATTTGCCTAAATGTGCAGGGACTAAAGAATAGAAGGTTGCTCAAGGAAGGTGAAGTAGACCTGCGGGTTGGAAATGGAGCAAGAGTTGCTGCATTGGCCGTAGGGACTTACGAAGTCACTTTACCTAGCGAATTAATATTAGTTTTGAATAACTGCTATTATGTTCCGGATTTGAGCAGAAACATTATTTCAATTTCTTGTTTAGACAACGAGGATTACAATTTTCTTATTGCGAATAAGAAATTTTCCATTTATTTGAATGATATGCTTTACTGTATTGCTCATTCTTTTAATGGCCTTTATGTCTTGGATGTTGAAAATAATGTTGAGAATGTCTATCATGTTAGTAAGAAATCTAAACCAAATGATGTGAACAACACATATAAATGGCATTGCCGTCTTGGTCACATAAATGAGAAACGCGTCTCTAAACTCCATAAAGATGGATATTTAGACTCATATGATTATGAATCATATGATGTTTGCTAATCTTGTTTATTGGGCAAGATGACTAAAGCACCTTTTACTAAGAGTAGTGAAAGGGCTAGTGATTTATTGGCTCTCATACATACTGATGTATGTGGACCAATGAATAGCATTGCTAGGGGAGGATTTCGGTACTTCATAACGTTCACCGATGACTTATCAAGATATGGCTATGTCTATCTGATGAAGTACAAAAGTGAAGCATTTGAGATATTTAGAATATTTCAAAATGAAGTACAAAATCAACTTGGCAAAACTATTAAAACACTTCGATCCGATCGAGGTGGTGAATACTTAAGCCAAGAATTTGACGATCATCTTAAAAGTTGTGGAATTGTTTCAGAACTTACTCCACCCGGAACACCACAATGGAATGGTGTGTCCGAGAGGAGAAATCGAACTCTATTTGATATGGTTCGATCGATGATGAGTCAAGTTAACCTTCCTATTTCCTTTTGGGGACATGCACTGGAAACAGCTGCTTTCACACTTAATAAGGTCCCTACTAAATCGGCTCCTAAAACCCCACATGAGATGTGGCATGGAAGAAAACCTAATTTATCTTTTATGAAGATTTGGGGATGTGAAGCTTATGTGAAGAAATTAGTTTCTGAAAATAAGCTTGCACCCAGATCCGATAAATGTATTTTCGTTGGTTATCCTAAGGAAACGAAAGGATATCAATTTTACAACCGATCAGAGAACAAAGTGTTTGTTGCTCGACATGGTGTCTTTCTAGAGAAAAAGTTTATCTCTAAAGAAACTAGTGGGAGTAAAATTGATCTTGAATAAATTCAAGAACCCGAAAATGACAAGGAACCAATAGTAGAGACGGAACCAAGTTCACAAGCTGTTGTGGAACCGGTTCAAGATACACAAGTTCTTCGCAGATCGGATAGGATACGATCTGAACCTGAGAGATATGGATTTCTCATGACGGAAAGTAACGAAGTAGAAATCATTGAGAATGATGAACCTACTTCCTATCAAGAGGCGATGTCCACTCCTGACTCGGACAAGTGGCTAGGAGCCATGGAATCCGAGATCAAATCCATGTACGATAATCAAGTTTGGAACTTGATTGATCCACCTGAAGGTGTAAAAACCATAGGGTGCAAATGGGTTTTCAAAAAGAAAACCGACATAAATGGGAAGGTACATACTTATAAGGCTAGGCTTGTTGCTAAGGGGTATAGGCAGACTCATGGCGTTGACTATGATGAAACCTTTTCGCCCGTAGCAATGCTTAAGTCTATTAGAATCTTAATTGCCATAGCCGCATATTACGACTATGAGATATGGCAAATGGATGTCAAAACAGCGTTTCTTAACGGAAACCTACTTGAGGATGTATACATGATACAGCCTGAAGGGTTTGTCGATCCAAAGAATTCTATTAAAGTATGTAAGTTGCAGAGATCCATTTATGGATTGAAGAAAGCTTCCAGGAGTTGGAATCTATGTTTTGATTAATCAGTCAAAGAGTTTGGCTTCATCAAAAACGAAGATGAACCTTGTGTATACAAGAAAATAAGTGGGAGCATAGTTCTATTTCTAGTGTTATATGTCGATGACATCTTGCTCATTGGAAACAATGTTCCTGCACTTGAGACTGTCAAGTCCTGGTTAGGAAAATGTTTTTCAATGAAAGATATGGGTGAAGCGGCTTATATCCTTGGTATCAAGATCTATAGAGATAGATCAAGAAGGATGATTGGTTTGAGTCAGAGTAGATATATTGATAAGGTCCTTAGAAGATTCCGTATGGAAAATTCTAAAAGAGGGAACTTGCCAATGGGACATGGCATTACTCTTAGCAAGACTCATTGTCCTAAGACAAATGATGAGCGAAAGAGGATGAGTGAAATTCCATATGCTTCGGCAATTGGGTCTATCATGTATGCCATGTTATGTACTAGACCCGATGTCTCGTATGCTCTAAGCGCGACGAGTAGATACCAATCTGATCCTGGTGAGAACCATTGGATAGCAGTCAAGAATATCCTTAAGTACTTGAGAAGAACTAAGGATGTATTCTTGGTATTTGGAGGAATGGAAGATGATCTGGTTGTAAAGGGTTACACAGATGCAAGCTTCCAAACCGGCAAAGATGACTTTAGATCGCAGTCTGGTTTCGTGTTTATGCTAAATGGAGGTGCTGTTTGTTGGAAGAGTTCCAAGCAAAGCACTGTTGCTGATTCTACAACTGAAGCCGAACACATAGCAGCATCGGATGCGGCTAAGGAGGCGGTTTGGATCAAGAAGTTTATTAGTGACTTAGAAGTCGTTCCGAGTATCACTAACCCGATAGAGCTTTATTGTGACAATAATGGTGCTATTGCCCAAGCAAAAGAACCAAGGTCACATCAACGATCCAAACACATTTTGAGACGTTTCCACCTCATTCGAGAAATCTGTGAAAGGGAGGACGTCAAGATATGCAAGGTACCAACAGATGACAACATTTCGGACCCTCTCACCAAGCCTTTGCCACAAGCTAAACATGATGGTCATGTTAGGTCCATGGGTATAAGATACATGAATGATTGGGCCTAGTGCAAGTGGGAGACTGTAGGTGTTAGTGCCCTAGGCTATATAGATAGACTTATTTGTAATGTCATTATTCATTTATATAAGAGATTGTTTCTTTGATTATTATATGTGTTTGCATGTTTACTTTAATAATCGTGTCCCTAGTACTTATGAAGCACTAGTATGAAGTCTAATGGATAATCATATGATGATTATATGCATGGAGATGCACATTAGATTAATGGGTACTTGTTAGAGAACAAGGTACTGGACTTGACCCATTATGAGATTTATGTCATGGTCGTATGTCATAAATAAATCTCATATAGTTATATCATTGATATCCTTTGACCTGAGATTATCATCGTCTTCCACTCGATGAATATTATGTTTGATATAGTTTAACGTTGTCTTTAACCGGATAACAATAAGGGCTATTATTGGCATGATATGATTCTTGTTGGGAAGAATGATAAGTCAAGATGGAAATTTGTCCCTAGTAAAGAGAGATGTTTGCTAGGCCACTCGTAAGTAAGATTGATGTAGTGCATGGCCATGCCCGAATGAATTAATGTGATTAATATCATTCGATTAATCAATTTACCTAGTAACGAGAAAGCATTGAACAATATGAGTTGACTTGGACCATGACTCATGTTCAATATAACATCGTGTGACAAAGGGATTGTGATATGTTCTATGTAGGAAAATCGAACTTGATATTATATTATTTGGGTAGGCATGATGGCTTGCTAGAGTCCGCTCATGTCTTATGAGGATCGATGTGATCGAACTCATTGCCAACTTAATATAGTCCTATGGGGTCACACGCATCGAACGAATTGTCAAAAATGAAGAATATGGAGTTTTTGTTCTCAGGGGACGACTCGTCCCCAGGCCAGAACCAACTATTCCCTTGGCCTGGGATGAGAGAATCATTGAGAGAGTCCTGAGGGACGACTCGTGCCCAGGGGGACGAGTCATGCCCATAGGGACGACTCGTGCCCTGGGCTTGAACCAACTCTTCCCCTTAAGGGGGACGCCAGATTCAGAAGCTGGGAGCAAGGGGACGACTCGTGCCCTGGGGGATGAGTCATCCCGTCGGCGCTGGACTGACGCGAAATTGACTTAAATTAGGATTTTCGCGAAGGGCAAATATTTATAACGTATAAATACAAACCCTTGGTTTCCCTAGCAGTCACTCTCATGGTTTTGGGTTTAGAGAAACACAAAAGAGAGATTTCAATTGAGAATTGAGAATCAAAAACAACATTCAATTCCATTATTCTTCATCGATTGAAAAGAGTTTCAATCAAGGATCTAGCAATCCACATAGAATTGTTCTAGGGTTCGTTCAACGCGTGGATACATATAGAGGATCTTCGCCAATCAAGATCTAACGTTCGTGATTCAAGAATCGTTCATCGAAGATTCACTAGTTCTTCAATATGGAGTTGGAACGCGTTTATCAACGACAAAAGCACACAAGGTTGGTAATTCTATTTCATACTTCTTAATTAATCATCTAGAACGGATCCTAGGGCTCCGGGTTTTTCGAGTTAATTTTGCATTATTCCGCTGCGCATGGATCCTCCAAACCCAACATTTACAACCTTTGTAAACATATCAGTCGGGTTCTCTGATCCTTGAATCTTCTCAAACTTTAAGATCTTCTGCTCCAAGAGATACCTAATGTAGTGAAACCTCAGCACAATGTGCTTCATCCTAGAATGAAACTTTGGATTCTTAGCAAGATAAGTAGCACTATGACTGTCACTTTAGAACACATTATCACTTCGATCCTTCCCAAGTTCACTCTAGAAACTCTGCAACCATACCATCTAATTGGTTGCCATGTCACTGCAACACATTCTGCTTCAGCAATTGACTGTGCACGACCTTCTGCAACTTAGAAGCCCATGAAATTTTCGTACCACCTAATGTGAACACATAACCCATATTAATTTTCATGTTATCAAGATCAATTGATGCCAAATTTCCATCCACATAACCCGCTAACTCGACACCCTTTCATGCGAAATATAAGGCCATATAAGTAGTACCCCTCAAGTACCTTAAGATCCATTTAACCGCTTCCCAATGATGCTTTCATGGATTACCCATGAACCGGCTGACTACTCGCACTGCATGAGCAATATCTGGCCTTGTACCTACCATAGCATACATTAGACTCCCCACTGCCGAAGCATATAGAGTGTTCTCCATCTGAGCACGCTCCTTCTTGTCCCTAGGTGTGAGTCCTTGTTAGATAACTTAAAGTGGCTACCCAACTGTGTATTCGTTGACTTTGCTCCATCCATATCGTATCTCCCCAAGACTTTCTTGACATATCCAGCCTGCAAAAGAAACAACTTCCTTGCTTTCCTATCCTGGACAATCCCCATACCTAAAATCTGACTGGTCCCCCCAAATCCTTTATATCAAAGCATTATGACAACTGTCCGTTTAATTTGTTTACCTCACTATCACTAGAGCCCGTTATTAGAATATTGTCGACTTATAAAAGAAAGATTATGTACCCGTTGTCAAACCTTTTGAAGTAGCAACAATGATCCGCCTCACATCTAACAAACTGAATGTCATGCATGAATCCATTGAACTTCTTGTATCACTGCTGAGGAGCTTGTTTTAGGCCATATATACTCTTCTTCAATCTGCAAACCAACTCTTAATTAATCTTAGACAAGTAACTCTGTGGCTATACCATGTAAATTACTTCCTCCAAATCCCCATGAAGAAATGACGTCTTTACATCCATCTGCTATAACATCAAGTATTCTGCAGCTACTAAACCCAAAAACCATTCTGATAGTAGTCATCTTCACAACCGGAGTGAAGAACTCTATGTAGTCAATCTCATACTTCTGTTCAAAGCCCTTTACAACAAACCTTGCCTTGTAATGAATGTTGCTATTTTCCTCCTCCTTGATCCTGTAAACTCGCTTGTTATGCAATGCTTATTTTCCTTCATGAAGCTTTACCAACTCCCAAGTATCATTAGTTATCAATGAGTCCATCTAATCATCCATCGTAGTTCTCCACTTGTCCCTAAGCTCACTACAACTAGCCTCCGCATAACTTTCTGTTTCACCACTATTTGTTTACAAAAATAGAATTTTGAAGAAGAATACCTATCAGGCGACCCAAGCAATCTTGTAGATCTATGCAGTGGAACCGGTCCTAGAGTACTTGGTTCATCCTCAATGACCACCTAATTTTGGTCCCGCCCGAGCCAGGAATATCCTCTAGCTCAACAGTTTTAGGTTCCGAACTAATCTCATCAGTGCACTTGATCTATTCCTATCTTTTTACAAAAGCTTCTTAATAACTATGACATCCCGACTACAAATAACTTTCCAATTCTGCTCATCCCAAAATCTATACCCGAAGTCACCACCACCATACATAATGAATGTACAATTCAAAGACTTAGCATCCAATTTAGTTCCCACTGCAGAATTAACATGACCATATGCAATACTACCAAAATGCTAAGAAAATAAAGATTTACCTGCTTACCACTCCACGTCTCATCTGGAATTCCATTCTTAGCAGGACTGATGGTCCCCTGTTTATCAAGATAGTCGTTGTGCTAACTGCATTTGCCCAAAATCTTCAGAAGTCTACACTTCAATCTCATAGCACTACCCCGTTCATTAAATGTTCTATTCATCCTCTCTGCACCCGTTATGTTGTGATATCCCACTTGGCGTTTTCACCATGCGAATACCATCTACAACACAATATTCCTTCAACTCTTCGAGCTCATACTCTCCACCATTATCAGACCTCAAATTTTTATCCTTGATCCCGGTCTCTATCTTCACCAAGGCCCTTCTCTTCTTAAATACCTCGAATACCTCATCTTTGTGTTTCAAGAAATAAACCCATACCTTCCTTGTAGTGTCATCAATAAAGGTTATGTAATATGCTACACCACTCGAAGATGTAACCAGTGATGGCCCCCACAAATCCGTGTGAACCAACTCCAACGTTTGTTCACTTAAAGCCCTACCCTTTCTTGAAAAAATATTCCTTGTTTGCTTTCCAAAGACAGAGTCCTCGCATATACCCGTGTTCACTGTCTTTAAGCCCGATAGTCTTTCCTTCGAACAAAGTACCCCTATGTTTTTTTCACTCATGTGACCCAATCGATAGTGCCACAATTGTGTATCACCTTTCTCACCAATAAGAGAAATACACTCCTTGGTGTTGCTAGCCATATACAATGTACCCACCTTATTACCTCAAGCCATGATGGAGGAAATCTCCCTCTTATTATAAATAACTCGCAAGTGTACTAGTTACCAATGTAGTAATATGCACTCATGCAAGGGTCGAATCCACAAAGACGAGTGTGGAATAAGTATATTTAACTAGTGCAAAAGTAACCAAGGGGTTCTCGGTTGGTTTGATTATTAATCCTAAGAAAGCAAGAAATAACTAACAAATAAAAAATCAAGGAGACAAGAGATTCATGGATTGGAGATCATAACAATTATTACTTTATGATATTTAAATCATGTAAAAATGATTCAATCTCATTCAAGGGTTCGTTCATAAAAGATTAGGATTGGGACGTTTGGTGTGCGGATTGCAACCCTAATATCTCTATCTTGTATATATATTCTTGGTCTGTTGATACAAACATTCAAGAGATTCAATTCAAATCATAAGAACATTAGAACCTAAATTCGTTGATTTCCATGAAATCATCAATTGAATCTAATCTTCTCAACAATGGTCAATGTATAAACTATCCACGTGAGTGCAATGGGTTATACCCAAATAAATTCAAATGCCAAAAGTATATTAACATACAATTGAAGCCTAAGAATAATCTTGAAGAATGTTGAGCAGAACAAGAATGAGAAAGAGATAGAAAGAATTAAATCAATAGCATAAAGATCAAATCCGTCACAATACCTAGGAGCTGTTGATACGGAACCAAATCCGTCACATAAATCTGAAGCAATTGAAAGGACGTTGCCCAGCCATGATCCGTGCGCTCGCCCACGAATTCTGGAAGAACCGTGCGTTCTCTCTACATTAAGCGCGGTCGCTCTCTTATTTTTAGCTTTATACCTCCTTTTCCCTTCTTTTGCAATATGACCCCTATACTTTCAAAACACAACTTAAATCCTCTCTGTTTTGCCTAATTGCACTTCAGCCCCTATACTTTTAAAACAATAACAAATATTAAATTCCAAAGGTTTTGAGCACCAAATAAGCTTAGAAAAGTATCTTGCAGTCAAAGGCTACTTCAAAACATTCGTCATCCAGCTGCCTAACTAATAACAGTTTCTTTTTCAAACTCAAAATATGTCTTAGTCCATATAATTTCAAATCCGAACCACTTGATGTTTCAATTCTGCTTGATCTGTAAAGGTTCCCCATCAGCCAGATAACCTTTCCAAAATCCCAGAAGTATAGTTATCCATCTCCTCTTCCCATCTGCATGAATGAAATGATGCCCCTGAATCTAGCACCCATGATGCTAGTGAATTACTAACACTAAGAACCAGTGCATCATCTATATCCCCGATAACCACATGCACTGCCTTGTTCCCCATCAAGGGACAATTCTTCTTGAAGTGTTTGATCTCCCCACAGTTATAGCACTTTATCGGATCCTGATTCCCCTTAGACTTTTCCTTAGATTTAGATCCACCACCGACCACGTACGTTCTTACATGGTTCTGATTTCCACTTACAGTTTGTACCCGACTTTCCCTTGCTAGTTGTAGCTAAAGCCGCTCCTGAAGTAGAGACAACGCCCAATTTCTTACGATGATTTTTCTCCCTAATAAGCAATAACTTGACATCATTTCTACTCAATTTGTTCATCCCTGATGCAGTACTTAATGCAGTAATCGTTCCACTACAGCTCTATGGCAAATAACTCAACAAATTAATGTTTGGAATTCATCCTCAAACGTAATCTGCACCACACTTAATGAGTAAAGAATGTCTTGATAATCATCAATGTGGTCTGATATTGATGCCCCATCTGTTATCTTCAAGTTGAATAACTTTTGCACTATGTCAACCTTGTCGGTTGCTAAGGGTTTCTCATTCTTCTCATACAAAAAATCAATAATCTCCTTGATGGTTTTCATCTTATTGATTTTCTTAGCAATACTCTATACCAAAGTCGACCTAATAACACCCATGTTTTCCTATCCAAAATCTTCCAATTCTCCTGCTTAGTGCTTTCAGACTTTACTACTTTTGGAGGGTGAATGAACGCTCGCCGAAAAAATATTGAAAATTGGGAGTCGCCACGCCGTTTTAAAGGAAACATTGAAAACCTTTTTGAAAAGAGAATTTGGGTTCGGGGTCAGGTTACGTGTTGGGAAGAACCGAGAGTTCACCCAACACGCCTCGTCCGTAGACGAGTCTTTCTATATTCAACATCCATGATCATTCAAGAGTGTGTGCGAAATGTATATGACAAGATATATGACAAAATGCATGGAAGTGCTTTGTTTTATTGCTCAAAGGGGAACATAACAACTTGTGAGCCATTGATCATGGGAGGCCACATCCCATATTACAAGGAGGAACAACTTACAACTGAAAAGGACCAGCTGCAGACTGGTTACATGTGTCGCGTGACACAGGACCTGGGAGGGTCAAGTATGTCGCATGACACATCGATACCATCTTGCAAAGATCTTACAAAGCTCAAATTACAGCCACATCAAGATCAACAGATTTGCAAGGCCACTAACAGAGATCAACACCATCAGCTCAAATGAGTGTGGACATTGAGGATCCACACTCTGTTTTGAGTGACAATTAGATTGGATGAACAACTTACAGATGAGAAGATGGTCTCTGCATAGGGCTGGTTATGTCGCGCTACACAGGACGGATGAGACCAATTGTGTCGCGTGACATAACATTGTCTTCTGCTGAGACTTTACAATTTGAATTTAGAAACAACAGAGAACGATTCAGATCCAAATAGAACAACTATTATTACTCAGAGAACAATGAACCAATCTCGAATAGATCAAGGGGGTGTGGATAGGGAGAGATCCACACTCCCTTGGCAACCAAATCACAATTACAATTAGATCACATTATGAACATGCAATTAAGCCCAACATATTGAATTAAACAGAGAGATGGCAGTTGCCACTTGATAATCAGAAGCGGATGGAGCTTGATTATCAAGTGGAGGAATGGAAATTGGATTGAATTGATTAATGAACAAATGGATGAGAGAGAGAGGAATGGAGGGAATCGTTACCCTTGTAGTCCACGATCTCTACACCAAGTTAGGTGTAGAGAGCTTCGATTCAGCTACTAGGATGAGATTTGAATCTCAGATTGGAGTGCTTGGCTTGGATCTTCAATGGTATGGAGTATGTGATGGTAGATGGGTGACTTATGTATGAGGGAGGTTGAATTGGGAGGAATTGGTTGGTGTTTGTGTGTGGAAGGAGGAGAGAGACTGGTTTCTGGCGTGAATTTGGCAGAGTGACTTACGGGAATGGAAAAGGGATCCTGAAATATGTGGGGTAGGATCAATTTATAGGCTGATGGTGAAGGCCTGTTGTGTCGCACGACCTCCTGCGTCGGTTTTCCATGGCTCGAGTTGTCGCGTGACACAACATGTCCATAACCGTTTCTGGCGCCAAAACCTGGTTCTGGAACATTCCAGGTTAATACCCAAAAGGTCCAAAACTGGTTTATTCCTTGTAGGTCCTTTAGCATGAGCAAAGTACTTAAAAGTACTTCCTTCGCAAGAAACTTATGAAATGTTTCCGGAAGTCTCGGAATGGACCAGGAATTTACCAAAATGCCCCTTAATGCAATTTTATCATATTAAAATGCACCTAAAAGGGTAGTGAATTGAATTGGTGTACTTACAGGGGGTTATAGAGATCCTTACCGTATAAGAAATCCTTTATTTGCATCCACCATAAACCATAATCTGATCCATCGAACTTATCAACATTCTGTTTGTCGTTGCCCATCTTGACGGCTAAACCCTAGAATCTTAGAACCGAAGTTCTAATGCCAGTTGCTGGGGATTTGGTTCCAATTCCTGTTAAGTAATCTAAGATACTACATTGCACCCACGCACACAACAAAAATAAGAACACACAATCAAATCAATAAAGAAGATAAGAGAATTGTTACCTAGTTCACAAATTAATTGGCTACGTCTGGGGGCACTGGCGTCTGGAGGTACTGACGTTTGGGGGCACTGCCACGTTAAGATCTAGCACTATAATATGTCAATTATGAGATACAACAAGTTTGAGGGTGAAATATTGCTTATATAGTCAACCCGAAATAGTTTTAAATCCTAGACAATAGGAAATTCCCGAATCAAAATATCGGCCCAGCCCAGCCTTGCATGACCGTGTCAACAATCAAGCACGATTGTGCAACTAACTTTGCACGACCGTGTCACCAAGGTTGCATGATCGTGTCAGCAAGAACAAAAAAAACCATCTTCTGTGACATGATTGCGTGCTTTGTTTAACACGACCGTGTCAACGGTCAAAACACCAAATTCCTTGGAACCCTAAATCCCTTACACACTTGTCGTGTCAGCTCGTTTTGATTCCTGCTTGATATTTTCTTCCTTATTAATCAGCCTAATACCTTGGTTGTACTCTATCCTAACAATTTAATCCCACTTGTTTTACCTAACCCAAATAATACATACTCTTTAGGCCTGTCAATTTTTACCCATTACCCAAGAACCTGCTCAACCCAACTCGCTAATTACCCGACCCAACCCAACTCATTAACAATTTCGAGTTGAAACGAGTTACCCGCTTTAACCCGTTAAATTTAGCGGGTTAAAGCGAGTCAACTCGTCAACCCGTCTCAACCCGTTATATT
Source organism: Adenophora triphylla var. japonica (assembly GCA_022495995.1). Taxonomy (NCBI): domain Eukaryota; kingdom Viridiplantae; phylum Streptophyta; class Magnoliopsida; order Asterales; family Campanulaceae; genus Adenophora; species Adenophora triphylla. The sequence goes on from JAFEMH010004783.1 coordinate 51,393, forward strand.
TATATTGATAGGGAGAAACGACCCACCCCCTGCCCTGCCATCCCTACACCTTGCCCCCCACCCCACCCTCCCTCGGGTCAAAAAAAATTAATCATTTTAAAAAAAAAATTACAACCCCCTATCCCCTCCCCTGCCACCCACCCACCCTACCCCCCATCGGGTACAAAAATTTTTAATCATTTTAAATTTTTAAAAAACCCCCCACCCCCTGCCCTCCCACCCCTACCCCGCCCCACCCCCACCCCTCCCCGAGTCAAAAAAAAAAAAATAAAAAAAAATTAAACATTTTAAATTTATTTTTAACCACCCCAGCCCACCCTCCGGTCAAAAAAAAATTAAACATTTTAAATTTATTTTTATCCACCTCAGCCCCACCCCTACCTCACCCCCACCACCACCTCCCCCCTGTCAAAAAAAAAAAAAATTAAACATTTTAAATTTATTTTTAAGCACTCCAGCCCCCCCCCTACCCCACCCCCACCCCACCCCCACCCCCTCCCTCGGGTCAAAAAAAAAAAAAATTAAACATTTTAAATTTATTTTTAACCACCCTACCCTCAAACCCTACCCCTACCCCCCAACCCCCACCCTATCGGATCAAAAAAAAAAAAATCATTTTAAATTTAGTTTTAACAACCCCCTACCCCCACCCCACTCACTACTACCACCCCCACCCCCACCGTCAGGTCAAAAAAATTAATTTATTTTTGAAAATTATTTTTTCTAGCTAAGTAATTCAAAAGAAAAAAAAAAGAGTTGAGCTTATCGGGTTATCCGATTCGACCCGTATGTTAAATGGGTTGTAACAAGTATTACTCGTCTCAACCCGTTACCCGCTTTAACCCGGCTCAACCCAACCTAACTCAACCCGATTGCCAGGTCTAAATTTACTCTTTTAGCTTAATTTTGACCGTTAATCCATTAACAAGCAGGTGGATAAATTTTGAATGGGTGAATCAACAAACCCAATTAATTTTGACCCCTATTCTATCAACAAGGAGCGTGAATAAATTACTGATGACAGAAGCCATAGCAGACAACAGTTCTCTATAGTGTAGCAGTTCCAAATCTCTTTTTTGTGGCTTGCTATTTGGTTAGGGTAAAATATTATGCCCATCTAGTTATTGGGCTTTTCTATATAGAATGAGGGGTGTTAATAGTTGAAAATAAATGAGTCATTTATTACTTACTCTAGTAATATGAGTCACTAATTGTATACTTTAGTCATTACACATTTTAGGGCCGCAATAGAACCATCTAGAGAAAGCCTAGGCCCAATTCTACCATTATAAAGCTGTCACTTTCTCAAGTGTTAGAAATGTACCAAGGGTTCGTGATCCAACGTCAAAACCCTAACCCTAATTAAGGCGGCCGCAGAAACTAAATTTCAGATCTGTCACCTAGATCTGGTGGCTAGCTCAGGACCTGATGATTCCATCTTTGGTATATCATTTTTTCTAGATCTCACAAACAGATTGTTTTTGTTGTTCTTTCTAGCTCTATATATCCAGTTTATTTTTGTTGCCCATCTTCGGTTAATTCATATATATATATATATATATTTATATATATATATATATATATATATATATACATGTATGTATATATGTATGCTCATTTTTGGTCTTTGTCCGCGTTGCTTGATCAGGATGGGAAGGGTAGATGATTGAGAAGATCGTTGTTCGTGGTATATCAGAGGGCATGGGGTCGAACTACCTCCATCCCCACTCACCTTGATTCTCCCTATGGCTCTGAGATATCTATGAGGGTATTATGGGAGTCACACATGGGTAAACACCAGGCCTTCTGAAATCCTCCATGAAAAAGGAATTGAGGAACATAGAGGTGGACGAAATCTCTTTTTCGAGTTTGTCTTGCCCGATGGTCCTTTATTTTGCTGCTGCTGCTGCTGCTGCTGACATTTTCGTAATTAATTAAGAATATTGTGTTTAGAATTGTGGCTGTAATGTTTATGATGTAGATTCAGGAGAATTATGTAAGTTGGTGTAACTATATAGTTATAATGTACAATTATCACAAAATCTGGGGAGAAACGCGTTTCTCCGTAACTTATGGAGAAACGGGGCCCGACTTGTCGCGCGACAACGCAGGCCAAGGCTTCTGGATATCCAGAAGCTTATGAAAGTGATATCCAGAAACCTTCAAAATGATATCCAGAAACTTTCAAAATGTTTCGGATATTCATTTGATGGTTTCTGATATACATTTGAAGGTTTCATATCCGTGAACCTTCAATGAATATCCGTAAACTTTCAAAATGTTTCGATATTCATTGATGGTTTCTGATATACATTTGAAGGTTCTGACGGATATCCGTAAACCTTCAATAAGCAATTTCTGGTCTTGGCCTTGGATTTGGCTTCAAATCTATTTTTTCTGGATATCCGCCCAAAGGCTTCTGGATATCCGTTCCAAAGCTTCTGGATATCCAGAACCCTTTGAGACTGATATCCAGAAATTTTCTTCTGGTTATCAAACGTATAGCTTCTGACTATTAAAAATACGTTTTTTCATAGTTATGGAGAAACACGTTTTTCAGCAGACCTACTCTACAATTATGGCTTTGAAAGTTATATATGGGCAGACGCTAACCTTTGTTCTCCTTGTTATACCTATTACATATGGTAATGTGAGGATTTATTGCTACTGCTATGTTTCTGTTTGATTAAAATGGTTAGGCTTTCTTGTTCCATTGATTAAAATTGTGCTTCATCCGTTCTTAAATGAATGTCCAAATTTTATTTTATCCAAATTTTATTTTAAAAGGCACTCCGAAAATGTGTGCTTTTTATATACATTAATAGAAACTATAAATAAATATTTTTGTTATTCACTTTCTAAACATGGTATGATAATAAAATGAATATGATTTTTTTTTTTGATAAAAGTATTTTTTTTTTGCTATGTAAAAGTATTTTTTGCTAATAAATAACAAATTTTCATCGAAAATCACACCCGAAATTATAATTAGAGTCTATCGGCTTGCTAATTTTAAAAAAATATTTGATGCTTTCAGAAAACCAATTAAGGGGGCGTTTGTTTTTTTATTTTAAGCCTTATTTGACTCTTAACACTTATTCATTAAGAGGATTAGAGAAATAAGTGTGTTTGTTTTTTTTTTTTTGAAATAAGGCTTGTTAGGCTTTAAAGTCCTCTTAATTTTAAGAGGTTAAAATGTTGCTGAATTGCCTCTGAAAGCCTCTGAAAGCCACTGTTTCATATTTGATTTTGGGTAAAAAAAAATTTAAACTGTTTACTTACTGTTTCATAATGCATTTACGGTTTTTTTTTTTTTTTAAATTTTTTTTTTTTTAACTGTTTCAGATAATGAATTCAGATACATAATCAAACAACTTATCCAATTCGTAATTCGCGCTTGCCTCTTAATCATTCAGCCATTTTCAGAACTGAAATCAGATTTCAGCACTTATCACTTAAAAAAACAAAAACCCCCTAACTCTATTTGACTCTAAAAGCACAAAAGTGAACATAAAAAAAATCATGAATTGAGTAAAAAAATAATCAAAATCTGATTAAGTTATTGTCCAAAAAATGTCCAAAATTAACTTTTAATTACTCCCTTCGTTTCTACTTGAGGGTCCAAATTTCAATTTAAGCTAGGAACACTTTGCAAATTCTTATTTTTTATACATCTTAATGACAAATGACAAAGATATATAAATAATCTTGCTATCCGCTTTTAAATATTTAATTTTACGATAATAAAAAAATAGCAAATATTGATAGGAAAGCATTTGGGACAAGTTTTCTAGCAAAAAAGGCATACATTATGAAAATCCTTAAATTTAGACATCTATCTATATATAATAATAAGATAGTGATAAATAGAGGGACTATGAGGGGTATTTTAGTCATTTCATCCGGTGGCAAAGTTGTAAAAATTTTGACTTAAAGGACAAGTGGCAAGATGTGATTGGGCTGCATTAAATTTTTAATTTTTTTTTTTGAAATTTAGACATGTGTCACCAATTTGCTGAAGGGCATTTCCGTCATTTACTAGGCGCGTGTATGGGACGCGCAGACAATGAAGCGTTACTCACTTGAACGCTGATGACTTTTGGTTTTTTTTTTTTTTTTTTTTTTTTTTTTTTTTAATTGGACACTTGGCGTTTGCCTATTGGTTGGTTGAATTTTGGTTTTTTATTTCTCACCCATTTCTTTTACCTCAATTATTTTATAATAAATTAATTTTTTTTTAAATTTTTTTTACACCAAAATTCATAATTTTTTTTTCTCTTTAAATAGAGACTTTTTTCATTTGATTTGGACACAGAAAAAAAATCGTTATTTTTAAATATAAATTTCTTAATTATCCTTTGTTAATTTTTCTTTTAATTTTTCAATATGTTTTTAGTCAAAATTATTTTTGACGAAATAAATATCCCTATTTTTTAAATATAAATTTCTTGATAATCCTTTGTTAATTTCCTTTTATTTTAATATATTTTTAGTGAAAATTAATTAAGTGTGAAGTATTTATTTTTAATTATAAATGAAAATAATAATAATAATAATAATAATAATAATAATAATAATAATAATAATAATAATAATAATAATTTGACTAATAATAAAAATAAAGAATCTAAAATAAAGTAAAAGTGGTGGGGCATAGGATGATGAGTTGGGATGGTGTTTAATTTTTTTAAACAAAATCATTTTGTATTTATAAAGTATACTAGGGTTATTTAAGTTAATAATAATAATATATATATTTATATATATGTATATATATATATATATATATATATGTATACATATATATATATGTATATGTTTATATATATATATATATATATATATATATATATATATATATATATATATATATATATATATATATATATATATGCTATTATAATGAGAACTACATTTATATGGTAACCATAGCAACCACTAACAAAATTTGGATTAAAAAACACATCAATCTTTCCAGATTAAAAAAAAAAAATGTAGGTAGTGGCATTTTCGTAATTATTTCATTTAAAATCCCCTCAAATTTCAAAATAAAATATCTCAATATCTATAAGTCAAAAAAATCGAAAACACCGATTTTTTTGTCTTGACGAGACGATTCAAACTAGATCCCCGAAGATAGGATTTTGAAAAATAATATTGAACAACGTCTAATTTTTAAAACCTTTGTGTTCCAGTGAACACTAGCTGTGTTGTCTTAGTGAACACTAGGCTGTGTTGTATTAGTAAACACTAGATGTGTTGTATTAGTGAACACTAGCTGTATTGTCTTAGTGAACACTAGTTGTATTGTCTTAGTGAACACTAATTAATTAGTGAACACTAGCTGTAAGTGAACACTAGCTATGTTGTCTTAGTGAACACTAGCTATGTTAACACTAGCTATGTTGTCTTAGTAAACACTAGTTGTATTGTCTTAGTGAACACTAATTAATTAGTGAACACTAGCTGTAAGTGAACACTAAATTTGTAAGTGAACACTAGCTATGTTGTCTTAGTGAACACTAATTAATTAGTGAACACTAGCTGTAAGTGAACACTAGCTGTAAGTTAACTAGTTATGTTGTCTTAGTGAACACTAGCTATGTTGTCTTAGTGAACACTAGCTGTATTGTTTTAGTGAACACTAGCTATGTTGTCTTAGTGAACACTAGCTGTGTTGTTTTAGTGAACACTAGCTATGTTGTCTTAGTGAACACTAATTAATCAGTGAACACTAGCTGTATTGTTCATTAATTAATTAGTGAACACTAGTTGTATTGTCTTAGTGAACACTTAAAGCTAGTGTTCACTAATTAATTAGTGAGACGGCTAGGCTGTATTTGTGCTTGTAGTAAAACACTAACAATTAATGGTGGTGAGGCAGCTATGTTGTCTTGGTCTTTAATTAAGTGGGGCATGCTTAGCTATTTGTATTTTTTAATCCTGTTGTCTTAGTGAACACTAATTAATTAGTGAACGCTAGGCGTAAGTGAGCAACTGGCTGTATTTTTAATCCAATGTTGTCTTAGTGAACACTAATTAATTAGTGAACACTAGGCTGTAAGTGAACACTAGTCAAATTTATTTTTGTTTAATCTAGTTATGTTGTCTTAATGAACAGCTAAGCTATGTTGTCTTAGTGAACACTATTTGTGTTGTCTTAGTAAACACTAATTAATTAGTGAACACTGTCTTAGCCAACACTAGCAGTTATGTATGTTGTCTTAGTGAACACTAATTAATTGTGAACACTAGCGCATGAATTAGCCGAACACTAGCCGTATGTTGTCATTAATTAATTGTTGTCAGTGAACACTAGTCAGTATTGTCTTAGTGAACACTTAAAGCTATGTTCACCTAATTAGTGAACACTAGTCAGTATTGTCTTAGTGAACACTAATTAATTAGTGAACACTGTACCGTATTGTTCACTGAACAATTAGTGAACACTAGCTATGTCTTGTCTTGACACTAATTAATTAGTGAACACTAGCCGTAAGTGAACACTACCGCAAGTTAACTAGTTATGTTGTCTTAGTGAACACTAGCTATGTAGTCTTGTAACACTAGGTGTCATGCCTTAGTAAAACACTAATTAATTAGCTTAACTCTAGTCGTGAGCCGAACACTACCGTAAGTGAACACTAGCTATGTTGTCTTAAATAACACTAATTAATTAGTGAACACTAGCTTAAGTGAACACTAGTTTGCAAGTTAACTAGTTATGTTGTCTTAGTGAACACTAGCTATGTCAGTCTTAAATAACACTAGTGTTGTCTTAGTAACACTAATTAATTAGTGAACTCTTAGCCGTAAGTGAGCTTTAACACTACCGTAAGCAACACTAGCTATGTGTTGTCTTAGTGAACACTAATTAATTAGTGAACACTAGCCGTAAGAACACTACCGTTAACTAGTTATGTTGCCTTAGCCAACACTAAATTTTATGTCTGCCTTAAATGAACACTAGTCAGATTGCCTTAGTGCTAAATAACACTAATTAATTAGTTGAACTCTAGCCGTAAGCGAACACTACCGTAAGTCGAACACTAAATTTACGTTTTGTTTTAAATAACACTAGTCGTAGGTGAAAACACTAGCCGTAAGTTAACTAGTTATGTTGTCTTAGCTAGTGCCCACTAGTTAATTAGCTTAATTAGCTAAGTGTTTTAAAATTTAGACGTTGCTCAATATTATTTTTTCAATATCCTATCTTCGTGATCTAGTTTGAATCGTCTCACAGAGACAAAAAAATCGGTGTTTTCAAAATTTTTTTCGACTTATAAATATTGAGATATTTTATTTTGAAATTTGAGGAGGATTTAGTTCACAATAATTACGAAAACGCCACCCCTCTATCTTTTTTAATCCTGGAAAGATCGGTTGATATTTTTAATCCAATAGGCTATTAGTGGTTCCTAATGCCAGTTTCTTTACTATAAATTCTGGTTCTCATTTAATAGTAAACTCTATATATATATATAATATATATATATATATATATATATATATATATATATATATATATATATATATATATATATATATATATATATGGGGAGTGTGACGAGCGCGGTTTTGGTTTCTACCCTCCGTCCCAGACCAAGGGTGTACGGGGTAGATTTCACGCTTCTTAAGAAATTTTTAAAAAATGAATAAAAGTTAAATGTGAAATAGGAAATAGTAGTTAATGATTGTTTTTTTTTTTGTAAATATGTTAACTTTATAAGGATATAATGAACGGTTTTTTTGTAATATGTGGTAGGGAATAGTAGTTAATGATTGATTTTTTAATAGGAGAGAGAATGAGAATATGAGTGGGAGGAATAGTAAGTTAATGATTGTTTTTTTTTTTTTGTAAATATGTTAACTTTATAAAGGTATAATGAATGTTTTTTTTGTAAATATGTTAAATCATAAGGGTATAAATATATTCAAAACTTGTCATTTATAAAGTATACTAGGGTTATTTAAGTTAATAATAATAATATATATATTTATATATATGTATATATATATATATATATATATATATATATATATATGTATACATATATATATATGTATATGTTTATATATATATATATATATATATATATATATATATATATATATATATATATATATATATATATATATATATATATATATATATATATATATATATATATATATATATATATATATATATATATGGGGGAGTGTGATGAGTGTGGGTTTTGGTTTCTACTCCCTCCGTCCCAGATCAAGGGTCCTCGGGAAAAATTTCACGCTTTTTAAGATTTTTTTAAAAAATGAATAAAAATTAAATGTGGGATAGGGAATAGTAGTTAATGATTGTTTTTTTTTTTTTGTAAATATGTTAACTTTATAAGGGTATAATGAATGATTTTTTTTGTAATATGGGGTAGGGAATAGTAGGTATTGATTGATTTTTTAAAAGGAGAGAGAATGAGTGGGAGGAATAGTAAGTTAATGATTGTTTTTTTTGTAAATATGTTAACTTTATAAGGGTATAATGAATGATTTTTTTGTAAATATATTAAATTATAAGGGTATAAATATATTCAAAAACTTGCCATTTAAGAAAAGGAACTCTTGATCTGGGACAAATCAAAAGGAAAAATAGGACTCTTGGTCTGGGACAGAGGGAGTATTTAATAAGTGGGATGGGCTAATATGAATATTTTTCTTTAGTTTAGTTCGTTATATCAAACAATTTATTTAATTTTTTTAAATAAACCTTTGAAGCATAGTAAATAAAGTATTAATAAATTTGTCAATTTTTCTATTCGTCTTAAAAAATTGTGTATTTATAATATGGGAATTAATTTGATTGAAAAAATTAAAAAATAGTGAAGAAAATAAATAATATTTTTAGAGAAAGAAATTATTATTTCAATTTATTTTATTTTTTGATTTTTTTATTTAATGTGGGTAGAAAATGGTGTATGTATTCATTTTACTAAAAGCTTGGTCTCAATTTTTTTAGTCTCCATCTATATATTTAAAATGGGTAATTCTTTCAAATCTATATCTCTATATATATATATAATAACATGATTGTGGTAATGAAAGGGGGTTTGAGGCGCAATTTCGTCATATCACGCCGTGGCAAAATGGCAATAAATTCGGCTAAAAAGACACGTGGCGATCTGTGATTGGCCTATATTGTTTTGATTTATTTTTTTTTGAAAATGAGGACATGTGTCGTCCGTTTGTTCAAGGGAGATTTGTCCATTTCCTTGGCGCGAGTGGGACACGCGCCGACAATGGCGCGGCGCAATGGATTTTTTTTTCTGGTTTGGACACGTGTTCAAGTATGATTTAGATTTTTTTAACCCATTTCTTTTAACTAAATTATTTTATAATAAATTATTTTTTTAAAGAAAATAGTCTGTATTTAAATAGATTTTTTTTTTATCATTAAAATTGGTCATTCTTTCAAATCTATATCTATAAATAACATGATTCTGGTAATTAAAGGGAGTTTGAGGGGCAATTTCGTCATTTTACGCCATGGCAAAATGGCTAAAAAATCGACTTAATAGATACGTGGCAACCTGTGATTGGGCTTTAATTTATTTTTATTGTCTTTTGGAAATTTGGACACGTGTTGTCCTTTTGGTGAAGGGCTTTAATTTATTAATTATATATATATATTTAATATTAATAATTATTAAATTCATATATATATATTTTATATTTAAAATTATATATGTATATTTTATATTTAAAATTATATATATATATATATAAATATAATTACACCTACCTTGAACTTGAAGCCTCTTTATATACCAAGGCCAAGGCCCTTTTTGATTTGTTTTCTTTCTATGTGGGAAATCTGTCTTTGCCTTGGCCTAGGCTTTTATCCCACATAGAAAAAAAATCAAAGTAAGATGGGTTGCCTTGGTTATATAATGAAGATGAAGCTTAGCCAAGCATGCATGATTCGTTCGTGCCTTTATCCAATGGCCGGCTTGACTTTGACCCGCCTTGGTTTTGACTTTGTATTTTTTCAAAAAGTAGGTCAAATCAAATATTTGAATTGAATAATTCGAATTTCAATTTTGAATGGAATATAAATAATTTTTTATATTTAAATACGAATAAGAATCAAATTTTATATTCGAATACAATCGCACGGATGTAACAGAATATTTATTTTAGTGACCTTCAATCTGATATTTTTTCTCATATTATATGTTACAAATAATTTTTTTACAATGTATACAAACATCTCTATTTATTTTGTATTCGTTTAGATTTTAATCAGTTCTTCGTTATTAACTGTCCGTGCATCGCACGGGGGTTAAACTAGTTCATTTAGTGATAAAGAAGTACAAATTTGAATATTTATTTTGGGATGAAAAAACTAAGTTTTATTTAACTTTGTTTATTAACCGAAAACCTTAAAAAAATAAAATAAATCAAAAGTGAGTGTGTTAAAGTCCCATGTATCCCACATCAACTTGGACAATAAAAATTAATCAACTATATAGTATATAGATTGGCTAAACCTCACCCCTTAACAAGGCCTTTTAAGGGAATGAGGACCCAATTCTAATATGATATCAAAGCCGGCCCAAGTTGATGTTGGGATTGAGTACCCAGAGAATAAAAATTAATCAACTATATAGATTGGCTAAACATCACCCCTTAACAAGACCTTTTAAGAGAATGAGGACTCAATTCTAATAGAGTGTGATAATGTGGATCCGCCATTGCATGTGGGCATGGTTGCGATCGAAGAACTTGGCATTGAGAATGGTTTCTTGATACTTTGTTCATCGTAAAGCAATGGCCTTACTAAATTAGTCTAATGTCTCATAATAAAAACCGCATTTGATTTGTCAAATATTTTAAATGCTTGATACATATTTTAACGGATAGAAATGGAAGAGTATGCTAACAAGACAGTTTCATGATTTAAAAGCTTCTTTTGATTTCTTAAAAACAAATATACGTAACTTGTAACTTGCTGCCGCATGTTTTTTTCTATTTATTTAGCAAAGTTTAAAAATTGATACAAACACAGCCTTTGCGACGAAGGGAGTATAAAAGAAAACCTGAATTGTACTCCCTCCGTCTCAAAATGTTTGTCCTATTTGACTTTTTTGTTAAACTTTGACCACAAATATATGACAATTTAATTATGTTCATGAAATTCTAAAAATTCCTATTGATTCACCATTAATAATATTATCAACAACAACTTAGAATTTCATGAATATGATTAATCTCTCATAAATTTGTGGTCAAAGTTCAACAAAAAAATCAAATGAGACAAACATTTTGATTTTGAGACTGAGAGAGTATCACATAAGCATTCATCTCTATTTTTGAAATGAGCAGCATAAAATTCACGAGATTTATGTGCAATAAGCATTCTTCTTTATTTTTGAATTTCAAAGTCACGAGACCAATCCTCATATGGACCCAACAATCTTTAGTTTGCCTTTATGGTACGTCAACAACTATTTTTTCCGTTAAGAAAAGTATTCTCTTTCCCAAATTAAACGATCAAAAATTTTCACTAACACCAAAATTTTAAAATTTTTGATCATTTATTTTTTGGCGGAAGTAATAATAAATTTTCCAAATGTTCCCTTTTTATCACTCCTTCCTAAAGTTAGTTATAGGATTATAATTTTTAGTTATTCGTGAAGATTGTCCCTCTCAAACGAGGAGAGGACTAGAAGATTGCCTATTTGAAGATTTTTAAGTGGCAAAAGTGCCATTATTTTCACAATCTACCAGTTAGCGCATCCATGGATCTAACTATTAAGACAATTAGCACTCATATTGAAGAAGAACTATACGATTCCAGTGAAGAGCATTGGTAGTTCGATCCTTTTTCTCTTCCTAGCTACGATCGCTACTTCTTTCTTCGAAATCGATAGGCGGGCCGAAGAGAACGAAAACCAACTCTCAGATGCCACTCTATGTCCTCCCGGGTGAAAAATGGGTTCAGGTTAAAAAGTGCCAGTCCTTCTCCATATGAGTCAATAGGGTCCAGATCAGATAATCCTGAAGCCCGGACGAGGAATCCGGGTTGCCGGAAGCTTGAAGCTTACTTTAATGGGCGGGCTAGCTTTCCTCTAGTTTAGGAGTTCTCGGTTGGAGCTAGGGGCGTCGCTTTACCAGCCCTATGATACACCCGGAACTGCAACCCTCTCTTCAATCGGGTCAAGCCCGCCCAACCCCCAGGCCCCAAGATTAGAGATATGCACTTTTAAGCAATTTTCGTAGTGATGTGTCCATAGAAAAAGTATTAGACCCAATACACCTAAGATGCCCAACAAATGTGTATCAGGCCCAACAAATATGTGACCCTCCACTAACTAATTGGCTATATATACACCCTCCCATCATTTACAATGTAAGCACTCTCTCTATTCTCTCTCTCTCTAAAATGTCTTATGATAAACTGATAATCCATATTTAACTGCCATAGATCAGATTGATGATTATCATGCACTATAAATTAAGTACTCATTTTTTTTGTACAAAATATATTGAGAAATGATATGATTTAATTTTATTTTGGTGAAAGGAAATGGCATATTACGTCGGCTGTGCAAACAATCCTTAAGATTTTTATTATGAAATTTTATAAATCTAATGACATCTAGCCAAGATTACTGATATCCACCAAGATTTTTGTATTTTAGTTCTCTTGCGAGTAGAGAACACTAATTTATGTAAATTGATGTTATCTCATCCCAATACTCCTTCTTTGATTTACCATTTTCCTATATTAATTTTTTCTTCTGGTTGTTGTTGTTGTTGTTAATGCGTAGTGCTATAACTGAAAATTGTAGAAGAACTTCTATTAATTTGAACGTAAAAAGCATAACTCATAAGCATGATTAAATTTCCATTTATTTTTATTTAGTTTCTTATTTCTGAAATAGATTGCAGTTGGTTATGCTAAGATAACTATTTCATAGAGATAATTAAGCTAGGTTTCCATAAAATTATGATCAAAATTCGATTGATTTGACCTTAAAAGTTAAAAATGGAACAATTTTTTTTGGGGCAGAGTATATAATAACAACAATAATGTGAGCTTCTTGAGGTAATATTTCAAGCTTCTTAAGTCCTTATTGAGGCTCAGTTCACAAGCATTTATTTATCTCAAGCACATTAACTTTTCATAGCAACATTATAGTAGCCTCAAGCAAAAACCTTAATGCTTAATGTGGATGGTTGTTGTATATATTAAGCAGTAGGTACATGCAATTTTAATTTTGATATAATGTCGTATACAATTTCTCATGTAATATTACTAGATCAAAATAAAATGGTTTCCAATTCGAATAAAAATGTACATATTGATCTATAATATGCCAAATATTGACAACAACAAAATGGAAACAAGTAACTACACTTAAAGAATGTTTATTGATAAAGCGTAACCATAGGTTTAAGATTTAATTAGAAATCTCCGACAAATACCATGTATTAATTGCGATTTTGTGGAGGGGGTGATAATGGTGGAGGTGATGAAGATTGGGATGGAGTATGTTCGGTGGAGGGAGTAATGGTCTCGACACAGGGAGAATTAGTCACTGATGGAGAGGTTTCTGAAGGTGGCGGAGAAGGAGAATTTAGTGGTGTAGGTGAATAAGCGCTCGCCGAAAAAATAAAAAATAAAGGGAGTCGCCACGCCGTTTTTAAGGAAACATTGAAAACCTTTTTGACAGAGAAAATGGGTTCGGGGGTCAGATTACGTGTTGGGAAGAACCGAGTGTTCACCCAACACGCCTCGTCCGTAGATGAGTCTTTCTATGTTCAACATTCAATTCATCCAAATGTGTGTGCAAAGTGTGTGACAAAATATGTAATGAAATGCATAAGAGTGCTTCATTTTATTACTCGACAAGGGGAAGTACAATTTGTAAGCCATTGACTCTGGGAGGCCACGTCCCACTTTACATCGAGGACTATCAGAACTTACAACTGAAATGTGACTTCTGCATATTGAGAAAGAGTGTCGCGTGACACAGGATCTGTTGTGCAGATTATGTCGCGTGACACTAGTTATCACATGCAGAAGCCTTACAACGAGAAGCACAAAATTAACTGGAATCTACACAATCACTCTAAATGAGTGTGGATATTGAAGATCCACACTCAACATGGAGTGACAAACATACAACTAAGAGGAACAAACTTACAACTGAAATTGATCAGCTGCAGACAGGTTACATGTGTCGCGTGACACAGGACCTTGGATGGTCAGTTGTGTCGCGTGACACATCGATGCCAATTTGCAGGGACCTTACAATTCGAAATCAGGAACAACAGAAATTAAATCAAGTCCCAAACAACAACAACCAAACAATTCAGAAACCAACGATTTCACAATGGATTGACCAAGGGGATGTGGATATAGGGAGATCCACACTCCCTTGGCCAATAAACAACAAGTCCCACAAAAATCACATTATGAACATCAATGAAACTAAACAATGACAATTAAACATAGAGATCGGCAGTTGGGACTTGATAATTGAGGACGGATGGAGTCCAATTATCAAGTCCGGGAACAATTATGCAATGAGGCAAATAAACTGTAAATGAGAGATAAAAGTGAGGAAATCGTTACCCTCATAGTCCACGCTCCTTCAACCACGTTAGGTGGAAGGATCTTCAATCAGCTTCGGACTCGGAACGGAACAAGCTCAGATTTCCAGATTGAGCAGCTGGAGCAATTCCCAATACGTGCGTTTAGGCAAGGGCGTGGAATTGACTAGGCTTTGGAATAGGGAAAGCGGTTGTGATCGGCGTTTGGGTAGAAATGGTTGAGGGGAGGAGCTTGGTCGTTGATTGGGATAGAACAGAGGACGGCAATGGAGATTGAGGGGGAATCGGTGACTGGAGTTTTGGTTTAGGGATGATGGAGAGATCGGTGAGGAGCTCGGCCGGAGAGCAAGTGAAGGTGAGGGAGGCGATTTAGGGGACTGGTAAGGGTGTTTGAATTTGGGTACAGAGAGGATTGGTGAGGAATGGGATTGAGGGAGAAGGAGGAAGAACGGCGTTGTTGTTGTTAGGAGCGGTGGTAGTTGGCGGCTTAGGATCTGGAAGAGGAGGGAGGAAAACAGAGAACGGTGGTGAAGAGGATTGAATTCGCCGGTTAATTGGAGGTCAAAGTTGAGTTTGGTTTCCGGTGGGAGAGAGATGAGCTAGGGCGGAGATTGGGGAATTGGAGAGGTCGCAGAGTAGATCGAGGAAGAAGGAGGAAGGTCGTTGGTTGATTTGGGTGTTGCTTAGGTGAGAATTGCCATGGATGTCGGTTAGAGGGAGGATTGGTGTTGGTCGTTGTTGGGGAAGAAGCTGCAACAATGGTGAATTGCGGATAGAGAGAGGGAGGAGAGAGAGAGGATATTCCGGATAGAGAGAGAAAGGGAGAGTGTAGAGAGAGAACTGTGTGTTTGTGTGTGAGAAAAATGTGAGATACCCCCTTTCCAAATGAACGAAAATTGTATTTAAATGCTTATTTGGGATTGGAATTTAGTGTCGCACGACCTCTCGCTTCCAATTTTCCATGGCTCAAACTGTCGCACGACGGAACGAATCAATAACCGTTTCTGGCATCAGAAACTGGTTCTGGAACATTCCGGGTTAATTCCTTAAAGGTCCAAAGCCAATAATTTCTTGTAGGTCCTTTTGTATGGGAAAAATACTAAAACATACTTCCTTCGCGAGAAACTTATAAAATGTTTTCGGAAGTCTCGGAACGGACCGGGAATTTACCAAAACGCCCCTCAATGCAATTTTATTACATTAAAATGCATCTAAAAGGGTTGCGAATTGGATTGGCGTACTTACAGTAGGTGGATTATTTTGTAAAGTAGATGGAGGGGCAGTAGGTGTAGTTTTTGGAACAAGAACAGGGAGTGAAAAATTGCACCATTCATCAGGAGGAGGGAGGGATTGTTTGGTGGTAGACTGTATATGAGCGAAGGGAAAATTATGTTCTATGAATTTGACATGGCGAGAGGTGAAAATTTTGTTTGAGGTTGGGTCAAGACAATAGAATGCACTTTGTGTAGAAGAGTAACCTACAAAGACACAAGGAGTCGAGCGAGGTTGTAATTTATGAGAATTATAGGGACGGAGCCATGGGTAGCAAAGGCAACCAAAAGAGCGTAATTTGAGATAGTTGGGATTTTGGTTATGAAGGGTTAAGTAGGGAGATTTATAGTGTAGAGTAGGAGTGGGCATGCGATTTATTAAGTAGCATGCAGTTGAGAAGGCAAGAGACCAATATTTTAGTGGCATCGAAGAGTGGGAGAGGAGAGATAACCCGGTTTCGACAATGTGTCGATGACGACGTTCTGAATACCCATTATGTTCGGGTGTATGAGGAGGGGAAGTGAAATGCTGAATGCCATGAGATTTAAGGAGTGGTTGAAGGCCAATGTATTCTCCACCATTATCACTGAAAATAGTTTTTATGGAACGGGCGAAATATTTTTCAACTAGGAGCTTGAAATGAGTGAAGACAGAAGTAGCGTCGTTTTTGTGTTTAAGGGGATAAAGCCACACAAACTTGGAAAAATGATCGACAAATATGAGATAATATTTATAAGCATCAAAAGAAGGCACAGGAGAGGTCCATACATCACTGTAAATAACATTGAGAGGTCCAAAAGATTGAATACTATTAATATTGAAAGGCAATTTATGGGACTTGTTACAGTCACAAGCATTGCAATGAAAAGACAAATAAGTAGGAATACTTAAATTGAAATTGTTGCTGATAAAACGTAAAATAGAGGGGGAGGGGTGTCCTAGTATATGGTGTCAATTTGAGGTTGAAGACAAGCGAATGGAATGAACAGCGGATTGGAGTGGATGCCATTCATAGACTCCGGAGCTAGGGCGACCTTGAAGAAGAACGATTCCCGACTGGATATCCTTCACAACATAAGAATTAGGTGAGAAATTTATGGAAGCGTTATTATCTTTACAGAATTGAGAAATGGAAATTATGTTATGAGAGAGAGACGGTACATGGAGGACATTATTAAGAGAAAACTTAGAATTGAAAGTAGAAAGAGAAGTCGAACCAATGTTTGTGATGGGTATGCCCGAGCCATCGCCTATCTGGAGCTCCTCCGTGCCGTCATAAGGAGAGTGAAGAGCAAGATTTTCAAGGTCACTAGTAGCATGGTGGGTAGCCCCACTATCCAAAACCCAAGATTGAGTAGGAGGATGACTGGTTGTGGCGGTGTGAGCGCTGGCACGAGGATTGGTGTTGGGGCGGGTATAGGATCGATTGTTGGTAGAGTGATTGGTATTGTATGTAGATGTAGGGTTGGGGTTAGGATTTGGGACAGCAATATATGGGTGCAGTTGACGAAACATTGGACACTGAGAAAGGAAGTGGCCAGGAATACGACACCATTGGCATCGTCCCTTGAAAGTAGCAGACGGACGAGGAGAGAAGGAAGGATTAGGGCCGCGTAGCAAGAGGCCGGCAAAGAGTGAAGTAAATCGAGAGAAGTTGGTTCGGTTGTTGTTGTTGTTGTTGTTCTTGGAAGCGTAGTTGACAGAGGAGGGAAAGGATGGACTTTGTTTGGACTTAAGTTTGAGAGATAACTCTTTTGTTGATGAGTTTCTCATGAAGTTCATCAAAGGTAATGGTGGTTTCACGATTTTGGACAGCAGAAATAACACTCTCGTAGTCAGGATCATTTAATTGATCAAGAATTCTGTCTACGATATCATCTTGCTCGAGAGGGCGGCCTAAAGAGGCGAGTTGATCAGTGCAAGTCTTAATTTCTTGCATGAAGTCAGAGATAGAGCGGGATCCCTTGGTAATGTTTCGAAGGTGATCCTTGAGTTGTTTGAGATGGCCTTTGGAGGGATTGGTGTATGTTTTAGCTAGGGTTTTCCACGCATCGTATGTGGTGGGACAGAGGGAGATGAGAGGAACGAGTGGAGCGGAAAGAGTTCCAGCAAGAGCTCCGAGGATTAACTTGTCCTGACGAAACCAGGTAGTATACGCTGGATTAGGGTTTGTGACGGGTGGCGTGTTATTGGTGACTGAATCATCTGTATCAGAGGTGATATCAGCGGCTGGAGTTGTAGGTGTGGTGGCGGCAGGAAGGTTTTTGGGAGGTGCAAGGCAGGAACCATCTATGAACTTGTATAGATCAAGGCCGAGAAGGGTGGCTTCAACTTGAGTTTTCCAGGATATGTAATTTGTGGGGGTTAATTTGAGAACATGGGAGAGAGAGACGATGATAAGAGAAATGGTGGGTTCAGAGGGGTTGGGAAGGACCTGGAAGTCTGCGGTGGCCATTGAAGACAGAAGAAGAAGGGAAAAAAAAATTTAGGATTGCACTGGCTCTGATACCATATAGAGAAAGAGAATAATGAGAAAACTTGAATATTATTGATATGTTCTTAGCTATATATACAAACCTAAGCAGTGAGAATAAGTTACAAGAGATTACAACAAATGAAGGAAAAGATTACAAGAGATTACAACAATGAAGGAAAAGATTACAGCCAATATTAAAAGGATATATGCAAATAATAACAAGATATTATGTATCTCTATCATCACATCCATTTAGGAAGCCTACCTCTCTCTCTCTCTCTCTCTCTCTCTCTCTCTCTCTCTCTCTCAAATCAAACACTCTTCTTTGGTTTAAACATACCTTGAATCTTAGATTTCTTATAATTTCATTTTCTTACAGATTTTCTTATTGTGTTTGTTTTCGAAATAGAAGCATGGATGGTGTGACAACGCGGCACAAAGAAACTCTCTTTCTTTCAGAAGCCATTTTCCTTATGTATAGCATTATCAAGAAATCCTTGTTCAGAGCATTTCAATGAGATTTGGTATGCCCCAAACAAATACAACTAAATTATCAGGACTTATATATATTTGGCATAGGAAAAACCTTTGATTTAGCATTTTCCTATATTAAATTTTCTTTTGCTTGTTGTTGTTGTTGATGCCTAGTGCTGTAATTGAAAATTGTAGAAGAACTTCTATTAACTTGAATGTAAAAAGCATAAAACTCATAAGCATAATTTAATTTCCATTTATTTTTATTTAATTTCTGATTTCAGAAATAAAATGCAGTTAGTTATGCTAATTAGTAAAATTTAGATAACTAAATTTTACATCCTTAGCGTAACCTACTGAACCTTCAGCTCACCAAGAGCCCATGAACGTGCGCAGACGTTTTTAACAAAAAAATAAATAGAATCTTAGGTAAATGGGGCTTCAAAATATATAGTTTATCGACAAATATCGAAAGAGAATGATATATAGAATTTCGTATCTCCCATCAAACCTTGAAAAAATATAATAATCTGCGCACCATTTAATTCAACAGACATAACGCATTTAGTATATTCATTCCAAGTATGCCACCAATCCCAAAATAAATCAAATGTCAAACCTTTACTCCTTCAACAATTGAAAGAACTAGTAATGAATATATGGGTTGCCTCCAATATATATGAGCAATATTATACGTTTAGTTTAGTAATAATCATGACCTGTTAGGAAAATTACGCAAAACATGAATATACGGACCTGACTTATTCCTTATTATACTTCTTTTTTGTCTAAGAAAAATAATGTGTAATATATATATATATATATATATATATATATATATATATATATATATATATATATATATATACTCCCTCCGTCCCACGTGAATGCAAACTTATTTCTATTTTGGTCCGTCCCACGTAAATGCAAACTGCCCAAAATGGAAACAAATTTATTATTTTATATTCACCCTACCCCACCCACCCATTCTCTCTCTTCATTTTTCACCATACAATTTATTCAACCAGCCTACTATTAGCTCCACTCATTCTCTCTCTTCATTTCCTATCACACATTTTCATTATCTTAATAATATTTCTTAGTTATTGTGCCCAAAAAAATGGTTTACATTCACATGTGACAGAGGGAGTATATGTTTAAAAAAATAAAGTCGCCCCTTTTGTGAATTCACCTTTTAACATGTCTTTGAGATGGGCATAGGAAATGCATTAATCCGTACACTGATTTGAAATGCTTACAATTGTTGGAATTTTATGTTAGGCTTCTTAAGGAAATAACAAAGAAGGATGAGAAAGATAACAGAAATTATAACGGAAATTGAAAAGCAAACCACAAATAGTCGAGTCTTGTGTTTAACACAATTTCCGTAAGAAGTATTTGTCCCGCACAGGTGCTTACGGTTGATGACAAACTTCTCGTGAGATGAAACGACTTCTAATTTGTTTTGATCAAATTTCAACAAGTGTTTCAAGTGACAAGAAAAATGACTAAAGTGATATGAATCAAGGTACAATGATTATCAAGTTGAATAGAAATGGACACAAGTTGTTTGTTGACTAGGGAAAGCCCTTGAACAACTTGTTCGCCGGCATAAAACCCCGGGAGGTTTTGGTACCTTCCTTGACCAAAAGTTTACTAAAGATTGAGAGAATTACAGAGCTATGAGCGTATAGAAGGGAGCTTAAGCTAGTGAAAGACGTGTGTGTAAAATATAGTGTTCTATCCCTTTTATACCTCAAATAACGGCTAATTTTACAAAGAAAATAATGGGCCTAAAATCTCGGGAGATAGGTTGATCCGGTTGAGATATCTTCGCCATTTTATTGATGGAGGGGATAACGATCTGTTGCTGGAGAAACGTCTTTGAATTGGTCTTCGATTGCTTTGCCACGTTCCCTGAAAAATAGGGTTAACGTAACAACGGTTCAACCTGGAGTAGATCAAGATGTAATAGAACAACTCAAGTTGTTATATGCAAGTTGAAACATGTTGACTGAAAATGTGGGGCCCAACAATTGCCCCCAAACTTTTTGAATTTTAATATGCAGAATATAAAGAGACAAAAAAGATTTAAAAAGTTTGCCAAAAACGGAGGAGAAGTACGGCGGTTTCTAAATGAAAAGGTTTTGATGGGACGATTTAAGTAATTTTCCAAAGCAAAAGTCATGATGGTTTTGACTCCCAACCGCTGCCAACTTCTCTTTTAATAAATAAGACTCCTTCCCAACTCTCCCTTTCATAGAATCAAAAGGGTTGCTTTCAAAGAGATTTTCGAGAGGAAGAACCAAGGAAGGAGATCGGAGAGAGAATCAAGTAGGAACCTTCGGTGAGTTTTTCATTTTCTTTTCAATTTCCTCTCTGATTTCTTGCTTAAGTTGTAAAATGGGGAAGAAGAAGGTGGCGAATATAATCGAGAGCGATGAGGGTTTGCCTGAGGGTTTCTTAACCCAAAATATGTTGAAAAATCAGGACAAGAAAAAATGTCTGATTCCCGCGGCCAACTTAGAAATTATTAAGAGAAACCACGCAATGTCGTATGATACCGAGCTTTTCACCCATCCCGACTTAACCTCTGAATGCTATTCCCCCGATTGGGTGTGCTTTCCCGAATATCCCTTTGTCATTGGCCTAAAATTTCCATTCCCAAAGTTAATTACTAGGTTTTTTGCTTCTTCAAAACTTAACTATGCCCAAATCATGCCACAAGGTTGGAGATGCCTTCAAACCCTAGTTAGGTTAAGTGCGGAAACAGAGTTGGAAGTTGGTTTAGAGGAGTTTGCTTACACAACTGAGTTTAGGGGATTTGGCCTAGGGAGATTTGGATTTAGGGTTAAGACTGGTGGAGAGCCTTTTTTGAATGATAACAGCGATCTTGCTGATAGAGGGTGGAAGAATAAATTCTTCTTCGCAAGGAAAAACACCCTGGTGTCAGAGGAGGGTGCCAATTCCAAGTGGAGGTCTCAAGGTAGTATAGATATTTTTTCTTATTCTAATAATGCTTCTTAATAATCTGCTAACTAACTCCCTGAATTTCCTTTGACTTAGTTGCTAAGCTGAGCGTGCTTTTCGCTCATAAAGATAAAACAGAGGAGAATGTGAAAAAGATTTACGAGTTAGATCCACTAGTGAGGTCTTTCAAAGCATTGCCGCTTTGTTTGTTGCATCCCAAGGAGAAACTAATCCTGAAGAAGCTCTACCTGATCCTACTACGATGTCCACAGGTTAATCTAGCATCTTAGAGCTTTGCCTATCTTCAATTTGTTCTAATTCCTTTAAATTGTCCTAATTCTACATCCCTTTTTTGCAGCTACTCGATCCAAAGACACTGTGAGTGCTGCAGACCTACTGGCTGAGGCTGGGGCAAAAAGTTTTGCAAGGAAAGATAGTAAGCCACCCACTCCCAAGTCTGTGGCATCTAGCTCTAATGTGAATGTGTCCAAGAAGAAGGAGAAAGAAAAAAAGAGGAAATTGGTGGAGGCTGAGGCCACGGACGCAAGTGATGATATGGATATGGTGACAACAAGAGAGAGGTTTAAAGCTGCGATAACAAGTTTTGTTGAGAAGGTAAAATGAAGAGATCTCGAACCTTACCAAAGAGTTGATAGAGTTTTAACATTTCTTTTACACAGGTTTCGGAAATTATGAGTCCTGTATGGACCAGGTGGATGCTCTAAAGATCAAGGCGGCAAGATGCAGTTATGAAGCTGCGAAATCAAAGAAGGAAGCCACCAAAAGTGCTGGGGAAGTAGAGAGGTTGGAGAAGGAAGCGAAAAAGTATGTTGGTGAGGTGGAGAAATTGAAGAAGGATTTTGAGACTTTGGGGAAGGAAGTGGAAGTTGTTCGTGGTGAGAACGAAGCTCATATGAAGGAGCTTGAAGCCGCAAAGGGGGACTTCAAATTCAATGCTACCAAGACATTGCTAGAGGCCAGAATTCAGCTGATGGAGGAATACAAGAACGGACAAGCTCCAACTTGGGACTTGGAGGAGGAGAAAAGAATTTTAGAAGACCACATGGGAGAACCAGCAGATGGAGAGGAAGTGAACTCAATGGCCCTCGAAACTCTGGTTGATGACACTGATAAAGCTTTGAGTACCATAGTGGTAGCTCAAGTTGAGGAAAATGATCAAGGGAAGGAGTCAACTGTACCACCGGAGGCAGCAGGCCAAAGTGTTTGAAAATATTTTAAAGGTTGTAAGTAGTTTTGGATGGAAGAACAAAAAACAATTTTTGCTTATATTCGCCATACCTCCGTTGGTATGCTCAAAAATGGGGGTTCTGTCCCCAAGACAAGTTTATTTTGGTATGTAATGGCTCATAAGAGCCTAGATAATTTATTTGGGGGTACTAGGTTGGTCTAGTACTTCAAGCTTTCTTAGGTTTTAAAGGACCGTTTGGCTTATCCAACTTGTCCCTCAATTGAAAAAATCTTATTGAAAACATTTTGAAGTTTCATAGAAGTATTTTGGGTTTTTCAAAAATACTTGCTTGTTCATTAGATAACATGCTGATGTTGTAAGCCGAAGGTAACATGATAATGTTACAACCAGTAGTTCACAACTTGAATAAGTGTGAAATCGTGCGCCCAGGCGAAGGTGTCAAAACCTTAATTCGTTAGAAAAAATGAAAATCTTTTAACCATATGTAAATTGTACCTTTGATCAGAGGTAACCTTTTGAAGAGATAGAACAAGTATCAGCCGTCCTGGCGTGTCAACAAGTTCTATCCCTCTCCAGCTAGAGTTTCAACATGTATCAGCCGTACTGGCGTGTCAACATGTTGAAATTCTTCTTCCTAGGTCCAAACATGTTGGAGCCGTACTGGCGTGTTAACATGCTTAGACCTACTCCAATTTTAGGTCCCAACAAGTATCAGCCGTACTGGCGTGTCAACTTGTTGAGCCTACTCCGTTTGTTCAAGTTGTATACCTTGCAAAACAAATTCATGTTAGGGTTGGGTGTTAGCATAGCTAACGCCCCTCCGATGCTTAAGTTAGTAAGGATTTTCAATAAAACTTGATAACTTGAAACATGTGAATGAACTTGACAACAAAAATAGATCATACCTGAGAAGTCTAGTTGTAAATAACTGGACTTACATAAAATACAGCTTCAAATGAATGGCATTCCAACTTCTAGGGATCCTGTCTCCACTTGGGGTTGACAACCAATACGCACCTTTGCCAGCTTCCGCATCGATGAGATATGGTCCTTCCCACTTGGGAGCTAATTTACCTGCGTTCAATTCTCTTGTATTTTGAAATACTTTTCTCAAAACTAAATCACCAACCTGGAACCTTCTTATTCTGACATTCTTGTTATATGATCTAGCAATCCGTTGTTGATAAGCTGCCATCCTTATCTTGGCTAAATTCCTGATCTCATCAATTGTATCTAAATCTTGGGTTAGCAACAGGTTATTTTCATCTTGAGTTAATAAGTCATACCTTGCTGTTGGAATTGTCACCTCGACTAGAATTATAGCTTCTCCCCCAAATACCAAAGAATATGGAGTCCTACCTGTGGCCCCTTTTGTAGTGGTCCTATCTGCCCAAAGTATAAGTGGTAACTCTTCAGCCCACTTTCCCTTCTTTTGATCTAGGCGCTTCTTCAAGTTGTTGATGATCAACTTGTTGCTTGACTCAGCTTGACCATTGGCTTGAGGGTGGACAGGCGTAGACATGATCAACTTGATGCCCCAGCGAGTACAAAAATCTCTGGTCTTCTTACTTATGAATTGTGACCCGTTGTCACATATAATCTCTGATGGCACACCAAACCTGCTAATTATATTTTTCTTTAAAAATGAAATTACCTCCTTCTCCCTTACTTGTACATAAGCTTCAGCCTCGATCCATTTTGAGAAATAATCGGTTAATGCCAATATGAACACTTTGCCTCCATGAGCCTTAGGCAACTTGCCCACAATGTCAATGCCCCACTGCATGAAAGGCCAAGATGAGACTATAGAATGTAGAGGCTCAGCAGGTTGATGCAAGATGTTGCTCTTTCAGTGCATCACACTTCTGTACATAGCTCATGGCATCTTGACGCATGGTTGGCCAATAATATCCTGTCTTGAGGGCCTTTGATGCTAATGCCTTCCCACCAGAATGATTTCCACATATTCCTTCATGGATCTCTTTTAGCACCAGTTCAACTTGATCACTATCGACACACCTTAAATAGTGTCCTGCAAAAGACTTCTTGAATAGAACATTATCTATCAAAACGAAAGTTGAAGTACGGATCTTAAAAGATCTAGCATTCTTAATGTCTGGCGGAATAGTTCCAAGTTGAAGGAACTCAATTATAGGTTGGGTCCAAGAAGGTCTAGCATCTTGTGCCCCAGTAGGTTGAGTAACCATTTGAGTTTCCTCAACTTGGTCTATTATCGGGTACTTAACATAAATAATGGGGATATTAGTATGCAACATCGATTTGCAAGTTGAACCCAAGTTGGCTAACGCGTCTGCTTCTGTATTCTCTTCTCTAGGGACCTGTTCCAAAGAGAATGATAGGAATTTTGAAGCTAAAGCCTTAACATGTTGGAGATACAGAGTCATCTTGGAATGTTTCGCCATATAACTGCCATTAAAATGGTTAGCTAGCAATTGGGAGTCAACAAATACATTTATATGCGTAATATTTAAACTTAAAGCTGTAGTTAAACCCATGATTAAAGCTTCATACTCAGCTTCATTATTTGTTGCGCTGAATTCACAAGATACAAACTTTGAGGTATGATATCACCTTGAGGGGATTTTAGAACTATTCCCAAGCCAATTCCTTTGGAATTTGAAGCTCCATCTCGTAAACAAGGTCCAAAATCTAGGAATTGTTTTACCTTCAAGTTGTTGTACTTCCAGCCCACCTTGGGCCGCAAACTTGACTGAAGTCAGCTACGAAATCGGCTAGGGCCTGAGATTTGATGGCTGTTCTTGGTTCATATGAAATGTCATAGGTGCTCAACTTGACCGACCACTTGGCCAACCTGCCTGACATCTCTGGAGTTCTCAACACATTTCTCATAGGATAATTAGTTCTAACAGTTATAGAATGTGTTTCAAAATAATGACGCAGTTTTGTAGCAGCAGTAGTTAAGGCTAATATTAATTTTTCAAGATGAGAGTACCTCGTTTCAAAGATCTAATAAAGACTTACTTACATAGTAAACATGATGTCGTTTCACCTTGGATTTCCTTCACCAATACCGCACTAACAAAGATTTTCGTATACAGCCTAAATATAAATAAAGGTGCTCACCATGTTCTGGTTTGGCAAGTAGAGGTGACGTCACCAAATATTCTTTAAGTTGTTTAAAAGCTGCCTCATGTTGGTCAGTCCATTGGAAGAGTTTATTCTTTCTTAATACTTCGTAGAATAACCTGCACTTATCAGATGATTTAGATATAAATCTATTCAAAGCAAATACTCTACCTGTTAACCTTTGGACGTCTTTGATATTCTTGGGGATTCCAAGTTGAGAATGGCTTTAATTTGCTCGGATCGGCTTCAATTCCTCTCTTGGTTACCATATAGCCCAAGAATTTACTCGCTTCTAACACCAAAGTTGCACTTTGCCGGATTGAGCTTCATGTTGAAAGCTTTCAAGATGTTCAACGCCTCAAGAAGGTGTTCTACATGATCTTCAATATGCTTGGACTTTACTACCATGTCATCTATATAGACTTCCATCGTCTTGCCAAGTTGATCTTTGAACATCTTGTTCACCTTTCTCGATAAGTTGCCCCTGCATTTTTAAGACCAAATGGCATAGAAATGTAACAATATATACCTTCCGGAGTCATGAATGTCGTATCTTCTTGGTCCGAGGGCTCCATTTGAATTTGTTGGTACCCTGAAGACGCATCCATGAACGTCAAGATATCGTGGCCAGCTGTCTCATCAACTAGAGAATCAATATGAGGAAGAGGGAAAGGATCCTTCATGTGCCTTGTTCAAGTCTGTGAAGTCCACGCATACTCGCCACTTGCCGTTCCTCTTCTCTACCACCACAACATTGGCTAACCACCTTGGATATTGAACTTCTCTAATCATATTGGACTTTAAAAGCCTCTCAACTTCGTCCTTTATGATCTGGTTCCTCTCCTGAGCAAACTTCCTTCTTTTCTGATGAACAGGACGGATGGTTGGATCAATGTTCAACTTGTGAGTAATGATGTCCTTGCTTATTCCTGTCATGTCCTCGTGCTTCCATGCAAAACAACATTTCTGACTTTTTAAGAACTCAATCAGCTCCTCCTCAATTTCAGATGGAAGGTCTATACCAACTTGTACTTGGGCCTCAGGATTCGACTCATCAACAGAAACATTTTTCGTCTCATGCTCCACTGCTTCAAGAAAATCCTGGGCCTTTTTCTTTAATTGCTATGCTTGACGAGGAATCGAACTTGCTTTCATATTAACCTTGTAATATTCTTTAGAGACTTGCTGATTTCCCTTCAACTTGGCAACACCCCAAGGTGTTGGAAACTTGACGCACTGGTGATAAGTTGACGGTACGGCCTTCATGTTGTGGATCCAAGGTCTCCCCAAAATGAAATTGTACGAGGAAGAACATTCAATCACACAGAACCTTTCCATAGAATTCATACACTCCAAATAGATAGGCAACTTGGTCTCTCCGACTGTCTGCTTTATTTCACTACTGAACCCTACCAGCACGGATGAATTCTTCACAACTTCAGATAAAGGAATGCCCATATCTTCAAGAGCATGAGTGAAGATTATGTTGACTGAGCTACCGCCATCGATCAAAATTCTCTTGACCACGCAATTAGCAATCTGCACCTGAACAACTAGACCATCATGATGAGGGTCCAACGTGTTGTCCTTATCCTCATCCTCAAAGGAGATAACTTGACCATCTCGTGAAGTCACGACGCCTTGAGGGAAATTCTCGACCGATCCTCCTTAGAACTCTTGGCATGACGCTTAGCCGCAGAGTAAGTTGTTCCACAAATATGGGATCCACCTCAAATAACATTTACTACCTTGTGGCCGGAGGTGGTGCAACTTTCTCGGGTCCTGGATCGCTCCCCTCGAATCAAAGTTCTTCGGACTCACTTCGACCCTCTTCTTACCCAACAAATCCTTAAGAAGACCCTTGGATAATAAATGAGCAATCTCCTTCCTCAAGGCAAAACAATTCTCAAAGTGGTATGCCCAAAATCCTCATGAAATGCGCACCACTTGGACTTGTCCTTCCAAGTTGTTGGTCGATCATTCTTCTTGGGCCATCTTGCTTTATCTCCAAGATTTCCCATGGCGCAAAGGATTCCCGCAATGTCCACGTAAAAGCAAGATTCGTAAATTTTAGGATAATCATTATCATCCCCATCTTGATCATCATCTACAAAATGAACTTTAGAAGATTCGCATTTAGCAGGGGTTTGCCCGTTGGACTTATAATGATGGGAATCCGATTTTCTGGCCGTAGAGGGCTCAAATAGAGGAGTAGGGGTTCTCCCTGTTGACTTCCCCATTGCCAGCCGTCATCCTCCAATCGATGAAAGGCAAGGCTCGGTTCTCGATTTCTTCAAGTTGTTTCGCAGGAGTCATCACCAACTCATTATAAAATAGAGAGCTCTTCTTCAAACCAATACGGAATGCTTCTGTAGCTATGGACACGTCCAAGTTGGGTATAGTTACTGCCTCCTTGTTAAACCTGTGCAAATATTCTTTAAGACTTTCGTTAGGTCATTTGCACAATTCTATAAAGGTCACTAGTCAACTTGTCAAATGCCCTATCGCATGAAAATTTATTGATAAACATATTGACAAGTTGAGCATAAGAAGAAATAGAGTTTAGAGGACGTCCCGTTAGCCATTTTAAGGCCGGTCCCGACAAAGTTGAGCCAAAACCCCGCAAAACATGCTTCTCTAAAAATAGGGGGGATACTTATAATATCCATTGACTCCCGATACAAAGAACACATGCTCGCTGGATCGGTGCCTCCATCATATTTCTTCATATGAGGGACTCGAAAATTTCTTTGGGATTTCCACACTAGCTATTGCCGGGCATAAAACGAGATTCATTATAGCAAGTTGGAGAAACTTGGTGGTATGGCACATTGACTCTGTGTATGCTCCGAAGCAAATCCTTTATAGTCCGCATTTCCTTAACAAGTCGACTCTCTCGCGAAAAGAGGATTGTTATTAAACCGAGATGCGAAGTATCAAAAGCATTAAAGAAACTCCCTGTTTGCCCCATTGAGGGTGTAGCATAGGTGTAGCAAGATGACAACACAGGTTGACTAGCTGGAAGGCTGAATCTTGGTTGCTCAATTGGAATGGACGTCACGATTGTACTTTCTGCTAGCAAAGTATTGGACATAGGGATATCTCTGAAATGGCTTGGTCCTGTACCTGCACCAAACAAAGATCTGGGAAGTAAAGGTGAAAATGGAGTAGATACTTGAGTATCAACTTGCTTCCCTTTACGCAGGCTATTAATGGCATTGAATATCATGGCGTTCGTATGCTCCTGACCATCCAACCGATCATTCACTTTCTTCAACATATCGGCCATGTTGGATAATATCTCCAAATTGACAGCTTCCGCATTCAAAGATGGATTTCCTTGGGTGCCGGAAACAGAAAGCAGCCGACTCCTCTCACCTTGACTGCCAGACGGCGGATTGGCCATTTCTACGCAAATAATCAAAGTTTCCCACAGACGGCGCCAAATTGTTTTGGTCAAATTTCAACAAGTGTTTCAAGTGACAAGAAAAATGACTAAAGTGATATGAATCAAGGTACAATGATTATCAAGTTGAATAGAAATGGACACAAGTTGTTTGTTGACTAGGGAAAGCCCTTGAACAACTTGTTCGCCGGCATAAAACCCCGGGAGGTTTTGGTACCTTCCTTGACCAAAAGTTTCTAAGATTGAGAGAATTACAGAGCTATGAGCGTATAGAAGGGAGCTTAAGCTAGTGAAAGATGTGTGTGTAAAATATAGTGTTCTATCCCTTTTATACCTCAAATAATGGCTAATTTTACAAAGAAAATAATGGGCCTAAAATCTCGGGAGATAGGTTGATCCGGTTGAGATATCTTCCCCATTTTGTTGATGGAGGGGATAACGATCTGTTGCTGGAGAAACGTCTTTGAATTGGTCTTCGATTGCTTTGCCACGTTCCCTGAAAAATAGGGTTAACGTAACAACGGTTCAACCTGCAGTAGATCAAGATGTAATAGAACAACTCAAGTTGTTAGTACCAAGTTGTTATATGCAAGTTGAAACATGTTGACTGAAAATGTAGGGCCCAACATAATTGTTAATAGGAGCACACCAAATTAACAATTCTAACGAACAATGGAAAGTTTGGAACTTTGGACTTGAAGGAATTTTGATGCAACAAGATGAAATGATTTTGCTATGTTAATCTATCTCAAATGTGGGTAGAGAGGCTCAAATGACTGTATGTATGAATTGAAATTCGGAGGGGGAGTATATAAGGAGAGTTAAGGGGTTTGTGTCTTTTCCTTGAAAAGGCACAACTTTTCTTTTGAATTGGCACATGTTCAGGAACTGCTCGGCCGAGTCAAGGGACTCGCTCGGCAGTGTCAATCACACTGCTCGGCAGAGCAAGGCATATGCCTCGGCCGAGCAAGATTGTCCAGAGACTTGGCCAATTTGCTATGCTCTGCTCGGCCGAGTCAAGGACTCTGCTCGGCCGAGCATATCAAAAAACCCTTTAAACAACTCTCGTTAAGTTACAAATCTTTATCATTAATTTCTCATTCACCCGAAAATGGTTTTGAGACAATAAATGAGATTCATAATCTACACTAAATGTAGAATACATTTTGTAACTTACTTCGTTAACAAATAACGAACTCCGTTGGAAGTTAATGAACTTCCGTTAGAAAGTTAGGTCAACGACAAGTCAAACTTAACTTTCGTTACCCATTTCCAACAATCCCCCACATGAATGACAATTAATGCATGTATGCAATTTCGTCCAAAAGTTCCGGCGAACCATTATTACATCGGGATAGATAGCTTGTGGCCTTGAATCTTCCCTAGTGAAATATTATCGGATATACTAGCCATTTGGTAGCGAGTCGCTTTGAACCAGTGACTGTATAATGTATACCAAGACAACAATAATCACATAATAATAGCTCTAACAGTTATTGTTCTCACGTTTTGTCCATTTCGGCCCTGGACCGTATCTCATTTCATAAGCGTTCACATTAGAAGTGGCCATGTTACTTCTCGCTTATATAGGTGATTCATACTATTAGGAGTATCCTGCACTACTCCACCCGTAGGTATTGGAATCATTAAAAGTTTTCTCAACTTATCCTCACCACTGCTGCAGGTGCTTATACTTGGATGTTCTGGGAATGAGTATTCAACATCTCCAGGTCATTCAACCGAGTTGTTGTTTCCAAGTGATTCTACTAGAACTTATAGCTTGATTGTCTCATTGAACCAAGGGCATGGGATCTCCAATTCTCAAGGTTGAGTGTCCACTATGAGTTCTTTTATTGTGGGTTTTAAGCCCATTCCACTTAACAGTTTATAAAGTTGATCTCTATTTATACCTTTTGTAAACGGATCCGCTATGTTATCATTTGACTTCACATAGTCAATTGTGATAACCCCATTCTTGATCAATTGTCTAATGGTATTATGTCTACGACGGATATGTCTAGACTTACCATTGTACATACTGCTCTGTGCCCTTCCTGTTGCTGATTGACTATCACAATGTATCATAACAGCAGGCACAGGTTTACTCCAACAAGGAATATCCTCCAGGAAGTTCTTAAGCCATTCTGCTTCTTCTCCAAACTTTATCTAAAGCTATAAACTCGAATTCCATCGTGGATCGGCTATACATGTTTGTTTGGAGGATTTCCATGACCACTTTGCTCCTCCACCTATTGTGAAAACATATCCACTCGTGGATTTTGAGTCTTTTGTGTCCTATATCCGGTTGCATCACAAGATCCTTCTAATCTTGCTGGATATCTTTTATAAAGTATCCCATGATTCATAGTATACTTTAAATATCTCAATACTCTCATTAGTGCTTTCCAATGATGCATGCTTGGGATTACTCGTGAACACACTTCGGTTGCTCCTTGAATATGCAATGTACGGACGTGTACAATTCGTTAAGTCCATCAGACTGCCGATTATTCTTGCATACTCCAACTGAGAAACTGGTTCCCCTCTGTTCTTTGCTAAGTGTAGAGTTAAGTCTACCGGTGTCTTAGCCGGAGGGCTGTTAATGACATTGAATTTTCGAAGTACATTTTCCAGATAATGGGATTGTGACAGAACTATTCCTTCTGATGTTCTAGAAATCTTTATTCCTAATATGACATCAGCTAATCCCATATCTTTCATGTCAAAGTGCTTCCTTAACAAGCCTTTGGTATTCATGATCAATTCATGATTACTTTCCGTTATCAACATGTGATCCACGTAAAGACAGACTATTACAAATGATTCAGATGTTCCATTAATGTAGACACATTTGTCACATTCATTAATCTTGAATCCATTTGACAACATAGTTCGGTCAAACTTTTCATGCCATTGTTTAGGTGCTTGTTTGAGTCCGTACAACGACTTTACAAGTTTACACACCTTCTTTTCTTTACCAGGAACTATAAACCCTTCGGGTTGTTCAATGTAAATCTTTTCCTCTAACTCTCCATTCAAGAAAGCTGTCTTCACATCCATCTGGTGTATCTCAAGATTATGCACGGCGGCAATAGCTACAAGAACACGTATAGATGTGATCTTGTGACAGGAGAATATGTATCAAAGAAGTCATATCCCTCCTTTTGTCTAAATCCTTTGGCTACTAGCCGCGCTTTGTACTTATCGATAGATCCATCTGCCTTATACTTCCTTTTAAGGATCCATTTGCAACCTAACGGTTTGCATCCTAGAGGAAGATCAACCAACTCCCAAGTATTATTAAGCATTATGGATTCTATCTCACTGTTAATAGCCTCTTTCCAGAACGTACTGTCCGGTCCAGATAACACTTCTTTAACATTAGCTGGTTCGTTTTTCAACATAAATGAGAGAAAATCAGGACCAAAAGACTTTTTCACTCTTGCCCTTTTACTACGTCTAGGTCCTTCATCTTCTACTTGAGATGGACCGTTTGTAGATTCATATGTTCTCTTTTGAGAATTACCTTCTTTCCTATCCTTGGCAGAAAGGATATTTTCAAAGAATACTGCATTCCTTGATTCTATTGTCATTCCTGCATTCATATCAGGAATTTCTGACTTGTGCACTATGAATCGATAGGCACTACTGTTATTGGCATATCCAATAAAGATGCAGTCAACCGTCTTGGGACCGATCTTTACTTGCTTTGGTTTAGGTACTTCAACCTTAGCTAGACAACCCCACACCTTAAGGTATTTATAACACGGCCTACGATTATGCCATAACTCATAGGGTGTTTTGTCAATACCTTTCTTGGGTATCTTATTAAGAATATAGTTAGAAGTGAGTATAGCTTCCCCCCACAAGTTGTCGGGTAAGCCTGAACTTATCAAAAATGTGTTCATCATCTCCTTGAGTGTACGATTTTTGCGTTCAGCAACTCCATTAGACTGAGGGGTATATGGAGCCGTCGTTTGATGAATTATGCCGGATTCCCAACATAGTCCTTCAAACGGAGCTTCATATTCTCCTCCTCTATCACTTCTAATTTTCTTAATCTTTAAGTTAAGTTGATTCTCAACTTCTTTCTTATAAGTCTCGAAAGCCCCTAAGGCTTCATCTTTACTTCTTAAGAGATAAACATAACAATACTTAGTGCAATTGTCTATGAATGTAATGAAGTACTTTTTACCTCCTCGAGTTTGCACAAGTTTTAAATCACATATGTCGGTGTGAATTAACTCGAGAGGAGTTGTGTTTCTTTGTATGGCATTAAATGGCGACTTCGTCATTTTTGCCTCAACGCAAACTTCGCACTTATTAGTTGAATCAGATTTAATCATTTGGATTAAATCTTGTTTAACTAATTTCTTAATAGTGTCGAAGTTTACATGACCTAATCTATCATGCCATAAACTAGGACTTTCCGACAAGTAAACATAAGAAACAACACTTTTATTCTTCGCACCTTGGCGATAACATTCATTACATTCATCTTGAAAAGTCCCTTCTCGAGGTAACCCTTTCCAAGGAATAAACCATTCTTGGTTAATACAAACTTGTCGGATTCAAAAACTAATCTAAAACCGGCTTTACTTAACAAAGCAGCGGAAACTAGATTCTTGCGGATGTCCGGAACATGCAGCACATCAAGCAAGGTCACTTCTTTCCCCGAGGTCATCTTCAATACAACATTTCCAATGCCTTGAACATCGGAAGTTGCAGAATTTCCCATGTACAATTTCCTTCCGGAAATGGGAGTATAAGAAGAGAAACTCTCCTTATTAGCACAAATATGGTGGGTAGCCCCGGTATCTATCCACCATTCCTTTGGATTGTCATCCAAATTTGCCACGTTTGCCTCGAAGATCACCGCAGCAAAATCAAGATCCATATCTTCGACATTGTTTGCCTCCTTCTTTGGATGGCGACAATCCTTTGCTAAATGGCCCGGCTTGCCACAATTATAGCATGCTCCTTTGAACTTCTTGGTTGAGGAGACCTTTTTCTTCCCTCTCTTAGCATTCCCGGAATGCTTCCTTTTGGTGCCGCTAGTGCTTGCCTCGACGAGATTGACTTTTGCCTCCATCTTGCCTTTGGTAGCCTTGGCTTCATTGTCTCGATTATTCTCTTCAATTTGAAGACGAACAATCAAGTCCTCCAAAGTCATCTCTTTGCGCTTATGCTTGAGATAATTTTTGAAGTCCTTCCATAAAGGCGGCAACTTCTCTATGATTGATGCCACTTTGAACGGATCATTCATTATCATTCCTTCGGCATCAAGACCATGTAATATAAGTTGGAACTCATCAACTTGAGTTGTCACCAACTTAGAATCCACCATTTTGAAGTCAAGATATTTGCCGACGACAAACTTCTTCGACCCGGCATCTTCAAACTTGTACTTCCTTTCCAAGGTACTCCATAAAGCCTTGGCTAACTCGACGGTACTATACACATTATATAGTGCATCATCGAGTCCATTCAAAATTTAATTTTTACACAAAAAATGACCATGGTCCCAAGCCTCTTTGGCCATAAGCCTTTGAGGGTCGGGATCATCTTTTGCAACAATCGGATCCTCTTTCAAGAACCGATGCAAACTTAGAGTGGTCAAGTAGAATAGCATTTTCTGTTGCCATCTCTTGAAATCCACCCCGGTAAACTTTGGGGGTTTCTCACCATGAACCGAGTGAGAAGAAGGAGGTGCAATATTCTTGAGCGTCACATCGCTTTGAGGAGGAGGAGTAAGCCCTGATGATTCGGAGGTGTCTTTCTCACTTGCCATTGTAGGAACGCCTTAAGAAACGTCAAATACTTCTTACGATTGTAGGAATTTTATGTTAGGCTTCTTAAGGAAATAACAAAGAAGGATGAGAAAGATAACAGAAATTATAACGGAAATTGAAAAGCAAACCACAAATAGTCGAGTCTTGTGTTTAACACAATTTTCGTAAGAAGTATTTGTCCCGCACAGGTGCTTGTGGTTGATGACAAACTTCTCGTGAGATGAAATGACTTCTAATTGTTAATAGGAGCACACCAAATTAACAATTCTAACGAACAATGGAAAGTTTGGAACTTCGGACTTGAAGGAATTTTGATGCAACAAGATGAAATGATTTGGCTATGTTAATCTATCTCAAATGTGGGTAGAGAGGCTCAAATGACTGTATGTATGAATTGAAATTCGGAGGGGAAGTATATAAGGAGAGTTAAGGGGTTTGTGTCTTTTCCTTGAAAAGGCACAACTTTTCTTTTGAATTGGCACCTGTTCACGAACTGCTCGGCCGAGTCAAGGGACTCGCTC
Source organism: Adenophora triphylla var. japonica (assembly GCA_022495995.1). Taxonomy (NCBI): domain Eukaryota; kingdom Viridiplantae; phylum Streptophyta; class Magnoliopsida; order Asterales; family Campanulaceae; genus Adenophora; species Adenophora triphylla. The sequence continues at coordinate 87,217 of JAFEMH010004783.1, forward strand.
GGCCGTGTCAATCACACTGCTCGGCCGAGCAAGGCATATGCCTCGGTCGAGCAAGATTGTCCAGAGACTTGGCCAATTTGCTATGCTCTGCTCGGCCGAGTCAAGGACTCTGCTCGGCCGAGCATATCAAAAAACCCTTTAAACAACTCTCGTTAAGTTACAAATCTTTGTCATTAATTTCTCATTCACCCGAAAATGGTTTTGAGACAATAAATGAGATTCATAATCTACACTAAATGTAGAATACATTTTGTAACTTACTTCGTTAACAAATAACGAACTCCGTTGGAAGTTAACGAACTTCCGTTAGAAAGTTAGGTCAACGACAAGTCAAACTTAACTTTCGTTACCCATTTCCAAAAACAATTGGATATACTATGTCACTTGACTTGAGAATAAAAGAGGCACAATTGAAAACTAAGCATTTTAAGAAGGTTTAAAAGTCTTTTATTGTCAAAATCGAACGCGGCTGTGGGAAGAATTTTTTGTCTTTCTTATTGATCATGAACAACCATATATACAATCATAAAGTCAATACTTTGGCTCCAAGGAATATCCTAAGAATACGCTAATCTTCCTATAAGTCAGCCGAAATTATATAATACCAAAACTAGAATATTGCCAAACTAATTTATGCCATATATAGAGATTTACAAACGTGTACAATGTTACGCTAACATTTATCACTTAAGCATCAAATCAAAAGTAAAAATTTGTTATTGATATTATATTTAATAATTTTATTTTCATGGCAAATTAAGGTAGAAGGGGGATATTTATGGGATTAGATTATAAGACTATTGTCCCCTACACTTTTATCCCCTTTTGCGCACATTAAAATGTAATGATATTATTATTTTTCCCTTAAAATTCAATCATGTGATACACATGACAACTTAATGATGAAATTTGGATGTCATTAGCTTGATTGACCTCTTATGCAACAAAAATAGATTAATGTAGAGAATGGAACAAAAATTAGTTTGGGTATCAAATATATAACTAGCCAATAGTTGAGTGATTTTCATATTCACACCTTTATTTAATGATACTAGAGGGTTGTATAAATATACGATCTGTTAATATAAAAAAATGATGGATCCCTCCAAATCTCAAGAATAACAGAGGCATGTTACTTGTGAACGGCGTAATGATATAATCCCTCTCAATTACAACAAGGGCAATACTAATACTAGAGGTACAAAATAATTATATAAAATGAGATAGTGATATTTAATTGGTTGTATCTGAAAGGACCCGTTTGCTTTGGCAGCTAAGATTCTTAGCTGTCAGAAATTCTAATTTTCTTCAAACGCTCTCAAGGCCAAAAAGATAGAAAGTATATGCGCAGCGGAATGGATATTTTCTATGGCCTTAAAGATGTTGTCTAACATATATATTCCTAATCTCTTTATCAATTTTAACTTGTCTATGTGATCAAGCAAGAATATATTAAAGCAATAAAAAGCATAAATGAAATGAAAATTAAAGTGCAAGACAAGAAATTAAAAGAGACAAGAGACGAGAATTTTTAAGGTGGTTCAGAGTTCACTCCTCCTACATCCACCCTACTGTCATGTGCCAGACCAGTGAGATCAATCCACTATAATCTAGGTTCCTTTAAGAATTACATGGATTGATAAGGCAAGTTCCTCGAACCCCCTCTTCCTAATTAGTACGGTCAATTAGGGTCCTAATTACTACAGTCAATTAGGAATGCTAGACACATAGAATATGTAGTTCTTTCTTGAATTAACACTTGAGTTGTTGAATGAAAGCAATGATTTGGCTCGTTGGTGTTCCCCCTTAATGTTTGCATCATGTGGTGTGGTTGATTGTAACAAGTGAAATGGGTGAAGGATTGAAAGGTGAAGGGTTTAAGGTTGAATGGTTAATTGGCAACATGGAGCATAGGTGGACTGCCATGGCCAAGTATGTACAGTGGGTGCTTATTGTACACACATATAAAGGGTGAGGGTTAAATGGGTGTAAAGGGTGAAGGCTGTTGTATCAATATCAGTGTGTGCAATGGGTTTTTGTTGCACACACTGAGGTCATTGATGAAGGGGTGTGGAAGACATACTTGGGGGAGAGAGAAATGGGTATGGTGTATTGGTGCAAGCACACTGAAAATGGAAGGGCTTCATTTCAATATATAGGGGAGAGCAGAAAGTATCCATTGGTGTTGGTCAAGGATAATAAGTAATCTTTAATGCAATTGAATTGATGTACTCTCCATAATGTCTTGGTCTTCATTTTCCATTTGAAGTTGCTGACAATATTTCCATGTTTTATGGAAATATGTTTGTATCCGTTGAAGAGGTGGGTGAAGGCTTCAATGCAATATTCAATGCACTTGACTCAAAGTAGTTGTCATAATTTCCATGTTTTATGCAAACATGTTTTCTTCTTCTCCTGTGCAAACACATGGCTTGGCTGGTATTTCTCCATTTGCAATTCCAAGATCACCGATATTAAACATGGGGAACTTGGAGGGATCTTTGTGTAACTTTTGCAACTTTCCTCTATTGACATTTTAGACCATTTAACATTGTCCCGTTAAATGATCAATCTTCATCAAAACACAATGTTAGGTCCTAACAGTATCGATTATAAATCCACCATAATATAATTGAAAGCATCCACACAATTATAACACATCATTTTGTAAACCAAATTTTGTGGCCTTTTTTTTTATAACTTTAATATTAACCCAGCAACCTTCCTGAAATAAATATATGATGAAATTCATTTTAAAACTCTTGGGGGAAAACTAGAAATGTAGGTAAGATTTGAGATTTAGAAATGAGTCAAATGACAATATATGTCACTGGAAAATAAAATAAAGTTGTAACTGAAAACTAAGCATTTTAAGAAAGTTGAAAAGAAAAATTATCTTAAAAGAACCAAAACAAATTTATAAAATTATTATTAGTAGAGTTATTAATTGCATAGAAATTATAATTGCTATAATTTTATAAGGATGATTGAATTGAGATAAAAAAAAATCAAAGTAAAATCATTTTTTGGGATGAAAAGTCTATAATATTTAGGAGAGTTTTGTACTATGAGCATCTTTCTCTATTTTGAATGTGAACTTAAAGTCACTTTGTGTCAGTGCAAATAGACTATAATACTGTATAATTTTGTTGTAATTACATATTATATATTATATAAATTTTGTTACAACAACTTTTGACTTTACCTGATGTATGTCTTTCGCACCAACAAGTTAGGTCACTGTAATAAATATATAGGTTACAAAAGAGAGAAGAAAAAATGTGACTTGAATTTTTTTATGTTACGCTACTAGTTTTCTTAATTTCAAAACTATTTCTGAGTGACAGTCTTATTTAAAATTCAATGGTTTATTTTATATTTTTAGGGGACGTTGGTCAAAAAATGAATTTTTAAAAGAATTTGTCCCTAAATATATGTATACATTCAAAATTACTTACTTATAAGACGGATAGTGAGAATATTTGTACATTTTTATTAAATTTTATCAAAAGTAAATTTATTTAGCTTATCCTTAAAATGAAAAATAAAATGATTTTAATAAAGAATAGATTACGTTAAATATTTGTGAGTTTGACTATGAGATTACAAAAATCTATTGATTCTCAATCAATAAAAAATTACTCATTCCTGATAAGATTTTCATTTGAGACATGTTTTTGCAGATGAGTACACAAATTTATGTATATTGATGTTATTATACTTTTACTTTCATAAATTCTTTCACAACCCCAACCCACTATCGTGTGTTGTTTTTACCCATTTATAACTTCACAAATTGAAAATGTGCAAGAAAAACATGTGCGGGCAATCACTTAAAGTTTTTCGACGATTGTATTATGTGTACAAGTATGCATTTACTATGATATATGATAGACATATAGCATACAAAAGTCTTACGCCCGTAGCATTGTTAAACCTAAGATTACGATGCATATATTTTTTTCGATCAACCAAATCTAAAAAGAAACATAAAATTTACTTAAAGATGCGAAATAGTATATATGGAGTTAAAGATTCAAACGACTCTACAAAACCCACATGATTAATTACCTTACTATAGCTCAACCCTTTTTGCCAATCAACCTAGCATATAGCCCTCTATTTATACCTATCTATAAGCCCAACCATAAATATTTGTCGTGCTATTTATACCGTAAATATTCACCTATAATCTAAAGATGGATCATTATACGGATCAATCATCAAAAGTGTAAGAAACTAAACATTGAGATTAGGCTAAATGTGGATAATATTACTTTGATAAAAACCATTAGCCATCTATATAATCAAGGAAAGCAAGTAGATTAAGTGTGACTAAAGGAAGGGAATAAGATAACTTAAAACTACAAGGGTGATATTGGAACTTAAATAAACTTGATGTTACATTGTACAATAATCTAGCTTTTGGGGGCCGTCCAAAGTATAAAAAGGGAATAGTTCAAGGCCTTGTAAGCAATCTTCTTGCATTAAAAATTGAGTACCCTTTCCCCCGAGTTTCTCTGTCATCGGTTTTGAGCAGCCTTTCGGTTTTCTACATCAGCTCCAAAATGAGTTGCAAACCCTAAATCTCTTGTTTTTTATTAGTTTCAGCCTAGCCTTTTGAGAAACTCAACGGCGGCGGCCAATCTAATTTCGACGGAATTCTATGTTTTATCTCTCTCTCTCCTTCCTCTCTCTCTCTCTCTCTCTCTCTTCATCTTCTAGGGTTTGTTTGCCTAGAGGGTTTAAAGATTTTTTCTTGTTGAATTCTATTTGATATAACTCATTTTCGCTCTATCGATTTCATACCTATTCATCTATCCTTACAGAACAAATTGAACAACTTTCTGAGGCCATATATCTGATTACTTAATTGTAGATCATAATTCTATCTTTAGCTTTAATCACAGAGAGAGCTTATAAGACTTAAAGTTACCAAATCCAGATTTAGTCTCTCTCTCTCTCTCTCTCTCTCTCTCTCTCTCTCTCTCTCTTACCTTCAATATTCTAGATTAATTTTTGACTTTGAACGCATATATCTTTTGCTAATTGTTACCGGGCTTTCACAAAGATTGGATCTTCTGCTTCTTTTTTCTTTTCTTTTTTCTTTTCTTTTTTTGAAATAGTGGCATGGATTTGGTCCTTCTATAAAAAGGGTTTCTCTTTCCCTATAGTATTTTTCTTTAGGGTTTACACAATTGGATCTTTTGTATCTAATTTCTATTTTTATTGTTTTTTGTAATGGTAGCCGGTGCAACTCGGCTCATACAATGTTTATTTCAAATTTGCTACGGACCATCCATTGCATTATTAAATGGTCGTTGTTCATCACATTTCAGTGACATTTAGTATACACAAAACAAATACAGGGAGGGGTATGTTGGAAATTATAATCATATCATCCCAGCCAGATTGTTGCCCATACCCAAAGCTCCCAAAAAAAGATTGTGGGAAGGCTTCTGAAGACCATGTCTCCAGAAATAGGCCTAAATGTAGCCAAAGAAGTCAAGATGCATTTCTGGATAAAGAAGCACTGGTTTCCAAGCCTTCCAAATCTTCATCCAGCATTGTTCCTTTCGAGAAGGGTATTATGGGTAAAAGTGTGAGGGACCCACCAATGAGCAAGAATAAGGAAAAGGGATTGGCTTCCATGGAGGGTGTCGAAGCCATAATTGTAGATAAAAAATCAATTATTTCTAAGCCTTCCAAACCTCCGTCCAGCATCTTGCTTGTTGAGAAGGCTGTGGGAAATAGAAGAGGAAAAGAAATTGGCTTCTTCGGAGGGAGTTGAGGTAGATCTTGTGGAGCTAGGGCTAATACAACAACAACAAAGCCTTAGTCCCAAAATAATTTGGGGTCGGCTAACATAAATCCTCATATGTCATCGTGAAAAAAGGTTGTTGAAAAAAAAATAAATAATATATAATAATAATAAAATAAATAAATATATATATATATATATATATATATATATATATATATATATATATATATATATATAAATTAATAATAATAAAAAAAAATCAACCCCCCACATGGATTTTTGCCCTCCACTCCGGCCTTTTCAACACCATACTTTCATCCACTCCAAGTAAACTCATATCATTTTCAATTACTCTAATCCAAGTTTGTTTGGGTCTTCCCCTACCCCTCGCCATTTTATCATTTCTCCACTGATCCGGCCTCCTAACCGGTGCATCACTCGGCCTCCTTCTCACATGTCCAAACCACCTTAGACGATTTTCCCTCCTCAAGCACCGTTTCCATCAACTTCCGAGCTAAAAGCCAAGGATTCTTCGTCACACCACTTGATGTTGTGTGCTATATTCAATATCTAAATGTTCGTCTATCAAGTAAGTGTTGCACTATGAAGCCAAGGATTCTTCTTCGCAGATCTTGAACGGAATGGATCAAGTATGATATTGTTCAAGGAAATATTGCCTGATTGATGTACCTCTTTCATGTTGTTGTTGTTGTTGTTGTTGTTGTTGTTGTTGTTGTTGTTGTTGTTGTTGTTGGGTAGAGTTGTCTATGTAATTGTTCTTATTTTGTTGTTGTTGTTGTTGTTGTTGTTGTTGTATTGATGTTATAATCAGTGGCAATGCTACCCTCAAGCCAAGGACCTCTTCAATTTTGGAATGTGTCAATTTTAGTAGTATCATAAATTTAGAAAATGACTTTTTACTACTAAAAATTATGAATTTATACATTTTGACCCCCTTTTATATTAAATTCAAATATCTAAATCATAATAATTGTCCTATAAAAAAACTTTCACCCCCTTCCAAAAAAAAATTGGCTTCGCCGCCGGTTATAATGGTGTTGTAGTACGAAGAATTGAATTCTATTGTATAAACAAAAAAAATCCAAGACTTGTTTTATCACCTTCTTTTCTCAATTTTTTCATTTATTCAAGAAAATCATAGAAACACGATCGTTTGGAAGGTTACAGGCTGCAACACAAGGTTTTAAGGCTCCCTCCCTCTCTCCGAAAATAAATGTACAATTTGAAAAATTTTTAAACATTTATTTTGAAATTGAGGGAGTACTTTTTTATTTAAGGAACAATTTTTTATTTTATTTTTTATTGGTGTAGTTATGGAAACCAAATTAATCATCATTAATGATTTAGGCCAATTAAGAATATCTTTATTTTGGAATTACTTAATACCAAAAAATTTCCTTATACCAAAATAGAGAATATCTTACAAACATGTCTTTGAGATGGGCATAGGAAATGCGTTAATCTGTACACTGATTTGAAATGCATACAATTGGATATACTATTGTCCCCTACACTTTTATCCCCTTCCGCTCACATTAAAATGTAATGATATTTCTATTTTTCCCTTAAAATTCAGTCATTCGCTACACATGACAACTTAATGATGAAATGTGGATGTCATTAGCTTAAGTGAGCTCTCATGCAACTAAAGTAGATTAATGTAGAAAATGGAACAAAAAATAGTTTGGGTATCAAATATATAACTAGCCAATAGTTGAGTGATTTTCATATGCACACCTTTATTTAATGATACTAGAGGGTTGTAAAAATATACGATCATGATCAGTTAATATAAAAAAAATGATAGATCCCACCAAATCTCAAGAATAACAGAGGTATGTTACTTGTGAACGGCGTAATGCATATAATCCCTCTCTCTCTCACATCATAATTCAAGGTTTTTGAAACTCTAGATTTTGATTTTGATTTTCATTTTGAATCAAAAGTCCCAATTGTTCCATTGTTTTGGCTTTGATTATTGAATATTGATTCAATAATCAAGAGGATCATCTAGCAATCCATCAAGAAGGTGTTCTTGGATTCGTTCGCGTGTGGATTACCGATAGAGGGTGATAGGTTAATCACCAAGAGCTTGAAGCCTCCGTTCGTTGATTCATCACAAGGTTTGAACAAGGTAGACGAAGAAGATCCGTTTTGATATCAAAATTCTAGACTTGAATTTTGTGATCTACTTTGTTAATCCTCATCGCATTCAAGGTATGTAAATTATATCTCATATTAATTTCTAATCTCTTCATGCTAGATAAATTCTAGGGCTAGGGTTTTGATGTTAAAATTATATCTTCCGCTGCGTTTGTAACCCCAAAACCCAACAGTGGTATCAGAGCCCTGTCTTACCATGATTAGGATTGAAATTGCATGCTAGATTTAATATGATTATTTGCTACCATGTGATATGAAATAGATCTAGATCCTATGTGTTTTGTTTCTATGAAAAACAAGTATATGTGATATGCCATGATTCATGATTAATGATAAATTAATTAGATTAGTTTATCACATAGGTTATTAATCTTTTAATATGATTAAATTAGATTTGTAATTTCTCAAAATAGAATCAAATTGTTTGTAAGATATTTTGTGAAGCCCTATGTTCATGATTATGTTCACATGAGATCTATGTTACAACCATGTGATGTTTGTTACATGTTGAAAACCTTTTAAATATTTAAGTCATATGCCATTCCTTGATTAAAACACTTGTGAAATTTTGGATATTTTGATGTAATTTCAGTCATAGTTGGGTGCATCTTTATATCATAGTTTGTGATCAAGATAAGATTATGGTTGATGAAGTTTTGGCCATAGTCAAGTGCATCGTTCCATGTCTTATATGTTTGAAAAAGGTTTTGACTTAATTGGTTCTTTCAAATAAGATTTGACCCAAGGCATAGATGAGATTTAAAAATATATTTTTGACATATGATGTCTAAGGAAATCTCATAAAAGATCTAAGAGTCATATAGTGATATGATTGATGTTTCTACCTATATAGCTTGATTTTGGGTATTAGCTCAGTTAAACCAGAATTAAGTGAAATATGGATCTTAGCCTACTATGATTATATGATACATGTTTGTATTTGAAGGTGTATAATTTAGTGGGAGTATTTATGAAATACATTATTTGCTCTTATATGATAAATGTGTTGATATTGATATATGTTTATATTGTTTGCATATTTTATTGTAGAATGGCTACACACAATAATCAACCCCTGTCACTGCTATCTGTCCTTGAGAAGGACAAGCTTTAGGAGAATGGTACAAACTATTCTGATTGGATCAGAAGCCTCAGAATTGTTCTGAAGCAAGAGAAGAAACTGTACGTTCTCAATGAGCCTATTCCACCTCAACCTGCTCCAAATGCTCCTAGGGCTAATAGGGATGCACATAAGAAACATAATGATGATTCTATGGATGTCGCATGCCTTATGAAAGCCACTATGTCTAAGGCTCTTCAGAAGGACCTTGAGCACATAGATGCAGCATTTGATCTTGCTGAGCGCTTAAAGGAAATGTTCCAAGTGCAAGCAAGAAATGAGAGGTATGATGTGGTTAAGGCCCTAACTGCATGTAAGATGCAAGAGGGGCAATCGGTGGGAGCTCATGTCCTTAAGATGAAGGGTTACATTGAGCGTCTTGATAGGCTTGGAAATCCGTTGAGTTTGGAACTCGCCACGAATTTGATATTGAATTCATTGCCTGAAAGTTATAGTCATTTTATTATGCACTATCACATGACCGGCATGGATAAGAATCTCTCGGAATTGCATGCGATGCTTAAGACCGCAGAGATGAATATCAAGAAGCCTAAAACCGATACTGTGTTAATGGTTAACAAAGGCAAAGGGTTCAAGAAGGATGGCAAAGGTAAGGCAAGTGTTGCTAAGCCTAAGGCAAAACTTGCCGATGCCAAAGAGGCTCCCAAGGCATCTCAAAAGGATGCGGTTTGCTACCATTGCCAAGAGGTTAGACATTGGAAGCACAACTGCAAGGCTTACAAGGAAGGCCTAGAGGCGAACAAGAGCAATGCGATTGCTACTACTTTAGGTGTCTATATGATAGATATTTTCCTTTCTGTTTCTAGTTCATGGGTATTAGATACCGGATGTGGATCTCACATTTGTTTAAATGTGCAGGGACTGAGAAATATGAAGCTACTCAAACAAGGTGAAGTTGACCTGCGTGTTGGGAATGGAGCAAGAGTTGCTGCATTAACCGTAGGGACATATGATGTAACTTTACCTAGTGGCTTAGTACTTGTTTTGAACAATTGTTACTATGTTCCGGATTTGAGTAGGAATATTATTTCTGTTTCTTGTTTGGATAATGAGGGGTATAATTTTCTTATTTCGAATAAGAAGTTTTATATTTATTTAAATGATATGCTTTATGGTATTGCAAATTTATTTAATGGCCTTTATGTTCTTGATGTTGATGAGAAACAAGATAGTGTTGAAAATGTTTATCATGTGGATAAGAAATCTAAACCGAATGACGTGAACAACTCGTTCATGTGGCATTGCCGGCTTGGTCATATAAACGAGAAACGCAACTTTAAACTCCACAAAGATGGAATGTTATACTCACATGATTATAAATCATATGAGATATGCGAATCTTGTTTATTGGGCAAAATGACCAAACCACCCTTCACTAAGAGTAGTGAAAGGGCTAGTGACTTATTGGGCCTAACACATACTGATGTATGCGGACCAATGAGCAGCATTGCTAGGGGAGGATTTCGGTATTTCATTACATTCACCGATGACTTATCTAGATATGGCTATGTCTATCTGATGAAGTCAAAGAGTGAATCGTTTGAGATGTTTAGAACATTTCAAAATGAAGTACAAAATCAACTTGGCAAAACAATCAAGGCACTTCGATCCGATCGTGGTGGTGAGTATTTGAGCCAAGAGTTTGATAATCATCTCAAAAACTGTGGAATTGTTTCAGAGTTGACTCCACCCGGAATGCCACAATGGAATGGTGTTTCCGAGAGGAGGAATAGAACCCTATTAGATATTGTTCGTTCGATGATGAGTCAAGTAGACCTTCCTATATCCTTTTGGGGACATGCATTAGAGACTGCTGCGTTCACACTGAATAGAGTCCCTACTAAATCGGCTCCTAAGACCCCACATGAGATGTGGCATGGAAGAAAACCTAGTTTGTCTTTCATGAGCATTTGGGGTTGCGAAGCTTATGTGAAGAGACTTGTCTCGGATAAGCTAGAACCTAAATCCGACAAGGTTATTTTTGTCAGTTACCCTAAGGAAACCAAAGGGTATTATTTTTAAAACCGTAATGAGAACAAAGTGTTTGTTGCTCGATATGGTGATTTTCTTGAGAAACAGTTTCTCAATAAAATATCTAGTGGGAGTAAAATTGATCTTGAATAAGTTCAAGAACCCAAAAATAACATGGAATCGATAGTAGAGACTGAACCAACTCCACAAGAAGTTGTGGAACCGGTTCAAGATCCACAAGTCCATCGTAGATCGGATAGGTTACGATCCGCACCCGAGAGATATGGATTTCTCGTGTCGAAAAGTAATGAAGTGGAAGTCATTGAGAATGACGAACCTACTTCCTATCAAGAGGCGATGTCCGATCCCGATTCGGATAAATGGTTGGAAGCCATGAAGTCCGAATTGCAATCCATGTCGGATAATCAAGTTTGGAACTTGATTGAGCCACCCGAAGGTGTAAAAACCATAGGGTGTAAGTGGGTCTTCAAGAAGAAGACTGACATGGATGGAAATGTGCATACTTATAAGGCTAGGCTTGCAGCAAAGGGATATAGGCAAACTCATGGTGTAGACTATGATGAAATCTTCTCGCCTGTTGCCATGCTTAAGTCTGTTAGAATTTCGATTGCCATAGCCGCATATTATGAATATGAGATATGGCAAATGGATGTCAAAACCGCTTTCCTTAATGGAAAACTGCTAAAGGATGTGTATATGACACAACCCGAAGGTTTTGTAGATCCACAAAATTCTAGTAAGGTGTGCAAGTTGCAAAGATCCATTTATGGATTGAAGCAAGCTTCTAGGAGTTGGAATCTTTGGTTCGATGAGAAAATTAAAGAGTTTGGTTTTATCAAGAACGAAGATGAACCTTGTGTATACATGAAATTCAGTGGGAGCGTTGTGCTATTTCTCTTGTTGTATGTCGATGATATCTTACTCATTGGATATGACATTCCTGCGCTTGAGACTGTCAAGTCTTGGTTAGGGAAGTGTTTCTCAATAAAAGATATGGGCGAATCCGCTTACATCCTTGGTATCAAGATCTATAGAGATAGATCAAAGAGGATCATTGGTTTGAGTCAAAGTACCTACATTGACAAGGTTCTTAGAAGATTCAAGATGGAAAATTCTAAGAGAGGAAACTTTCCAATGGGTCATGGTGTTACTCTTCGTAAGACTTAGTGTCCTAAGACAACTGATGAACGAAAGAGGATGAATGATATTACATACGCTTCGGCTATTGGTTCTATCATGTGCGCTATGATTTGTACTAGACCCGACGTCTCGTATGCTTTGAGCATGACAAGTCGTTACCAATCTGATACGGGTGAGAACCATTGGATGGCAGTCAAGATGATCCTAAAGTACTTACGAAGTACTAAGGATGCGTTCTTGGTATTTGGAGAGTTGGAAGAAGATCTTGTTGTAAGAGGTTACACAGATGCTAGCTTCCAAACCGAAAAAGATGATTTTCGATCCCAGTCAGGATTTGTGTTTATGCTTAATGGAGGTGTGATATGTTGAAAGAGTTCCAAGCAGAGTACTATTGTCAATTCTACTACTGAGGCCGAATACATAGCGGCATCCGATACAGCTTAGGAGGCAGTTTGGATCAAGAAGTTCATTAGTGACTTGGAAGTTGTTCCAAGCATCACTAATCCAGTGGAACTTCATTGTGACAACAATGGTGCCATTGCGCAAGCAAAGGAACCAAGGTCACACCATAGATCCAAACATATACTTAGACATTTCCATCTCATTCGAGAGTTCATTGATCGGGGAGACGTTAAGATATGCAAAATATCAACCGATGATAACATTGGGGATCCGCTTACAAAACCCCTCGCACAAGCAAAACATGATGGTCATGTTAGGTCCATGGGTATTAGATACATAGATGGAGCCTAGTGCAAGTGGGAGATTGTTGGTGTAGTGCCCTAGGCTTTTAGTTATATTTGACTTATTATCTAAACCTCTATGTAATCACCTTTATTATTTAATATAGAGAAATCATTATTTGGTTCATTATATATTTTGCATGTTTATTATATTGAACTGCGTCCCTATTTGTTGAAAACAACTAATATAAGTTGGTAGTGGATAATCATGGAGATGATTATATGCATATGATGCACATTACACTTATGGATACTTGCTAGAGAATAAGTATTGGACATGACCTACCAATGAAATTTATGACATGGTCAATAGTCATATGTGTCATGAATAAATCTCATGATAGTCGTGTTATTGAATCCTTACACCTGAGATTATCATCGTCTTCCACATGACGAAGATCATGTTTAATATAGTCTAACAATGTCTTTAATCGGATAGCAATAAGGGCTATGTTAGCACGATTGAAATCATGTAGGGAAGAATGATAAGTCAAGATGGAATTTGTCCCTCTTATGAAGAGAGATGTTTGCTTGGGCCCCTCGATGAATGATGTTGATGAAATGTGTGGCCGTACTCAAGTGATTTGATAGAGATCAAAAGCATTTGCATTATCAACATATTCGGAATCGAGAAAGCATTGAACGGAATGAGTTGGCATAGACGTTGACTCATGTTCAATTGGACATAGTGGACAAAGGGATTATAACATTGAATCTATTAAGGATTCAAGCTTTGATGTTATATTTAATTGGGTGGACATAATGATTTGCTAGAAGTCACTTATGTCTTGTAAGGTTGATGTTTCAACTCACTGCCAACATAAAATATAATTCCTAAAGGGTCACACACAAAAGAACGAATTTGATTCAAGATGAAAATTGGAATTTTGGGGCACGACTCGTGACCAGGAGCACGACTCGTGCCCTGGGTCACGACTCGTGCCAAGGATAACGACTCGTGACCAAGGCTGAGGCACGACTTGGTTTTTGTCTCGTTTTGATCAGAACGAGTTGGGGCTCAAGGAATGACTCGTGAGCACGAGTGATTTGCAAAGGGCACAACTCGTGCCATGACCAAATTTCGTGTCCGTACAGTTTTCCTTGGCTAGGAAGGAATTGGTATTTTGCTAGGTTTCTACCCTAATTGTTAGGGGATTTATATGTGATATAAATACAGCCTTGCAGCCATATTTTTCCTCTCTCTCACATCATAATCCAAGGTTTTTGAAACTCTAGATTTTGATTTTGATTTTGAATCAAAATTCCCAATTGTTCCATTGTTTTGGCTTTGATTATTGAATATTGATTCAATAATCAAGAGGATCATCTAGCAATCCATCAAGAAGGTGTTCTTGGATTCGTTCGCGTGTGGATTAGCGATAGAGGGTGATAGGTTAATCACCAAGAGCTTGAAGCCTCCGTTCGTTGATTCATCACAAGGTTTGAACAAGGTAGAAGAAGAAGATCCGTTTCGATATCAAATTCTAGACTTGAATTTTGTGATCTACTTTGTTAATCCTCATCGCATTCAAGGTATATAAATTCTATCTCATATTAATTTCTAATCTCTTCATGCTAGACGAATTCTAGGGCTAGGGTTTTGATGTTAATATTAAATCTTCCGCTGCGTTTGTAACCCCAAAACCCAACAGTGGTATCAGAGCCCTGTCTTGCCATGATTAGGATTGAAATTGCATTCTAGATTTAATATGATTATTTGCTACCATGTGATATGAAATAGATTTAGATCCTATGTGTTTTGTTTCTATGAAAAACAAGTATATGTGATATGCCATGATTCATGATTAATGATAAATTAATTAGATTAGTTTATCACATAGGTTATTAATCTTTTAATATGATTAAATTAGATTTGTAATTTCTCAAAATAGAATCAAATTGTTTGTATGATATTTTGTGAGGCCCTATGTTCATGATTATTTTCACATGAGATCTATGTTACAACCATGCGATGTTTGTTACATGTTGAAAACCTTCTAAATATTTAAGTCTTATGCCATTCCTTGATTAAAACACTTGTGAAATTTAGGGTATTTTGATGTAATTTCAGCCATAGTTGGGTGCATCTTTATATCCTAGTTTGTGATCAAGATAAGATTATGGTTGATGTAGTTTTAACCATAGTCAAGTGCATCGTTCCATGTCTTATATGTTTGAAAAAGGTTTTGACTTAATTGGTGCTTTCAAATAAGATTTGACTCAAGGCATAGATGAGATTTAAATACATGTTTTTGACATATGATGTCTAAGGAAATCTCATAAAAGATCTAAGAGTCATATAGTGATATGATTGATGTTTCTACCTAAATAGCTTGATTTCGGGTATTAGCTCAGTTAAATCGGAATTAAGTGAAATATGGATCTTAGCCTACTATGATTATATGATACATGTTTGTATTTGAAGTTGTATAATTTAGTGGGAGTATTTATGAAATACATTATTTGCTCTTAGATGATAAATGTGTTGATATTGATATATGTTTATATTGTTTGCATATTTTATTGTAGAATGGCTACACACAATAATCAACCCCTGTCACTGCGATCTGTCCTTGAGAAGGACAAGCTTGAGGAGAACGGTACAAACTATTCTGATTGGATCAGAAGCCTCAGAATTGTTCTGAAGCAAGAGAAGAAACTGTACGTTCTCAATGAGCCCATTCCACCTCAACCTGCTCCAAATGCTCCTAGGGCTGATAGGGATGCACATAAGAAACATAATGATGATTCTATGGATGTCGCATGCCTTACGCAAGCCACTATGTCTAAGGCTCTTCAGAAGGACCTTGAGCACATAGATGCAGCATTTGATCTTGCTGAGCGCTTAAAGGAAATGTTCCAAGTACAAGCAAGAAACGAGAGGTATGATGTGGTTAAGGCCCTAACTGCATGTAAGATGCAAGAGGGGCAATCGGTGGGAGCTCATGTCCTTAAGATGAAGGGTTACATTGAGCGTCTTGATAGGCTTGGAAATCCGTTGAGTTTGGAACTCGCCACGAATTTGATATTAAATTCATTGCCTGAAAGTTATAGTCATTTTATTATGGACTATCACATGACTGACATGGATTAGAATCTCTCGGAATTGCATGCGATGCTTAAGACCGCAGAGATGAATATCAAGAAGCCTAAAATCGATATTGTGTTAATGGTTAACAAAGGCAAAGGGTTCAAGAAGGATGGCAAAGGTAAGGCAAGTGTTGCTAAGCCTAAGGCAAAAGGTGCCGATGCCAAAGAGGCTCCCAAGGCATCTAAAAAGGATGCGGTTTGCTACCATTGCCAATAGGTTGGACATTGGAAGTGCAACTGCAAGGCTTACAAGGAAGGCCTAAAGGCGAAGAAGAGAAATGCGATTGCTACTACTTCAGGTATCTATATGATAGATATTTCCCTTTCTGTTTCTAGTTCATGGGTATTAGATACCGGATGTGGATCTCACATTTGTTTAAATGTGCAGGGACTGAGAAATAGGAAGCTACTCAAACAAGGTGAAGTTGACCTGCGTGTTGGGAATGGAGCAAGAGTTGTTGCATTAGCCGTAGGGACATATGATGTAACTTTACCTAGTGGCTTAGTACTTGTTTTGAACAATTGTTACTATGTTTAGGATTTGAGTAGGAATATTATTTATGTTTCTTGTTTGGATAATGAGGGGTATAATTTTCTTATTTCGAATAAGAAGTTTTATATTTATTTAAATGATATGCTTTATGGTATTGCAAATTCATTTAATGGCCTTTATGTTCTTGATGTTGATGAGAAACAAGATAGTGTTGAAAATGTTTATCATGTGGATAAGAAATCTAAACCGAATGACGTGAACAACTCGTTCATGTGGCATTGCCGGCTTGGACATACTCACATGATTATAAATCATATGAGATATGCGAATCTTGTTTATTGGGCAAAATGACCAAACCACCCTTCACTAAGAGTAGTGAAAGGGCTAGTGACTTATTGGGCCTAATACATACTGATGTATGCAGACCAATGAGCAGCATTGCTAGGGGAGGATTTCGGTATTTCATTACATTCATCGATGACTTATCTAGATATGACTATGTCTATCTGATGAAGTCAAAGAGTGAATCGTTTGAGATGTTTAGAACATTTCAAAATGAAGTACAAAATCAACTTGGCAAAATAATCAATGCACTTCGATCCGATTGTGGTGGTGAGTATTTGAGCCAAGAGTTTGACAATCATCTCAAAAACTGTGGAATTGTTTTAGAGTTGACTCCACTTGGAACGCCACAATGGAATGGTGTTTCCGAGAGAAGGAATAGAACCCTATTAGATATGGTTCGTTCGATAATGAGTCAAGTAGACCTTCCTATATTCTTTTGGGGACATGCATTAGAGACTACTGCGTTCACACTGAATAGAGTCGCTACTAAATCGGCTCCTATGACCCCACATGAGATGTGGCATGAAAGAAAACCTAGTTTGTCTTTCATGAGGATTTGGGGTTGCGAAGCTTATGTGAAGAGACTTGTCTCGGATAATCTAGTACCTAAATCTGACAAGGTTATTTTCGTTGGTTACCCTAAGGAAACCAAAGGATATTATATTTACAACCGCAATGAGAACAAAGTGTTTGTTGCTCGATATGGTGCTTTTCTTGAGAAACAGTTTCTCAATAAAACATCTAGTGGGAGTAAAATTGATCTTGAAGAAGTTCAAGAACCCAAAAATAACATGGAACCGATAGTAGAGACTGAACCAACTCCACAAGAAGTTGTGGAACCGGTTCAAGATCCACAAGTCCATCGTAGATCGGATAGGTTACAATCCGCACTCGAGAGATATGGATTTCTTGTGTTGGAAAGTAATGAAGTGGAAGTCATTGAGAATGACGAACCTACTTCCTATCAAGAGGTGATGTCCGATCCCGATTCGGATAAATGGTTGGAAGCCATGAAGTCCGAATTGCAATCTATGTCGGATAATCAAGTTTGGAACTTTATTGAGCCACCCGAAGGTGTAAAAACCATAGGGTGCAAGTGGGTCTTCAAGAAGAAGACTGACATGGATGGGAAGGTGCATACTTATAAGGCTAGGCTTGTAGAAAAGGGATATAGGTAAACTTATGGTGTAGACTATGATGAAACCTTCTCGCCTGTGCCATGCTTAAGTCTGTTAGAATTTTGATTGTCATAGACGCATATTATGACTATGAGATATGGCAAATGGATGTCAAAACCGCTTTCCTTAATGGAAAACTGCTAAAGGATGTGTATATGACACAACCCGAAGGTTTTGTAGATCCACAAAATTCTAGTAAGGTGTGCAAGTTGCAAAGATCCATTTATGGATTGAAGCAAGCTTCTAGGAGTTGGAATCTTCGGTTAGATGAGAAAATCAAAGAGTTTGGTTTTATCAAGAACAAATATGAACCTTGTGTATACATGAAATTCAGTGGGAGCGTTGTGCTATTTCTCTTGTTGTATGTCGATGATATCTTACTCATTGGAAATGACATTCCTGTGCTTGAGACTGTCAAGTCTTGGTTAGGGAAGTGTTTCTCTAACCAAGACTTGACAGTCTCAAGCGCAAGCAAAGGAACCAAGGTCACACCAGAGATCCAAACATATACTTAGACGTTTCCATCTCATTCGAGAGTTCATTGATCGGGGAGACGTTAAGATATGCAAAGTATCAACCAATGATAATATTGGGGATCCGCTTACAAAACCCCTCGCACAAGCAAAACATGATAGTCATGTTAGGTCCATGGATATTAGATACATAGATGGAGCCTAGTGCAAGTGGGATATTGTTGGTGTAGTTCCCTAGGCGTTTAGTTATATTTGACTTATTATCTGAACCTCTATATAATCATATTTATCATTTATTATAGAGAAAGCATTTTTTGGTTCATTATATGTTTTGCATGTTTATTATATTGAACTGCGTCCCTATTTGTTGAGAACAACTAGTATAAGTTGGTAGTGGATAATCATGGAGATGATTATATGCATATGATGCACATTACACTTATGGATACTTGCTAGAGAACAAGTATTGGACATGACCTACCAATGAGATTTATGACATGGTCAATAGTCATATGTGTCATGAATAAATCTCATGATAGTCGTGTTATTGAATCCTTACACCTGAGATCATCATCGTCTTCCACATGACGAAGATCAAGTTTAATATAGTCTAACATTGTCTTTAATCGGATAGCAATAAGGGCTATGTTAGCACGATTGGAATCATGTAGGGAAGAATGATAAGTCAAGATGGGATTTATCCCTTTTATGAAGAGAGATGTTTGCTTGGGCCCCTCGATGAATGATGTTGATGAAATGTGTGGCCGCACTCAAGTGATTTGATTGAGATCAAAAGCATTTGCATTATCAACATATTCAGAATCGAGAAAGCATTGAACAGAATGAGTTGACATAGACCATGACTCATGTTCAATTGGACATCGTGGACAAAGGGATTATAATATTGGATTTATTAAGGAATCAAGCTTTGATGTTATATTTAATTGGGTGGACATAATGATTTGCTAGAAGTCACTTATATCTTGTGAGGTTGATGTTTCAACTCACTGCCAGCATAAAATATAATTCCTAAAGAGTCACACACAAAAGAACGAATTTGATTCAAGCTGAAAATTGGAATTTTGGGTTCTGGCATGACTCGTGACCAGGAGCACGACTCGTGCTCTGGGTCACGACTCGTGCCAAGGATAACGACTCGTGACCAAGGCTGAGACATGACTTGGTTTTTGTCTCGTTTTGATCAGAACGAGTTGGGGCTCAAGGAACGACTCGTGAGCACGAGTAATTTGCAAAGGGCACTACTCATGCCACGACCAAATTTCGTGTCCGTACAGTTTTCCTTGGCTAGGAAGGAATTGGTATTTTGCTAGGTTTCTACCCTAATTGTTAGGGGATTTATATGTGATATAAATACAGTCTTGCAGCCATATTTTTCCTCTCACATCATAATCCAAGGTTTTTGAAACTCTAGATTTTGATTTTGAATCAAAAGTCCCAATTGTTCCATTGTTTTGGCTTTGATTATTGAATATTGATTCAATAATCAAGAGGATCATCTAGCAATCCATCAAGAAGGTGTTCTTGGATTCGTTCGCATGTGGATTACCGATAGAGGGTGATAGGTTAATCACCAAGATCTTGAAGCCTCCGTTCGTTGATTCTTCACAAGGTTTGAACAAGGTAGAAGAAGAAGATCCGTTTCGATATCAAAATTCTAGACTTGAATTTTGTGATCTACTTTGTTAATCCTTATCGCATTCAAGGTATGTAAATTCTATCTCATATTAATTTCTAATCTCTTCATGCTAGACGGATTCTAAGGCTAGGGTTTTGATGTTAAAATTAAATCTTCCGCTGCGTTTGTAACCCCAAAACCCAACAGGATCAATCATCAAAAGTGTAAGAAGCTAAACATTGAAATTAGGCTAAATGTGGATAATATTACGTTGATATAAACCATTAGCCATCTATATAATCAAGGAAAGCAAGTAGATTAAGTGTGACGAAAGTAAGAGAATAAGATAACTTAAAACTACAAGGGTGATATTGGAACTTAAATAAACTTGATGTTACATTGTACAATAATCTAGCTCTTGGGGGCCGCCCAAATTATAAAAAGGGAAAAGTTCAATGCCTTGTGAGCAATCTTCTTACATTATAAATTGAGTACCCTCTCCCCTGAGTTTCTCCATCATCAGTTTTGAGTAGCCTATCGGTTTTCTACATCAGCTCCAAAATGAGTTGCAAACCCTAAATCTCTTGTTTTTTATTAGTTTCAGCCTAGCCTTTTGAGAAACTCAACGGCGGCGGCCAATCTAATTTTGATCGAATTCTATGGTTTATCTCTCTCTATCTCTCTCTCTCTCTCTTGTCCCTCTCTCTCTCTCTCCTCCCTCTCTCTCTCTCTCTTCATCTTCTAGGGTTTGTTTGCCTAGAGGGTTTAAAGATTTTTTCTTGTTGAATTCTATTTGATCTAACTCATTTTCGCTCTATCGATTTCATACCTATTCATCTATCCTTACAACACAAATTGAACAACTTTCTGAAGCCATATATCTGATTACTTAAATGTAGATCATAATTCTATCTTGAGCTTTAATCACAGAGAGAGCTTATAAGACCTAAAGTTACCAAATCTAGATTTACTCTCTCTCTCTCTCTCTCTCTCTCTCTCTCTCTCTCTCTCTCTCTCTCTCTCTCTTTCCTTCAATATTCTAGATTTATTTTTGACTTTGAACGCATATATCTTTTGCTAATTGTTTCAGGGCTTTCACAGAGATTGGATCTTCTGTTTCTTTTTTCTTTTCTTTTTTTTAAAATAGTGGCATGGATTTGGTCCTTCTATAAAAAGGGTTTCTCTTTCCCTATAGTATTTTTCTTTAGGGTTTACACAATTTGATCTTTTGTATCTAATTTCTACTTTTATTGTTTTTTGTAATGGTAGCCGGTGCAACTCGGCTCGTACAATGTTTGTTTCAAATTTGCTACGGACCATCCATTGCATTATTAAATGGTCGTTGTTCATCGCATTTCAGTGATGTTTGGTATACACCAAACAAATACAAAGAGGGGTATGTTGGGAATTATAATCATATCATCTCGGCCAGATTGTTGCCCATACCCAAAGCTCCCATAAAAAGATTGTGGGAAGGCTTCTGAAGACCATGTCTCCAGAAATAGGCCTAAATGTAGTCAAAGAAGTCAAGATGCATTTCTAGATAAAGAAGCACTGGTTTCCAAGCCTTCCAAATCTTCATCTAGCATTGTTCCCTTCGAGAAGGGTATTATGGGTAAAAGTGTGAAGGACCCACCAATAAGCAAGAATAAAGAGAAGGGATTGGCTTCCATGAAGGATGTCGAATCCATAATTGTGGATAAAAAAGTAATTATTTCTAAGCCTTCCAAACCTCCGTCCAGCATCTTGCTTGTTGAGAAGGCTGTGGGAAATAGCAGAGGAAAAGAAATTGGCTTCTCCGGAGGGAGCTGAGGTAGATCTTGTGGAGCTAGGGCTAATATTACATATAAAGTTCCCTCCTCAAGCACCGTTGCCATCAACTTCCGAGCTAAAAGCCAAGGATTCTTCGTCACACCGCTTGATGTTGTGTGCTATATTCAATATCTAAATGTTCGTCTATCAAGTAAGAGTTGCACTATGAAGCCAAGGATTCTTCTTCGCAGATCTTGAACGGGATGGATCAAGTATGATATTGTTCAAGGAAATATTGCCTGATTGTTGTACCTCTTTCATGTTGATGTTGATGTTGTTGTTGTTGTTGTTGTTGTTGTTGGGTAGAGTTGTCAATGTAATTGTTCTTATTTTGTTGTTGTTGTTGTTGTTGTTGTTGTTGTTGTTGTTGTTGTTGTTGTTGTTGTTGTTGTTGTTATAATCAGTGGCAATGCTACCCTAAAGCCAAGGACCTCTTCAATTTTGGAATGTGTCAATTTTAGTAGTATCATAAATTTAGAAAATGACTTTTTACTACTAAAAATTATGAATTTATACATTTTGACCCCCTTTTATATTAAATTCAAATATCTAAATCATAATAATTGTCCTATAAAAAAACTTTCACCCCCTTCCAAAAAAAATTGGCTTCGCCGCCGGTTATAATGGTGTTGTAGTACGAAGAATTGAATTCTATTGTATAAACAAAAAGAATATCCAAGACTTGTTTTATCACCTTCTTTTCTCAATTTTTTCATTTATTCAAGAAAATCATAGAAACACGACCGTTTGGAAGGTTACAGGCTGCAGCACAAGGTTTTAAGGCTCCCTCCCTCTCCCCCAAAATAAATGTACAATTTGAAAAATTTTTAAACATTTATTTTGAAATTGAGGGAGTACTTTTTTATTTAAGGAACAATTTTTTATTTTATTTTGTATTGGTGTAGTTATGGAAACCAAATTAATCATCATTAATGATTTAAGCCAATTAAGAATATCTTTATTTTGGAATTACTTGATACCAAAAAATTTCCTTATACCAAAATAGAGAATATCTTACAAACATGTCTTTGAGATGGGCATAGGAAATGCATTAACTCATTAATCGATTTGAAATGCATACAATTGGATATTCTATGTCACTTGACTTGAGAATAAAAAAGGCACAATTGAAAACTAAGCATTTTAAGAAGGTTTAAAAGTCTTTTATCACTTAAAAGCATCAAATCAAAAAGTTAAAAATTGTTATTGATATTATTTTTAATAATTTTATTTTCATGGAAAATTAAGGTAGAAGGGGAATATTTATGGGATTAGTTTATAAGACTATTGTCCCCTATTCTTTTATCCCCTTCCGCGCACATTAAAATGTAATGATATTTCTATTTTTCCCTTAAAATTCAGTCATTCGCTACACATGACAACTTAACGATGAAATGTGGATGTCATTAGCTTGAGTGAGCTCTCATGCAACAAAAGTAGATTAATGTAGAAAATGGAACAAAAAATAGTTTGGGTATCAAATATATAACTAGCCAATAGTTGAGTGATTTTCATATGCTCACCTTTATTTAATGATACTAGAGGGTTGTAAAAATATACGATCATGATCAGTTAATATAAAAAAAAATGATAGATCCCACCAAATCTCAAGAATAACAGAGGTATGTTACTTGTGAACGGCGTAATGCATATAGTCCCTCTCAATTACAACAATGGTAATACTAGAGGTACAAAATAATTATACAAAATGAGATAGTGATATTTAATTGGTTTTATCGATTGTAGATTCACCATAATTTAATTGAAAGCATGCATCAACACAATTTTAACACATCATTTTGTAAACCAAATTGCATGGCCTTTTTTTTTTTTTTTGTAACTTTAATATTAACCCAGCAACCTTCCTGAGATATATATATGATGAAATTCATTTTAAAACTCTCGAGGGAAAACTAGAAATGTAGGTACGAGTTGAGTTGAGTCCAGTATGAGCAATATTAACCATGACCTGATTACGAAAATTACATAAAACTTTACCATGTATTAACATGCCTTTGTCTTTCTCATACCATTTTTTGTCGAATAGAGATAATATTTATAAAATTAAAAAAAATGTACAAAATCAGTCTTATTATATTATTGAATTCACCTTATAACATGCTTTGAGATTTAGAAATGAGTCAAATGAAAAGCCCTTGGCTGTTTATTCACATTATGCACAATATTTATAATTACAATGAGGAGAATTCTAACTAAGCAAGGATTGTAGAATCCCATCTTTACAAGGAAGATATTGTTTCCTAATCTATGTATATTACAATATAAACTAAATACAATAGGGAGAAGTAGATTAGGAAAGTCAGCAGGAATCCTAGTCAAAGCGGGAACTGATTAAACCCCGAGGCGGGCGCGTGGCTTACAGTTTCAATGGTCGAGGGAAGCTTGCCTTGAGGCGGCCGCATGAGACTAGATGAGGCGTGCGCCTGAGGGCCAGAGGCTATGTCCGGTTGTTGCGGCAGCTGAGGCGGGCGCCGTGCTTGATCTGAGGCGGGCGCCTCGTGTGCAGGAACTATAGCCATGGATTGATGTTCTTCAGTTTCCTATTTAGCTTCATTCTTAACATGCCCCCGCAAGATGGACGATCCGTAGAGAAGACCAATCTTGGATATAAGATGTTGGAAGCGTATACGAGGCAATGGTTTTGTTAGAACATCTGCTAGTTGATCTGAACCGGCAATGTGTTGTACGCGAAGAGAACCGGACTTAATTTGCTCACGAACAAAATGAAATGAGAGGGACACATGTTTCATGCGAGAGTGGAAGACCGGGTGCAGAGTAGGTGGTGGCACCAAGGTTGTCACAGTAGATCACATGTGTAGCAAGTGAAGGAAATCCAAGCTCAGTGAGTAAGTTCCCAACCCAAGTAAGTTCAGCTGCAGTGTCAGCGATCGCTCGGAACTCGGCTTCAGTGGTGGACCGAGCAAGGGTTCGTTGTTTCCGGGAGGACCAAATCACCGGATTTTTGACAAAATAGACAAGCAAGCCAGAAGTGGACACAAAGTCATCTTTGTCTCCAGCCTAATCCGCATCACAGAATGCATGAAGAGAGGGAGGAGACTTCGCAAAAAGCTGAAGACCAAGGTGCATGGTGCCATGAAGGTATCGAAGAAGATGTTTCAATGCAACCCAGTGGGAAGATTGGGGGTTTTGCATGAATTGCGCAAGCTTGTTGATCGAGAAGGCAATGTTGGGACGAGTGAATGATAGGTACTGAAGTCCACCAACAATAGCACGATAGGAAGTAGGATCAACAGCTGGAGTGGCAGTGGATCTTGTGAGAGGAGGTGATGCTACCATGGGAGTGGGAAGCGGCTTGCAGTTGATCATGTTATGGCGGGTGAGAAGGTCATGAATGTATTTGGTTTGGGAGAGGAGGAGCCCGTTTTGGTTTGGAATAACTTCAACACCCAAGAAGTAGGACAAGGGGCCAAGGTCCTTGAGGGAGAACTGAGTGGATAGGTTAGAGATGAATGACTGAAGGTGAGAGGGAGAAGGGTCGGTGACAATGATATCATCAACATATACAAGTAGGTAAATTGGGGATGGAGATTTGGTGAAGATAAATAGAGAGGGATCGGCTAAGGAAGGTTGGAAGCCATATGTGGTGAGGTAGGTTTTGAGTTCTTGAAACCATGCCTGGGGAGCTTGTTTGAGACCATAGATGGCTTTTGACAAGCGACAAATAGAGGATGGGTTGGTGGAGTCCTCAAATCTGGGGGGTTGTATCATGAAAACAGTTTCAGAGAGAGTGCCTTGAAGGAAGGCGTTGTTGACATCGAGTTGACAAAGGGGCCAATGGGTTGTTGTGGCAAGGGAGAGAAGTAGCCGGACTGTAGCTGGTTTGACAACGAGACTGAAGGTTTCGGTGTAGTCAACCCCGGTTTGTTGGTGAAAACCTTTGGCTACAAGTCGGGCCTTGTATTTCTGAATGGTGTTGTCGGGGTTATATTTGACGCGAAAGACCCACTTTCATCCAATAATGTTATGGGCTGATGTGGATGGTACCAAGGACCAAGTGTTATTGCAGGTTAGGGCTTGGAATTCTTCAATCATGGCGTTACGCCAATGAGGAATGGATAGGGCTTATTTAGTGGTAGTGGGAAGGCTTGTGGGAGAGGTTAGGAGGGATAGGTTGGCATACTTGGGGTTGGGTTTGGTGATGCTATGGGAAAGTCTAGTGGTGATAGTACGGGTGGGAGGTGGAGGGGATGGAGGGTTGGGAGTGGGTATTGTAATATCAAGTTGAGTTGGGGTAGGGGGTTTATTAGGGGTAGGATTGGGAGAGGGATGAGTTGGGGGGAGGCAGAGGGGTTGGGGTTGGGGTTGGGGGAGGTGGGATGGAGGGGGTGGTGTCTAGGATGGGGAGGAAAAGGGTGTGCCATTCAGAGGGAGGAAGAGCGAAAGCAGTGGGGGATGTGGTGGTGAGGGAGTTGTAAGGGAAAGTGGTTTCAATAAAACGGACATGGCGGGAGGTGTAGACACGATGGGAGATAGGATCTAGGCAGTAATATGCGCTTTGCGTGTGTGAGTAACCAACGAAAATACAAGGGATGGATTTTGGGTCGAGTTTGTGGGTGGTGTATGGGCGAAGCCAGGGATAGCAGAGGCAACCAAAACTACGTAGCTTGGTGTAGTTTGGAGGAGAGCGAAAAAGGCGGAAGTAGGGGGAATCATTGTTTAGGGTGGGGTGGGTAATCTGTTTATGAGGTAGGTGGCAGTGGTGAGAGCATAGGGTCAAAGAGTGAGGGGTAGGTTAGCATGGGAGAGAAGAGTGAGGCCGGTTTCCACAATGTGGCGGTGACGACGTTCGGCGTACCCGTTGTGTTCAGGAGTGTGAGAGGGTGTAGTGAGGTGAGTGATGCCATTTTGACCATGGGTAGGTGTAAGTTTGAGATATTCACCCCCGTTATCAGCATAGATTTGAATGATGGGATGTTTGAAGTATTTTTCGACTAGAGCTTTGAAGCGAAGGAAGGTGTTGTAGGTTTTAGATTTGTGTTTGAGGGGGTAAAACCAAATGTATTTAGTGAAGTGGTCGACGAAGATGGCATAGTATTTAAAGTTGTCAATTGAGTGAATTGGAGAGGTCCATACATCCGAAAATATGAGATCAAGGGGAGCATGTGAGACAAGAGTGGAAGACGCAAATGGCAGCTTGTGACTTTTATTAATGAAGCAAGAATTATAAGGGGGTAAACTAGAGGAAATAGATAAACTAAACTTGCTACGTAATAAACTAAGAACGGGGGAAGAAGGATGTCCTAATCTATGATGCCACAGCTGCGATGAGAGAGAGCTTGAATGAGCTTGAATGGGCAGAGGGTGCCAAATGTAGACGCCATCCTCAAGGTTTCCATGAATGAGTGTTTGACTCGTGGCTTTGTCCTTGATAGGAAAAGAAGAATGTGAGAATTCAATGATGGCATTGTTGTCACGACAAAATTGAGACACGGATAGAATATTACGAGTAATGAGAGGGACATGTAAGAGACTATTGAATTTAAGAAGAGAGGAGGATGTGAGGATAGAGAAGGAACCTATGTGAGAGATCGGAAGAGTAGAACTGTCGCCGATGATGACGTCGTCAGTGCCATTGTAGGGTGTGTGTAGGGCTAGGTTGGAGAGGTCATTGGTAATGTGATTGGTTGCACCGCTATCTATGAGCCA
The DNA here is from genome assembly GCA_022495995.1 of Adenophora triphylla var. japonica. Classification (NCBI taxonomy): domain Eukaryota; kingdom Viridiplantae; phylum Streptophyta; class Magnoliopsida; order Asterales; family Campanulaceae; genus Adenophora; species Adenophora triphylla. The sequence goes on from JAFEMH010004783.1 coordinate 114,896, forward strand.
AGAGTGAGGGGGAGGGATTGTTATAGGCGGCAGTGTGGGCTTGGGGATGTTGTTGATTAGGGAATTGGTTTTGGTTTGGGCAAGGGGGGATGTTGATGGTGGGGTGTTCGCGTTTGAATTTGCGACATTGGGAGATGACATGGCCAATGTTGTGACCATATTACTTGCCTTTGAATGGAAGGCGAGATGGTGTATGGGGGGAAGAGGATGGCAAGGGGTGGGAGGGGCGGTAGTTGTTAATGCGGCTTGAGGATGGGTGGGCTTGGGCTGTGAAGGCGGTGGTGGGGAGGGGGTTGGTGGGGGTGGATTGTTTAATGGTGAGTTCATGTTGGATGAGTTTTTCATGGAGGGCTTAAAAGGAGATGGGGTTATCACGGGCTCGGGTCGAGTCTATAACGGGTTTGAATGTGTCATAGTCTAGACCTTTGAGGATGGTGTAGGTTATGTCTTCAGAATCCATGGGTTTGCCTAGGATGGCGAGTTTGTCGGTGTAGGATTTGACGGCATTCATGTATTCCAAGATGGAGAGTTGGTTTTTGGTGAGATTGGCAAGGTTATCCTTTATTTGAAGAATGTGGCCACGGGAGGGGTTAGCATACGTAGTTTTAAGGGTTGTCCAAGCTTCACGGGAGGTAGTGGCTTGGTAGACTAGGGGAGCTACGGTAGGATCTAAGGTACCTATGAGAGCCCCAAGGATGAGGCGATCTTGGCGAGACCATGTAATGGCGGCCGGGTTAGGGATAGATGTAGTGGTGACGGGTTTAGCCGGTTCATCATCGGTTTCCGCGATGGCAGGATTGGCGATGGTAATGGTATCATCGGGTTTGGGATGGGTGCCATCGACAAACTTTAGAAGGTCGAGGCCAAAGATTATGGAGGTGATTTGGGAAGCCCATGTAAGGTAGGTTAGAGGAGTTAGGGAAAGGCAGTAGGATAAATTGACTGGGAGGAGAGGTTGATCGGGTTCGGCAGAGTTGGGGATGGTGGAAGAGGGGCTGCCGGCCATGGGGAAGAGGGGGGATTTAGGCTATGAATCTTTCTTGCTCTGATACCATGTAAGATTTTGAAAAGCCCTTGGCTGTTTATTCACATTATGCACAATATTTATAATTACAATGAGGAGAATCCTAACTAAGCAAGGATTGTAGAATCCCATCTTTACAAGGAAGATATTGTTTCCTAATCTATGTATATTACAATATAAACTAAATACAATAGGGAGAAGTAGATTAGGAAAGTTCAGCAGGAATCCTAGTCAAAGCAGGAACTGATTAAACCCCGAGGCGGGCGCCTGGTCCATGACGAGGCGGGCGCCTGGCTTACAGTTTCAATGGCCGAGGGAAGCTTGCCTTGAGGCGGTCGCATGAGACTAGATGAGGCGTGCGCCTGAGGGCCAGAGGCTATGTCCGGTTGTTGCGGCAGCTGAGGCGGGCGCCGTGCTTGATCTGAGGCGGGCGCCTCGTGTGCAGGAACTATAGCCATGGATTGATGTTCTTCAGTGTCCTCTTTAGCTTCATTCTTAACACAAAATCAGTCTTATTATATTATTGAATTCACCTTATAACATGCTTTGAGATTTAGAAATGAGTCAAATGACAATATATGTCACTGGAAAATAAAATAAAGTTGTAACTGAAAAGTAAGCATTTTAAGAAAGTTGAAAAGAAAAATTATCTTAAAAGAATCAAAACAAATTTATAAAATTATTATTGGTAGAGTTATTAATTGCATAGAAATTACAATTGCTATAATTTTATAAGGAAGATTGAATTGAGATTAAAAAAAAAAATTCAAAGTAAAATCATTTTTTGGGATGAAAAGTCTGTAATATTTAGGAGAGTTTTGTACTATGAGCATCTTTCTCTATTTTGAATGTGAACTTAAAGTCACTTTGTGTCAGTGCAAATAGACTATAATACTGTATAATTTTGTTGTTATTATATATTATATATTGTATAAATTTTGTTACAACAACTTTTGACTTTACCTGATGCATGTCTTTCGCACCAACCAGTTAGATCACTGTAATAAATATATAGGTTACAAAAGAGAGAAGAAAAAATGTGACTTGAATTTTTTTCTGTTACGCTACTAGTTTTCTTAATTTCAAAACTATTTCTGAGTGATAGTCTTATTTAAAATTCAATGGTTTATTTTATATTTTTAAGGGACGTTGGTCAAAAAAATGAATTTTTAAAAGAATTTGTCCCTAAATATATGTATACATTCAAAATTACTTACTTATAAGATGGATAGTGAGAATATTTGTACGTTTTTATTAAATTTTATCAAAATAAAAATTATTTAGCTTATCCTTAAAATGAAAAATAAAATGATTTTAATAAAGAATTGATTACGTTAAATATTTGTGAGTTTGACTATGAGATTACAAAAATCTATTGATTCTCAATCAATAAAGGATTACTCATTCCTGATAAGATTTTCATTTGAGACATGCTTTTGCAGATGAGTATACCAATTTATGTATATTGATGTTATTATACTTTTACTTTCATAAATTCTTTCACAACCCCAACCCACTATCGTGTGTTGTTTTTACCCATTTATAACTTCACAAATTGAAAATGTGCAAGAGAAACATGCGCGGGCAATCACTTAAAGTTTTTCGACGATTGTATTATGTGTACAAGTATGCATTTACTATGATATATGATAGACATATGGCATACAAAAGTCTTACGCCTGTAGCATTGTTAAACCTAGGATTACGATGCATATATTTTTTCGATCAACCAAATCTAAAAAGAAACTTAAAATTTACTTAAAGATTCGAAATAGTATATATGGAGTTAAAGATTCAAACGACTCTACAAAACCCACATGATTAATTACCTTACTATAGCTCAACCCTTTTTGCCAATCAACCTAGCATATAGCCCTCTATTTATATCATTGACATAATTACAAAGCATTTCCTCCCGCTACCTATCTATAAGCCCAACCATAAATATTTGTCGTGCTATTTATACCGTAAATATTCACCTATAATCTAAAGATGGATCATTGTACGGATCAATCATCAAAAGTGTAAGAAGCTAAACATTGAGATTAGGCTAAATGTGGATAATATTACGTTGATATAAACCATTAGCCATCTATATAATCAAGGAAAGCAAGTAGATTAAGTTTGACGAAAGTAAGAGAATAAGATAACTTAAAACTACAAGGGTGATATTGGAACTTAAATAAACTTGATGTTACATTGTACAATAATCTAGCTCTTGGGGGCCGTCCAAATTATAAAAAGGGAAAAGTTCAAGGCCTTGTGAGCAATCTTCTTGCATTATAAATTGAGTACCCTCTCCCCTGAGTTTCTCCATCATCAGTTTTGAGTAGCCTATCGGTTTTCTACATCAGCTCCAAAATGAGTTGCAAACCCTAAATCTCTTGTTTTTTATTAGTTTCAGCCTAGCCTTTTGAGAAACTCAACGACGAAGGCCAATCTAATTTCGACCGAATTCTATGGTTTATCTCTCTCTCTATCTCTCTCTCTCTCTCTCTCTCTCTCTCTCTCTCTCTCTTCATCTTCTAAGGTTTGTTTGCCTAGAGGATTTAAATATTTTTTCTTGTTGAATTCTATTTGATCTAACTCATTTTCGCTCTATCGATTTCATACCTATTCATCTATCCTTACAAAACAAATTGAACAACTTTCTGAAGCCATATATCTGATTACTTAAATGTAGATCATAATTCTATCTTGAGCTTTAATCACAGAGAGAGCTTATAAGACTTAAAGTTACCAAATCCATATTTAATATCTCTCTCTCTCTCTCTCTCTCTCTCTCTCTCTCTCTCTCTCTCTCTCTCTCTTACCTTCAATATTCTAGATTAATTTTCGACTTTGAACACATATATCTTTTGCTAATTTTTTCAGGGCTTTCACAGAGATTGGATCTTCTGTTTCTTTTTTCTTTTCTTTTTTTGAAATAGTGGCATGGATTTGGTCCTTCTATAAAAAGGCTTTCTCTTTCCCTTTAGTATTTTTCTTTAGGGTTTACACAATTTGATATTTTGTATATAATTTCTACTTTTATTGTTTTTTGTAATGGTAGCCGGTGCAACTCGGCTCGTACAATGTTTGTTTCAAATTTGCTACGGACCATCCATTGCATTATTAAATGGTCATTGTTCATCGCATTTAAGTGACGTTTGGTATACACCAAACAAATACAGAGAGGGGTATTTTGGGAATTATAATCATATCATCTCGGCCAGAATGTTGCCCATACCCAAAGCTCCCAAAATAAGATTGTGGGAAGGCTTCTGAAGACCACGTCCCTAGAAATAGGCCTAAATGTAGTCATAGAAGTCAAGATGCATTTCTAGATAAAGAAGCACTGGTTTCTAAGCCTTCCAAATCTTCATCCAGCATTGTTCCTTTCGAGAAGGGTATTATGGGTAAAAGTGTGAGGGACCCACCAATAAGCAAGAATAAGGAGAAGGGATTGGCTTCCATGAAGGATGCCGATCGAATCCATAATTGTGGATAAAAAAGCAATTATTTCTAAGCCTTCCAAACCTCCGTCCAGCATCTTGCTTGTTGAGAAGGCTGTGGGAAATAGCAGAGGAAAAGAAATTGGCTTCTCCGGAGGGAGCTGAGGTAGATCTTGTGGAGCTAGGGCTAATATTACATATAAAGTTCCCTCCTCAAGCACCGTTGCCATCAACTTCCGAGCTAAAAGCCAAGGATTCTTCGTCACACCGCTTGATGTTGTGTGCTATATTCAATATCTAAATGTTTGTCTATCAAGTAAGCGTTGCACTATAAAGCCAACGATTCTTCTTCGCAGATATTGAACGGGATGGATCAAGTATGATATTGTTCAAGGAAATATTGCCTGATTGTTGTATCTCTTTCATGTTGATATTGTTGTTGTTGTTGGGTAGAGTTGTTTATCTAATTGTTCTTATTTTGTTGTTGTTGTTGTTGTATTTGTATTGATGTTATAATCAGTGGCAATGCTACCCTCAAGCCAAGGACCTCTTCAATTTTGGAATGTGTCAATTTTAGTAGTATCATAAATTTAGAAAATGACTTTTTACTACTAAAAATTATGAATTTATACATTTTGACCCCCTTTTATATTAAATTCAAATATCTAAATCATAATAATTGTCCTATAAAAAAACTTTCACCCCCTTCCAAAAAAAAATTGGCTTCGCCGCCAGTTATAATGGTGTTGTAGTACGAAGAATTGAATTCTATTGTATAAACAAAAAAGAATATCCAAGACTTGTTTTATCACCTTCTTTTCTCAATTTTTTCATTTATTCAATTAAATCATAGAAACACGACCGTTTGAAAGGTTACAGGCTGCAGCACAAGGTTTTAAGGCTCCCTCCCTCTCCCCCAAATAAATGTACAATTTGAAAATTTTTTAAACATTTATTTTGAAATTGAGGGAGTACTTTTTTATTTAAGGAACAATTTTTTATTTTATTTTTTATTGGTGTAGTTATGGAAACCAAATTAATCATCATTAATGATTTAAGCCAATTAAGAATATCTTTATTTTGGAATTACTTGATACCAAAAAATTTCCTTATACCAAAATAGAGAATATCTTACAAACATGTCTTTGAGATGGGCATAGGAAATGCATTAATCTGTACACTGATTTGAAATGCATACAATTGGATATACTATGTCACTTGACTTGAGAATAAAAAAGGCACAATTGAAAACTAAGCATTTTAAGAAGGTTTAAAAGTCTTTTATCACTTAAAAGCATCAAATCAAAAGTTAAAAATTGTTATTGATATTATTTTTAATAATTTTATTTTCATGGCAAATTAAGGTAGAAGGGGAATATTTATGGGATTAGTTTATAAGACTATTGTCCCCTACACTTTTATCCCCTTCCGCGCACATTAAAATGTAATGATATTTCTATTTTTCCCTTAAAATTCAGTCATTCGCTACACATGACAACTTAATGATGAAATGTGGATGTCATTAGCTTGAGTGAGCTCTCATGCAACAAAAGTAGATTAATGTAGAAAATGGAACAAAAAATAGTTTGGGTATCAAATATATAACTAGCTAATAGTTGAGTGATTTTCATATGCACACCTTTATTTAATGATACTAAAGGGTTGTAAAAATATACGATCATGATCAGTTAATATAAAAAAATGATAGATCCCACCAAATCTCAAGAATAACAGAGGTATGTTACTTGTGAATGGCGTAATGCATATAATCCCTCTCAATTACAACAATGGTAATACTAGAGGTACAAAATAATTATGCAAAATGAGATAGTGATATTTAATTGGTTTTATCGATTGTAGATTCATCATAATTTAATTGAAAGCATGCAGCAACACAATTATAACACATCATTTTGTAAACCAAATTGTATGGCCTTTTTTTCTGTAACTTTAATATTAACCCAGCAACCTTTCTGAAATAAATATATGATGAAATTCATTTTAAAACTCTTGAGGGAAAACTAGAAATGTAGGTACGAGTTGAGTTGAGTCCAGTATGAGCAATATTAACCATGACCTGATTACGAAAATTACATAAAACTTTACCATATATTAACATGCCTTTGTCTCTCATACCATTTTTTGTTGAATAGAGATAATATTTATAAAATTAAAAAAAAATTACAAAATCAGTCTTATTATATTATTGAATTCACCTTATAACATGCTTTGAGATTTAGAAATGAGTCAAATGACAATATATGTCACTGGAAAATAAAATAAAGTTGTAACTGAAAAGTAAGCATTTTAAGAAAGTTGAAAAGAAAAATTATCTTAAAAGAATCAAAACAAATTTATAAAATTATTATTGGTAGAGTTATTAATTGCATAGAAATTACAATTGCTATAATTTTATAAGGATGATTGAATTGAGATAAAAAAAATCAAAGTAAAATCATTTTTTGGGATGAAAAGTTTGTAATATTTAGGAGAGTTTTGTACTATGAGCATCTTTCTCTATTTTGAATGTGAACTTAAAGTCACTTTGTGTCAGTGCAAATAGACTATAATACTGTATAATTTTGTTGTTATTATATACTCCCTCCATCCCGGTAGATGGTTCGCAGTTACTATTTGCGCGAGGATTAAGGAAAAAAATAATGATATAAATGTTGTGAGTGTAAAAGTAAAATAGGAGAGAGAATGAGTGGAGGGAATAGTAAATTATAATGGTGTTGTGAGTATTAAAATAATGTAGGAGAGAGAATGAGTGGAAGGAATAATAAAGATTCTTTGTCATTTTAGGAAGTGTGCAGTTTGTAATGGTACGCCCAAAATAGAAAGTGTACAGTTTGTAGCGGGACAGAGTGAGTATTATATATTGTATAAATTTTGTTACAACAACTTTTGACTTTACCTGATGCATGTCTTTCGCACCAACCAGTTAGGTCACTGTAATAAATATATAGGTTACAAAAGAGAGAAGAAAAAATGTGACTTGAATGTTTTTCTGTTACGCTACTAGTTTTCTTAATTTCAAAACTATTTCTGAGTGATAGTCTTATTTAAAATTCAATGGATTATTTTATATTTTTAGGGGACGTTGGTCAAAAAAAATGAATTTTTAAAAGAATTTGTCCCTAAATATATGTATACATTCAAAATTACTTACTTATAAGATGGATAGTGAGAATATTTGTACATTTTTATTAAATTTTATCAAAAGAAAAATTATTTAGCTTATCCTTAAAATGAAAAATAAAATGATTTTAATAAAGAATTGATTACGTTAAATATTTGTGAGTTTGACTATGAGATTACAAAAATCTATTGATTCTCAATCAATAAAGGATTACTCATTCCTGATAAGATTTTCATTTGAGACATGTTTTTGCAGATGAGTACACCAGTTTATGTATATTGATGTTATTATACTTTTACTTTCACAAATTCTTTCACAACCCCAACCCACTATCGTGTGTTGTTTTTACCCATTTATAACTTCACAAATTGAAAATGTGCAAGAGAAACATGCGCGGGCAATCACTTAAAGTTTTTCGACGATTGTATTATGTGTACAAGTATGCATTTACTATGATATATGATAGACATATGGCATACAAAAGTCTTACGCCCGTAGCATTGTTAAACCTAAGATTACGATGCATATATTTTTTCGATCAACCAAATCTAAAAAGAAACAAAAAATTTACTTAAAGATTCGAAATAGTATATATGGAGTTAAAGATTCAAACGACTCTAATAAACCCACATGATTAATTACCTTACTATAGCTCAACCCTTTTTGCCAATCAACCTAGCATATAGCCCTCTATTTATATCATTGACATAATTACAAAGCATTTCCTCCCGCTACCTATCTATAAGCCCAACCATAAAAAATTGTCGTGCTATTTATACCGTAAATATTCACCTATAATCTAAAGATGGATCATTGTACGGATCAATCATCAAAAGTGTAAGAAGCTAAACATTGAGATTAGGCTAAATGTGGATAATATTACGTTGATATAAACCATTAGCCATCTATATAATCAAGGAAAGCAAGTAGATTAAGTGTGACGAAAGTAAGAGAATAAGATAACTTGAAACTACAAGGGTGATATTGGAACTTAAATAAACTTGATGTTACATTGTACAATAATCTAGTTCTTGGGGGCCGTCCAAATTATAAAAAGGGAAAAGTTCAAGGCCTTGTGAGCAATCTTCTTGCATTATAAATTGAGTACCCTCTCCTCTGAGTTTCTCCATCATCAGTTTTGAGTAGCCTTTCGATTTTCTACATCAGCTCCAAAATAAGTTGCAAACCCTAAATCTCTTGTTTTTTATTAGTTTCATCCTAGCCTTTTGAGAAACTCAACGCCGGCGGCCAATCTAATTTCGACCGAATTCTATATGGTTTATCTCTCTCTCCTCCCCTCTCTCTCTCTCTCTCTCTCTATCTCTCTCTATCTCTCTCTCTCTTCATTTGCTAGGGTTTGTTTTCCTAGAGGGTTTAAAGATTTTTCTTGTTGAATTCTATTTGATCTAACTCATTTTCGCTCTATCGATTTCATACCTATTCATCTATCCTTACAAAACAAATTGAACAACTTTTTGAATCCATATATCTGAATACTTAAATGTAGATCATAAATCTATCTTGAGCTTTAATCACAGAGAGAGCTTATAAGACTTAAAGTTACCAAATTCAGATTTACTCTCTCTCTCTCTCTCTCTCTCTCTCTCTCTCTCTCTCTCTCTCTCTCTCTTACCTTCAATATTCTAGATTAATTTTTGACTTTGAACGCATATATCTTTTGCTAATTGTTTCAGGGCTTTCACAGAGATTGGATCTTCTGTTTCTTTTTTCTTTTCTTTTTTTGAAATAGTGGCATGGATTTGGTCCTTCTATAAAAAGGGTTTCTCTTTCCCTATAGTATTTTTCTTTAGTGTTTACACAATTTGATCTTTTTTTTATCTATTTTCTACTTTTATTGTTTTTTGTAATGGTAGCCGGTGCAACTCGGCTCGTACAATGTTTGTTTCAAATTTGCTACGGACCATCCATTGCATTATTAAATGGTCGTTGTTCATCGCATTTCAGTGACGTTTGGTATACACCAAACAAATACAGGGAGGGGTATGTTGGGAATTATAATCATATCATCTCGGCCAGATTGTTGCCCATACCCAAAGCTCCCAAAAAAAGATTGTGGGAAGGCTTCTGAAGACCATGTCTCCGAAATAGGCCTAAATGTAGTCAAAGAAGTCAAGATGCATTTCTAGATAAAGAAGCACTGGTTTCCAAGCCTTCCAAATCTTCATTCAGCATTGTTCCTTTCGAGAAGGGTATTATGGGTAAAAGTGTGAGGGACCCACCAATAAGCAAGAATAAGGAGAAGGGATTGGCTTCCATGAAGGATGTCGAATCCATAATTGTGGATAAAAAAACAATTATTTCTAAGCCTTCCAAACCTCCGTCCAGCATCTTGCTTGTTGAGAAGGCTGTGGGAAATAGCAGAGGAAAAGAAATTGGCTTCTCCGGAGGGAGCTGAGGTAGATCTTGTGGAGCTAGGGCTAATATTACATATAAAGTTCCCTCCTCAAGCACCGTTGCCATCAACTTCCGAGCTAAAAGCCAAGGATTCTTCGTCACACCGCTTGATGTTGTGTGCTATATTCAATATCTAAATGTTCGTCTATCAAGTAAGCGTTGCACTATGAAGCCAAGGATTCTTCTTCGCAGAACTTGAACGGGATGGATCAAGTATGATGTTCAAGAAAATATTGCATGCTTACTGAACTTCTTTCATGTTGTTATTGTTGTTGTTGTGTAGAGTTGTCTTTGTAATTGTTCTTATTTTGTTGTTGTAGTTCTTGTATTGATGTTATAATCAGTGGCCAGACTACGCTCAAGCCAAGGGGTACCCACTTCAATTTTGGAATGTGTCAATTTTAGTAGTATCAAAAATTTAGAAAATGACTTTTTACTACTAAAAATTATGAATTTATACATTTTGACCCCCTTGTATATTAAATTCAAATATCTAAATCATAATAATTGTCCTATAAAAAAACTTTGACCCCCTTCCAAAAAAAAATTGGCTTCGCTGCTGGTTATAATGGTGTTGTAGTACGAAGAGTTGAACTCTATTGTATAAACAAAAAAGAATATCCAAGACTTGTTTTATCATCTTCTTTTCTCAATTTTTTCATTTATTCAAGAAAATCATAGAAATAGAAACACGACCGTTTGGAAGGTTACAGGCTGCAGCACAAGGTTTTATGGAGTACTTTACGTTTCAAAATACCTACGTCTTGCTCAAGTACTCCCTCCCTCTCTCCCAAAATAAATGTACAATTTGAAAATTTTTTAAACAATTATTTTGAAATTGAGGGAGTACTTTTCTATTTAAAGAACAGTTTTTTATTTTATTTTTTGTAAAAGTGGTCATATATATTCTATGCACCAAAAAGCTCTATCACAATAGACATCTTTTTTTGTAAAAGTGGTCATAGAATAACCAAAAAGCTCTATCGCAATAGGCATCCGGTGTCCCTTTCAGATCCCTTTCCCTTTCTACCCAATAGGTCAGGGTTCAAAACCCACCAAATGCAAGTCTTAACACTTTGAAAGCTAGCTATTATAATAGATTAAGTAATTTATTGATAAAAATAAAAAGTCAAATATGCTATGCTGAACATACAAATTGCTGTATGTAAATTTAGTCAGATTCTTGCTTAAAAGGAATGTACACATTTTGATCGAGCGGCGGAAACACCCTACTACATTTAAATGTAATAATGGAAAGCTATCGACATGTGGGCAGAACCTTCTTTGGACCTCAGCAATTGTGTGACTTACCAAGATGCCTTTTTTATTCATTCTGGGACGGAAAGAATATTTTTTTGCATGGTCATCTGAAAGTTTTGCAAACTCTGATCTGATGGCTCAGAGTTCTTCTCCCAAAGAAGTTGTATTGCAGCTCCATGAGCCTCATTTCCAACAACATTGGAGCACCCATTTAAACACTTGATCATTCTCCACTTACTGTGGACCAAAAATAATCTATGGAACGACATGATGATATGAGTCTACAGTGTAAGGTAAAAATCTATTACATTATGGTAGTATAGCACCTCTATAACACCTATGCTATAAATGTTTACAATTTACCCCTAGATTTTTACCATTGTGACGTGAATGTTTACCATTATGCTTGTAGATTTTTTACCATCATACTGTAGATTTCTTAACACCATGTGGACAAAGATTGGTGTCCATACCATTGTTGGATTTTATTATTAAACAGAGTAATTTAAGTAAGGATGCACCTCCAGGAACTTTTCCACTGCCCTCTTACTTGGATGCACAGACAGCAGCCTCACAGCCGGAAAGCCTCAAAAGGTAATCAAGGACGACATTTTGATCAAAGGTACAGAGCTGAGATTAAAATTAGTAAGCAACTCCAAAATATTTGAAGCAACTTCCCAATCATATACTCCCTCCGTCCCAAAATGTTTGTCTCATTTGACTTTTTTGTTGAACTTTGACCACAAATATATGACAATTTAATTATGTTCATGAAATTCTAAAAATTCCTATTGATTCACCATTAATAATATTATCAACAACAACTTTTAGAATTTCATGAACATGATTAATCTCTCATAAATTTGTGGTCAAAGTTCAACAAAAAAGTCAAATGGGACAAACATTTTGGGAGGAGGGAGTATATATTTATTTGTATCTGAGTATTTCCTTATAAACTCGAATCATAAGTATAAGAACACCCTGTGATGGTTCAACAGTTTTGGAATAAATATTATGTCAAGTTACAACAGTTACAAGCAGTACCTTTCTAAGTAGCATGCTGAGTAAAATCTCCAAAATATTTTTGATGCATAAGAAGGTTGTTGCAGATGACAAATCCCATCAAAAGATGCAATCCCTCTATCGTCTCAGATCTCGCTGGAAGATAACATTGTAAACACATGAGAAAGGAACATTTATCATTTTTCAGAAAAGTTATCATCGAGCTTATAAAAAGTTGGATAGAACTTACCCTTGGTCCACGGTTAGCTGCTTGGGGCCGCCTGTTTTCCTTTCTGTCTGATTCTGGAATCATTTCTGGATCATCGAGCTTATAAAAAGTTTGTAGACTTCCCGTAACAAATGGGCGTATAACATTCACTTCCATTGCTGATAGATTTAGCTGCAATTACAAATTCAAGAGATGAAAGACTATAGGAAAAGGTAAATAGATCCTAAATTTTCTCTCATGTTCACTAGTGGAACGGCCTAATCAGTCTACGTAGTCGCAAGCAAACAAGCCAGGAAAATAACAATAATAATTAATAATCAAAATGATACGGGATGCACAACCTTGTGATGCTAACAAATAACGCGAAAGCATTTAGGCAAAACTCTATTTTTTATTTTTTTTTCACTACTCACACACACACACATGTACGTACAGAAGCGCCTAGGAGATAAATCCTAGGGAGAGAAAGCCTTCCCTCTTAACTTCTGGGGGGATCAAACCTATGACCTCCAGGTTGGAAGCCATGAGCTCAAGCCAGCAGGCCAAATCCCCATGTGCACAAAACTCTATTTTTGTCCAACTTACCTTAGGGCGTTTTCACTTTCACCATCAAACTTATTTTTTTCATTTTTACCATCGTTATACAAACAATGGTGTAACTTTATACTCATATTTTTTAATTGATACACAAATTTATTTCATTTTTACCATCGTACCACAAACAATGGTGTCATTTTCTACCCAAATTTGTAATAAAATGACACCATTGTTGTAGTACGATAGTAAAAATGAAAAAAATAATAATAAAGCTTGATGGTTAAACCGAAACAAACCACAAAGTACGACGTACAAAAACGGAGTTTTCCCAAGCATATATTGATCAAGGGGCGGTTTGATGTCATAACAAGTGCTTTAAACTTACGTACACTTGGAATTTATTTTCAAGTACCGACCGCAAGACAATAAAAATTACAAACATCACTTCAAACTGAAAGTTACTATTTATGCCAAATTATCTTCCTTCTTAATCCAAAATGTGAGGTAATGCTGGGATTAAAAATTTTAACCTGATGGGCAAGAGCCCATTGCCTGCTTATTCTTTGCAACATCCCCTATTCTTCCTCAATAACTCACATACGAAAGTAGTCAGAATGATGCTACGAGCGGCTTCCAGAAGAACCACAAGTCGCGTAATGCAGTAGGAACTCAATAATAAAATGTTTGGACAAACAACCAATGAAAGAGCAACAAGAAATGTTTGGCCTGTGTTAGAATTGGGTCCTCATTTAGTGAAAAGCGTAGTACTATATAATACTCCCTCCGTCCCTAAAAGTTTGTCTCATTTGACTTTTTTGTTGAACTTTGACCACAAATTTATGAGAGATTAATCATGTTCATGAAATTCTAAAAGTTGTTGTTGATAATATTATTAATGGTGAATCAATAGGAATTTTTAGAATTTCATGAACATAATTAAATTGTCATATATTTGTGGTCAAAGTTCAACTAAAAAATCAAATGAGACAAACTTTTAGGGACGGAGGGAGTATTTAGGAGATTTTTGTATGATGAGCATCTTTCTCTATTTTGAATATGAACTTAAAGTCACTTTGTGCTGTTAGTGCATTAGTTATCTTTGGATCACACCCTCAATTTGCTGTGGCGGAAGTGACGAGATTTTTGTACACTATCATTGATGGTAGTTAAATGTCACATTAGTTTTGGTTAATAACCCAACAACTTTAAATTTAATTCTCTTACTAATTATACCTTCGTACCAAATTAATGTTCTGAGTTTGAGTTTACACGGTTATTAAGAAAATGTAAATGTTGTGAATATGAAACTTCAAAGCATTAATTATACCTGCGTACAAAATTTAAAGATTTAAACGACTCTAACAAAACCGGATTAATTACCTTTCTATAGCTCAACTCTTATTGATCAATCAACTTAGCATATAGCCCTCTATTTATATCATTGACAAAACTACAAAGCATTAATTTTTCTCCCGCTACCTATCTATAAGCCCAACCCTAAATATTCGTTGTGCTATTTATACCGTAAATATTAAGCTATAATCTAAATATGGATCATTGTATAGATCAGTTGTATAGTTTGAGATGCTAAACATTGAACTTAGGCTTAATTTGGATAATATTATATTGATAAAAACCATTAGCCATCTATATAATCAAGGAAAGCAAGTTGATCAAGTGTGACGAAAGGAAGAGAATAAGGTAACTTAAAAACTACAAGGACGATATTGAAATTGCTGGTACATTGTATAATAATCTAGCTCTTGGGGGCCAGCCAAATTGTAAAAGGGGAAAAGTTCAAGGCCTTATGAGCAATCTTCTTGCATTATAAATTGTGTAGCCTCTCCCTTGAGTTTCTCCGTCAGTTTTGAGTATGAAAGAGTACGAAAATACACTTAGATCTTTCTTAATATCTTTGTGATTCTGATATTTATATTAATGTATACTCCCTCCGTCCCACGTGAATGTAAACCATTTTTTCGGGCACAATAATTAAGAAATATTATTAAGATAATGAAAATGTGTGATAGGAAATGAAGAGAGAGAATGAGTGGAGTTAATAGTAGGTTGGTTGAATAAATTGTATGGTAAAAAATGAAGAGAGAGAATGAGTGGGTGGGGCAGGGTGAATATAAAATAATAAATTTGTTTCCATTTTGAGCAGTTTGCATTCACGTGGGACGGACCAAAATGGAAATAAGTTTGCATTCACGTGGGACGGAGGGAGTATTTATTACATAAATAGATTAGGATTAATTGTTAATATATATGTACTAACGACTAACGGTTTATATTTAGTTAGAGTTTCAACGGGAATTTGCCCCATAAGTTCCATTTGGAACAAATCACTTCGCACTAAGTTCCTCATTGTATTAAAATGCCCCATAAGTTCTCTTGTTGTATTATGTATAATACAACATTTAGTTATGCAGTAGTTTAAAATCATAATACTGCATCCGCACCACCGCCTCTGCCACAGCCCAGCTCCGCCGCCGCCGTCTGCTATCGCCGCATGCCGGATTCCGGTCAATTTTCGCCGGAATCCGGTCAATTTTCACCGGAATCCGGCAATTTTGGCCGGAATCCGGACGCCGATCGCCGGAATCCGGTCGTCGGAGGTCGGAATCTGGTCGCCGGTCCATGGGCTTCGGACTCCGGTCACCGGCGGCCGTCGAAATGCAGTATTATGGCCTTAATTGATGTTGTATTTTCGAAACATAATGCAACATCATAATACAACATGGGGAAGGAACTTATCGGGCATTATGAAACTTTTTTAGAACTTATCGGACATAGTCCCTTGTATTTTAGGTAAAGTCTCAAGGAAGGAAGATCTCTTGGAGATAAGGAAAGAAGATTCGAATTTCGGATTGCAAGGAGAAGATTGACTCCTTGTCAAACAAGGACTCCTTGACCGCATATAAATAGAAGACTCCGTCTTCTTCATTTGTTACTGATCTGACGAGATTTTGCACCAAGCATTTGAGAGAGAAATCCTTGAGAGTTTTGTTCTTGTATCTTGAAGATCAGAGATTGTTTCTTCAAGATTGTTTCGTGTTTAGTAGTTCTAGGCTTGGAACTTTCTTTGGTCTTTCATAGATTATTTGCTTTTCATTGTAACTGTTTATTCTGCAACCTATTGTCGAATAAGGTTGTGTGTTTTATGAAAAGGTTTCCGGCAAGAAGTTCTTGTTGATGATTTAATTATTCCGCTGCATTTTATTATGTTAAAACTGTTAGTTAATATTTCTGGAAAAAGTTGTTTAAACTGTGCGGCAGTACATGCTTGCGCACAACTGTACACACGAGTCATCTCACAATTGGTGACAGTCCTAGCTACAATTCTTTCAATTGGTATCAGAGCCCTCTCTCGACTCAACTGAGATCGATCCTTGAAAGTAGCCAAAATGGAGTGTTACCATAACCATAGCCATAACAAACCGCCCACTCTAAATGGTTCAAACTATACCATTTGGAATGCGAAAATGATTATGCACATTAAATATATTGTATTTTCTCTATTGAAACATGTAGAAAATACAAGACAGATGAGTTTTGACTAGTATTCTCCAGCTCTCTAAGTTCTATGTTTGACAAACCCGAGCTCTCTCGAAGAATAGACGTGGAATCTCTAAAAAGTATGTATACAATCATAAGAAATTGGTTACAATCTCTCATAAACTGTATATAACATAAAATTCCTCATACCTTTTGATAACATAGTGAAAAACGCTTTAACACTAACCATCACAATTCACAAGGAAACCCTGGGGAGACCTCAAAACCGGGGGACATCGATTGTGCGGAGATGGGATCCGGGGCATCCAATGTAGTAGACTGTTATGCAGTCCGATTGTATGAGCCCCAAAACCCTCAAAGAGATAACCCTGTATTAAGCTTCCTGCAATGATGACTAAGATGAAAATTGGGATGCCAAAATAGAGAGCAGCGGAAATGATTTGGTGGGTAAAGATACAGATGAGGAAGAGTTGTCAAGCTCATAGTGAATTGGGCAGGAATTTAGGGTCCTTAATTTGATCATAAAGAATTTTCTATATACTAAATGCATATGTATCTATATCTATATCAAACGGGTTTGATTGCACTTCAGTTCAAAGAGCCCTCAAGTACTCTCTGTCCTTTGACTTGTGTGAACCAATCAAAATAGAGGACCAAAAATCTAAAGCCATGCTCCTTCTTGGCATTCAACAAAGTAACTTTCTAACATAGATAAAAAGAAATGGACAGTGGTTTTGCTTTAAAAAATATATACCCCTCCGTCCCATAATAATATGCAAAAAGATACTTTTTGGTCATCCCAAAGTAATCAGCAAAACCCCAAAATTAAAATGGGATCCACTTGTCATACACGCGACAATTATCCACTTCTCTTTCTCTCTCCAACCCAACTATCTACACTCACAACACATCACCTTTTTCACCTTTTTACTTAATTATTATGTTAAGCCCATTTGTACATATTAGACGGAGGGAGCATAACAAAACAAGTGTTGTGACAGATACAAGATCTTCGTACAGTAGTTACCATAAAGTTCAAACATGTGGACACTTAACACCAAGTAAAAAAAAAAAAGTTATCTAGAACTCTCCCCCCCCCCGGACCCAAATCTCTGCTTAGTTTCAACTCCCCGAAGTTGGTTGAAATTGAAACCATTTAGGAATGCATTTGGAATGAAAACATCTTTTACAATATTAATATGATTTCCTTTTATATGGTATTCACTAAGATTTTTTGTCTAGCATGTTTATGTGATACCCTAGGCAGTTCTTCAGTTGTAAATAATAACAATAACCTAAATCTCACACAACTATAGATTTTCTACGGATTGCTGGTTTATAGAAAACAGAATATGTTTCCAAAAAATGTTGGTCCCCCTGTGTTGAACATTTTTATTTTACTATTCATGGTAATATAAGAGACACCAGTGAGAGACTCCAATTCCAAGGTAACAAGCATCTCGTGTCCATAAGGATCAATAGATGATGTATTAGAGGAATGTTAACCAGATCACAGTGAGTTACCAACAAAAATAGGTTGGACCAATCCTTCCACAGTTCCACTTGTTTGCCTCCCATTTCTCAGATAGCAAAAAGACGAGGATGAACACTAAATTGACAAACAGGGAAGAACTCCACTCTGGTAAACAGGGCTGGGGGGTGTATGGTAGATCTATAGAAGACCTGTAAGAACAATAAAGAAGACTCTCAAATAGGGGGGTGTATGGCAGATTTATAAAAGACCTGTAAGAACAATATTTAAACTAGGATTATAGCTATATAAGGTTTCACATATAGGTGCTACCCTGTTTAGTGGCCACCTCATTCATAGCTCTTGTGATGAACAGTATACAGACTATTGAAATACCTCATATGGCCATGAATAATGAGAAACCTGTGAAGAGATACAAAATTTACCTTCACTGCAAGAGTTCGCCCGTTGAGTTTTTCCAAGCCAGTGCTAATTTTGTGAAACCTTACATCTTTAATGTCCTCAATTAGGGATCTCACCTATCACAAATATTTAAATGAAAATATATCACTGCATAAAGAAACATGAGCTAGAAACAGATCTATCAGACTCACCATATATACATCAGGAATGTCCTCACGAGCACTGCATTCACAAAAGTTTTTATCAACAGTATTCTTAAACAATAAAGCAGAAAAGTAAGCATGTAAACTACTCACTGATCAAATAGAAGCCTTGATATTTCTACATAATGATATGGTAGGGTTTGGAATTCACTTATATTGTCACGTTCTCCCTCCAAAACCTGGGTTAACTTTTCTAGATGACAAAGCAGACATCAATAAAAGAAAAATTAGCTAAGAAGAAAGATCATAATAGGACTTGAGATGAGCAATACAATTTAATGTGTTTATTTTCCTGATCTTGACGCAAAATAAGCATAAACAGCAAATGCGTAAACCAATTGTTACATCAATGAAGCTTCCAACATGCATTGCTCTATATACGTCAACATGTCCACGGTAATTAAGATGTGAACTAAATTAGTTTTGGTTCGCAAGAAGAAATCATTTAAGAATAATATTGGTAAAATCACAAGAGAATATTCCAAAGCATAGAATATACTACCTCAGCCCCACTTGAAGAGATGGATATTCCTTTTTGGGTCATCCCTCTTTGGGCCTCCTTTTTCAACCAATTGACTATACTAACTTTCCTTTCCCACCTACTTTAAATCAAATGTTCCCTTATTTTGAACTAAAATTTTTAGGGAAATTTGGAAATTTACTCAATTTTCAATCACTTTCCTTAATTTGCGAGTATGGTACAACCCCATGTTATGAATATGGCCCTCCACAACCCAAGCAAACCTACAAGAACGATTAGAGCACACAAACAATGCACAAGAAATCAAAGAAACAGAAAAGAACACAAGAAATTGTTAACCCAGTTCACCAATTTGAATGGCTACGTCTGGGGGCACTACCAAACCAGGATCTTGCACTATGTATGTAGAATTTGTGTTACAATGAGAGAGGGGGCGGAACTTTACTTATATATGACCTAGGGAACAAACCAAAACCTAAACAAACAAGGAATCCTGGACTGCTGAAAAATCGGGCCCAGCGCGGCCGCTCTGAAGCCTAGCGCGGTCGCGCTACTGTCCAGTAAGTCCAACGCCTTTGACAAAACCTCCAGCGCGGTCGCCCTCCCATTCAGCGCGGTCGCCCTTGAAGAAATTCCACCGAGCCATATGTTTCTGTCCAAGAGCGCGGTCGCGCACAGGAGCAGAACGACCGCTCTTGAGTCCAGAAACCCCTGACGAAATTCTTCCCCCTTGCTTCGATGTCTAACCCGGTTGGTCCTCTATCCCAACAATCTCCCACCTAGAGATCAACCACACATATAAGCCCCGTATCCGTTCTTCAACTCATCCTTGGTGTCCTCCTAGTGCTCACCTCGATCATGGTAGTGCCATCCTCCTCTTTTATTCTTCGAGCCCAATTGAAGCTTTGCACAGCTTCAACTTCTCAAGGTTCACAACCTTTGTCAACATGTCAGCCGGATTTTGTGATCCCAATATCTTCTCTAGCCCCAAGATCTTCTCCTCCAAGAGATGTCTGATGTAGTGAAACCTCAGTTCAATGTGCTTCGTCCTCGAATGAAACGCCGGATTTCTTGCCAAATGTATTGCACTCTGACTGTCGCTGTAGAGAACGTTACCACTTCGCGTTTTCCCAAGTTCACCCAAGAAGTTACGCGGCCATACCATCTCTTTACTCGCCTCTGTCACACGCCACATATTACGCCTGCAGCCGATACTGCGCCACGATCTTCAGCAATTTAGAAGCCCAGGAGATTGCCGTACCACCCAATGTAAACACATAACCCGTAGTACTCCTCCTCTTATCAAGATCACTTGATGCCAAGTCCGCATCAACATAACCCGCTAACACCACTTCCTTGCTCGAGAAACACAGAGCCTTACCAGCAATACCCTTCAAGTATCGTAGGATCCACTTAACCGCTTCCCAATGTTGCTTTCTGGATTGCCCATAAACCGGTGACTACTCCCACCGCATGTGCAATGTCCGGCCTTGTACACACCATTGCATACATGAGACTCCCCACTTGGAAGCATATGGAGTTCTCTCCATCTTGTCACGCTCCTCCTTGCCCAGGTGAGTCCTTCTCGGATAGCTTGAAATGCAAACCCAATGGCGTCCCTGTTGGCTTCGCCTCTTCCATACAAAACCTTGCTAAGATCTTCTCAACGTATTCGCTTGTGAAAGAACCAACTTGCCCGACTCCTATCCCGGTCAATCCGCATGCCCAAGATTTTCTCGCCTCTCCCCAAATCCTTCATCTCGAACCGTTCGACAACGAGTCTTCAATTTGTTTACCTCTACATATTGCTAGAGCCCGCTATCAACATGTCGTCCACATATAACAAAGCAAGATAATATACCCGTTGTCAGGTGTTCTTGAAGTAGCAACAATGATCCGCCTCACATGTCGATAAAATCAATGTCTTGCATGAATCCGTCAAATTTCTGTACCACTGCCTAGGAGCTTATTTAAGGCCATACAAGCTCTTAGTCAATCTGCAAACTAGCTCCTCGCTACCCTTAGACAAGTAACCCTCTCGTGTACCATGTAAATCTCTTCCTCCGAGTCCCCATGAAGAAAGGCGGTCTTCACATCTATCTGTTCAAGCAACAAGTTGTCCGCCACTACTATCCCCAGGAACCATTCGATGGTGGTCATCTTCACAACCGGAGTGAATACTTCGGTGTAGTCAATACTGCGTACTTTTCTTTGAAACCCTTTTACAACCGGTCTTGCCTTGTAACGCTTGCTACTTCTGCTTCCTCCTTGATCCTGTAAACCCACTTGTTATGCGGTGCCTTCTTCCCCTTAGGTAGTTCGATCGACTCCCAAGTTTTGTTGGCCTTGATAAGTCCGTCTCATCATCCATCGCAGCTTTCCACTTGTCACAAAGTGCACTACGAATGTACCTCCGCATAACATTCCTGTTCCCGTCTATTATCCGTCAACAAAGAAATAATAATTGGATGGAGTATACACGTCGGGCGATCCACGCAACCCTGCTTGGATCTACGCACGGAATATCCGGTTCGGAGTACGTGGTTCATCTTCGGTAACCTCCCGACCACGGTCATGCATGAACCGTTCTGCTCCCACCCGAGTTAGGAATATCCACCTCTACAATCTCCGGTTCGAACCAGTGTCGTGAGATGCTCCTTTTTGTCCTTGACAATACCTGTTCATTGAATACCACATCTCGACTACGAATAACCCTATGATTTTGGTCATCCCAAAACTTATACCCGAAGTCATCCCCGCCATACCCAATAAATGTACACTTAATGATTTTTGCATCTAATTTAGTTCTCTCGGCGGGAATCAACATTGAACATAAGAAACGCAGCCAAATATGCGAAGAAAGTGACAGTTTACCTGCGCCGCTCCACGCTTCCTCTGGAATTCCATTCCCCAATGGTACCGATGGTCCCCGATTGATCAAGAAAGCTTACGTATCAACTGCATATGCCCAGAACGTCTTCGGAAGTCCACACTTCAATCTCATACTTCTAGCCCGCTCATTCAATGTTCTGTTCATCCTTTCTGCTACCCCGTTGAGTTGTGGTGTCCGCTTTGGAGTCTTCTCCATACGAATTCCATTCACAGCACAATATTCCCTAAACTCACCAAGCTCATACTCCCCACCATTGTCTGATCTCAAGCACTTAAGCTTAAGTCCCGTCTGATTCTCCACCAAGGCTCTCCACTTCTTGAACACCTCGAAAGCCTCATCTTTCCCCTTCAAGAAATAGACCCAAACCTTCCTTGTAGAATCATCAATGAAAGTCATGTAATATGACGCACTACCCAGAGACGTAACCGGAGATGGCCCCCACAAGTCAAAGCGTCAGGAACCAATTCCAACTTTGCTTCCTCAAACCCCTACTGCATCCTTGAGAAATTATTTCTCCACTTGCTTTGCCAAACATACAATCCTCGCAGATCCCCACGTTGGCTGTCTTGAGCCGGTAGTAGTCCCTTTGAACAAAGCACCTTCATCCCCGTCTCACTCATGTGACCCAATCGACAGTGCCACAAATCCGTATCACCCTTGGCTGCCGCCACCGCAATACTATCCTTGGTGTTATTTGTTGTGAATATGACCCTCCACACCCAAGCAAACCTACAAGAATAATAATCGCACACAAACCAAGCACAAGAAATCAAAGAAAACAGAAAAGAACACAAGAAATTGTTAACCCAGTTCACCAATTTGATTGGAAATGCACGTCGTCTGGGCACTACCAAGCCGGGGATCTTGCACTATGTAATGTAAAATATGTGTTACAACAAGTCTAGTGGGCGGAATACCACTTATAATATATAGTAGGGAGTAAAACCAAGCCACTGGGACAGATGGACAAGGATTCCCTAAATTACGTCTAAAGACCCGGCCCAGACTTTCCTCCCCGTCAACAGCTGACGCAAGCGCTATGCGCGATCGCCTCGTCATTGAGAAATCATCACCATCCTCGGCCCGACCCGCGGCCGCTCGCTCCGCCAGCGGTCGCGCAGGAATAAGCAACTTCGAGCTTCACTTGCGGTCCAGGTGCGCGGTCGCGCTCACCACCTGCGCGGCCGCCCTCACCTCCAGCAACTTTAGACGAAATTTCCAACCCTTTTTGCTCCGATGTCTAGTCAGGTTGGTCTTCTATCCCAACATTATTCGCCAAATACAAAGTCCCCTCCTTATTACCCCGAGCGATCTCACAATCCTCCTTAGTAATAACCCAGTTCCTGCAGCCGAAAGTCACCTTGTAACCTTCTTCGTCCAACTGCCCAACTGAAAGTAGGTTCTTTTCAAACCGGAATGTGCCCGACCCCGTTCGCATGCAAGACCTTCCCGTCTGATGCTCCTATTCTCGACATCCCCTTCCCCTTGATTTCCAAAGTGCTCGCCATCCGCCGGATAGACCTTCCCGAAATCACCGAAGTGTAGTTTTCCATCTCTTCCCTGTGCCCGCAAGAGTGGAACGATGCCCCCGAATCCAGCACCCCGTGATTCTAGTGTACTACTAACACTCGAGAACCGCACATCATCACCTTCGACCGCCACATTCACCGATTGCTTCTACGATTTGGGACAATCCCTCTCGAAGTGTCCCCATTCCTTACAATGATAATGACTCGAATGCAGATCCTTTCGCAACTCTGGGTTTGTCCTTGGTCTCATCGGCTTTGCCCTTACCACTCACCACGTTCTCCCTAGATTCGGTTCTCCCTTGTTTGCTAGTACCGGCTTCCCCTTGGCTAGTGGTAGCTAAAGCCGATCCCGAAGCACTCGATGTCCCCAACTTCTTCATGCGATTTTCCTCGGCGAAAAGAAAGTCCTTAACATCATCATACTTCAATTTCTTCTTACCTCGTTAAAGCGTTGATTCGCGCCGCGTTCCGCTCCAACTTGTTGGTAAAGAAGCTAGCAACAAACACGCATGAACCTCATCATCGAACTTGATCTCCACCGCCGTCAATGACTCTATAACATCCATAAACTCATCGATGTGCTTGGCGAGGATCCTCCCTCTTGCATCTTGAGACTACCCATCTTACGTATCAAATCAACCTTATTTGTAGCAGATGGAGTTTCAAATCTCTCAGTAAGATAATCCAATAGCTCCTTGGTGGTTTTCGCCTTCCTGGTAGTCTTCGCAATCCACTTTGACAAAGTAGATCTAACCACCCCTAGGGCTTTCCGATCCATGAGTTCCCATTCTTCCTGATCTTCATCTTCCGGTTTGACACCCTTCAGAGGCTTATAGAGGTCTTTGTTGTACAAAAGATCCTCAATCTGCATCCTCCGATATCCGTAGTCGGGCCATCGAATTTCTCGGCCGCCTGTTTGTCCTTGCCCATTCTTGATTGCTTGGAACAACTCCCTTGATCTTGAAACCAAAAGCTCTAATACCAGTTGTTGTGAATATGGCCCTCCACAACCCAAGCAAACCTACAAGAATGATTAGAGCACACAAACAATGCACAAGAAATCAATGAAACAGAAAGAACACAAGAAATTGTTAACCCAGTTCACCAATTTGAATGGCTACGTGCGTGGGGGCACTACCAAGCCAGGATCTTGCACTATGTATGTAGAATTTGTGTTACTGATGAGAGAGGGCGGAACTTTACTTATATATGACCTGGGAACAAACCAGAAACCTAAACAAACAAGGAATCTGCTGGCTGAAAAATCGGGCCCGGCGCGGCCGCTACGAAGCCTGGGCGCGGTGCGCCTTCTTGTCCGAGTAAGTCAGCGCCTTTGTGAAAACCTCCGGCGCGGTCGCCCTCCCATTCGGCGCGGTCGCCCTTGAAGAAATTCCACCGAGCCGTATGTTTTGTCCCGAGTGCGCGGTCGCGCACAGGAGCAGCGCGGCCGCTCTTGAGTCCAGAAACCCCTGACGAAATTCTTCCCCCTTGCTTCGATGTCTAACCCGGTTGGTCCTCTATCCCAACACCCCACCCCTTGAAGTGGGGCGGAGGGAGTAGCTTTTACTATAAAGAAACTCAAATTTTACAAATGCTGTTGAATGATGTTAGAATCATGTGAGCAACTGATAATTGAGTCGCTAATTATGTTAACTACATGATCTTAGCATACGCATATAAGGGACTAGGGAGCGGGTGACTCGTGACAGAAAAGATTATTGTCAGACAAGAAAATTGATCACAAGTCTAAATGAGACAATGAACAAGGGCAAGTAGCAAACATCCCTCCCCTTCCGCTTTCCCTTCCACTTCCCTCTTAAGGGACTTCCCAAGAGAATCATCTCCTCAGCCTCTGAGAAACAAGTCCATGAAAAGATAACAATATTTTGTTCCACAAGCCATCACTTATTGACTTCAATGGTGTTTAGATTCCCGCTATTAGAATAACATATTTTCACAGGTAGACAAATATAGGAACAATGGTGTTAAAGAGCGTTGAGGAGGAATAAGACCAATTAGATTCAAAGTAGACACAAAGGATAACCAGAACAATTCAAAATGGTAATGCAGTTTTGAGCGTGAGAATTTTTTTGTCTCATTTCTTGCTCTAATTGTGTTTCAACAATCATGAAAAGAAATGATATGGCCAATCTTGAATAACCTTCATAGGGTGGTTGACGAAAATTGTAACAGACCTATATTAACTATATTTTTCCCGAAGCGGCTACTTAAACTTCTAATTTTGCAACTCAGCTATCCATGAACACCATCATGGCCACCACATATGCTCATCATAGCCTTTAGTGTATAACAACTAGTCATTGGATCATGGATGATAAAACTAGTGTCCGAATAACAAATATTACTCTGTATCATGATGATTATATAAGTATCTTCAGAATATAACTAATACTTTTGCAGTTTAACTTAGTAATCCAACTAAACGATTGAGATAATAAAACCAAAAGAAGATGGGTTTTTTATCTTTGGCGAGGACACCCATAGAACTGCACTTGTGTAATGAGCCCTACGAACCCAAAACCACAAGTCCCATGAATTCCTGTAACTAATGCAATATCGCATACAAAAATTGCAACTATTGGGCTTCAATCCCCCTCCCCTGAGATTGAGGGCATAAACACAAAACAACGTAGATAGCTAAAACTGTTGAGTTCAAAAGGCAAACTCACCAACAGACATCCACTCAGGAGGCTGAATTGTGCACTTTCCTCTCCTCTTTAAAGCCACTGCTAGCCATAAAGGTACTTGGGTTGCTATTTGTGGGCGGAAGGGGCCAAAGTCACCCTGTTTATTAACAAAAACTAACACAATGTTTATCCCATGGTAAAATGTTTTCTATTAACTAATTCATTTACCCAACAGACTAGTGAAAAGAAATCAGTGCAATCCTTCAAAATTCATTGATTAATAACTATAAGCACAAATGATATTACACTAAAGTAATATTTTTTGCAAAGAAAAATAACAATATATTAGCAACGAGAGAGAGATTACGCAGATCAAATTGAGAGGATCCATTCTCATGTTTGGAACAATCTCGATCATTTCGTCCTCCGCTAGAAACTCGAGCTGCTCAATTTACAATTCAAGAACATGGAAAATGTAAATCATCAATTACATATAACCAATTTTGCAAAGTATCTTCGGAAAGAGAGAGAGAAGGGTACCTCGGCGGCTGAAAATGTAGACGCGTTTGGGTCAGATTGGCCGGCCATTTTCTGAAAATTTCAAGGGATGATCTATGGCTCGTTAGTGTGTATTGCAATTACAGATGTATGATTTGAAATAGACGGAATAAATGAACGAGCGAATTTTGGAGTAAATATTGGAGCCCTAGCTTTTGATGGCGGGAAAATACTCAAAACTTGGTAGCATCACTCAATCACTGGTCCACCCGGTCCAGCGAGTCAAAGACCATGGGCCTAAACCACAGTTAAATTCTAGGAGGCTACATTTACATGGCCCATTGTAAAAATGATGGGCCTTGGTATTTTCGAAAATACTTAATTAAGAGTTGATTTCAGGAAGAGCGGTTTTAAATCGGATTAGAATCGGATCGAAGACCGTCTATAACAACGTATTTTCGCGGTAAAATTTTTGAGAACCAATAACGTTAGTGTTAGTGTTAAAGATTGTCAACAATGTTAATGTTAAAGAGTGACATGTATAGTGTTAGGATGTGTTAATAAGTTTCGATTATTTATGAAAATGTCACCGTCCGATTTTAGTTATTTACAAAAATATCACTGCGTTTTAAAAGAAGATTCGATTATTTTAAAAAATGTCACAGCGCAATTCAAAAATATATATTTTTTTCTATATATTTTTTGGAAGAACCGGTTTTTCTATAATACTCCCTCCGTCCCAAAATGTTTGTCCCATTTGACTTTTTTGTTAAACTTTAATTACAAATTTATGAGAGATTAATCATGTTCATGAAATTCTAAAAGTTGTTGTTGATAATATTATTAATGGTGAATCAATAGAAATTTTTAGAATTTCATGAACATAATTAAATTGTCATATATTTGTGATCAAAAATCAACAAAAAAAAATTAAATGGGACAAACATTTTGAAACGGAGGGAGGGAGTATTATGTAATTTTTACACTTTTTGAAGTCAAAGAGTTACTCTCTTTCATCTGTGTTTCATCAAATGTTTTTTAATATACAAAACATCACCGCAACAATAAGAGGCACATCTCAAATATAAATACTCCCTCCGTACCACTCGAACTCGAAGTGTCACTTTTTATCCAAAAGGATATTCTGTTTATAGTGTCACCTTTTTTAAAAAGGAAATATTTTATTAATATTCTATTATCTCATTCACTATTCTCTCCACTAATTCTCTCTCCTCTACACTCACAACACTTTTTAAATTCACTATTTTCTCCACTAATTATTTCTCCTATTTTTAAATTACACTCACAACATTTTTTCTTTCCCCACTTTTTCTTAATTTGCGTGCCACCCCTAAAAGGGTGACACTCTTGGCGGAATTGAGGGAGTATAAGGATTTCTATGTAAAAATACAATTCTCAACCATACAAATGCATTATCATTAAGAATAGCACTTAATCAAATGTTTGCTAATAATATTGATTATCATTTCGAATAGCACTTAATCAAATGTTTGCTAATAATATTATTATTATTGATGACGCCACGACTTTCGGGGTATTACTGTATAGTGATATTTGGCTTGTATATTAAGTTTGTACCTATAATACAACAAAAACGAGAATCACCGTTAGAGGTCAAGCTGGAGTTTAATCCAGCTCAGTCCTTCGGGTGTGAGAGTAAGATCTCTGAGTATTTATAACTGAAAATAAAACTTGAAATGTTTTAGTGAGTTGTGTGCTAGGGTTTAGATAATGTGGCTTACAATGGCTGTTTTTCACTTGTCTTGTCTATGGGGACAAAGGTTGATATTTATAGTAAGTGAGAGTTGATGATGATGTCAGCCCTGGAGGATATCTTTGTCTTTTGATATAGGACATGTGTCTGCGTCTGATGGACTCATATAATAAAGTAAGATTTACTTCAGAGGGATGTCTTTGATTGGATAAGGACAAAGATGGCAGGCGCTAGTTGGTGTTGCGCCATACGCGCATTGAAGGCGCCTGAGCCACCATTTAATGAGATGGAGATAAGCCGGCTATTGACGTCAGTGTAGGTACAGGCCTTTGTCTCACTAGCTTTGACTTTAACCGGGAGTCTAGTAGAATAATCGGGAGTCTGGTATGAGACCTTTGATGCGGTTAACTCGTTGACGGTTTTTACGATCACGGTCTCGACTCTTGCGATCATGATGCCCGTGGTCTTTGACGCTAGCAGTCTAAGTGCCCGCGATCTTGGATAGGCCACGTAATACTTGGCATTTTGATCAGATCGAGCTTTGGGCCCGATCTGAAAGATACGGGCTCATCAAATATCCTTAGAACTAAATTTCTATCGTATGTCCTCCCGAACAATTACTTGAGATGCCCACATGTATTTTTAAATATAACTTAAACACTACCCGAATTCGACATTCAAAAAATTATCACACAAAAAGCATTTGGCTTTAAGAACATGATTAATCAAAGCATTATGTTGGTCGACAATAAATGTTCAACTAAGCATGTCAAACATTACAACAAGAAGAAATTCAAACATTACACAAAAGACTCTCAACACAACAATGGGAAGGCATAACCTCTCAACAAATGAGTGGTGTTCTAATTTCTTCTTGCCAAACATTGCAACAAGAATAAATCAATCATCACACGAATACTCTCAACATAAACATAAGAGAGAGAATAAATAAGCTCCGGATAAATGAGAAAAATCCTAATTCTATTAGGGTGCCAAAATAGTTCAACTACATAACAAGAAAATAAAAAGTATAACACGAATACATAATGGTATACTAAAAAGAGATTGATGATGATCATCGAATAGAGAAAGAGAACTAGAAATTGAGAAAGGGGAGAGACGAAGGATTAGATAAGATTACATTCTTTCTTTGCCTTTTTCCTTACAATTTTCATCACTCTCGTATGAAAGGTAAACATACAAAATGATAGCTAGAAGGAAATGAGAAGAAAAAGAAAGATGTGTGGCGGCGTTTAGTCAATAGTGTTGAGTAATGTGGGCGATTCAATTGCACATACCTATTTTGTGTTTACTTTCTCATCTCTTTATTCTTATTCCGACAGTTTATATTTTTCACTAACGATATTTTAGACAGTTAGCTCAGCTTACAATCTCGTCCTTTAATACACCTAGGACCCATCTCGCACGCGAGCCCCAAATCTGTTTATACATTACTTGATGATTAAATTATATTGATTTTTTTTTATTACATTATTTACAAACATAATGCCTATTTTAGGGTGAAAAGAATAAAAGTAGTTTGGAGGATTATATTATTGTGTGCGGAGAAGAAATCTGATTAGTGTCAAAATGCTATGATCAGGATTTTGCCAACAAATCATGAAATATTGTTAGGATATTGGCGATTTTTTTTTTCAAAATATTCTTTTTTTTTTTTTTTAAATATCCTTAAATAACAACCCTTTCAAGTTATTGATCAAAATGACTCATTTTTTGAAACTCAATAAATGGTATAGCAAGTTTAAATTTTAATATTATTAAAAAAAAAACTAAATTTGAACTCGCTACTTTTGAAGTAGCGAGTTCTAAGAGCATGTTTAATGGTGAACGAATTTTCGTTCACCAAGAACAATTCCGTGAACGAAATTTCGTTCATGGCAATTAGTGGTGAACGAAATTTCGTTCATGGCCATGAACGAAATTTCGTTCATGGGTTTCGTTCATTTCGTGAACGAATTCGTGAACGAAAATTTCGTTCATGGCTATATGTGTATTTTGTAATTTTGACATTTTTAAAATTATATTATTGAAATAAAAATATTAAAAATGTTTATAATTTCTTTTTCTCTATAAATAGAGTCTAATTTTATAATATTTGACATAATTTTAATATTTTACTATTTAAAAATGATAAAAAAAAATTATTGTATATATTTGATAATAATTTAATTTTTTATATATTTAAATTTTCTCTTGCGTCAAACGACGCCGTTTAGATCAAAATTTCAAAAACGTTTATTTTTTCCTATAAATAGAGCTCAAGATTGCTAGATTATGTACATCTCTTCTTCCATACTTCCTTTCTCTATGCTAAGCAAAAAAAAAAATCAAGATTTTCCCTATCATTTTATTTATGAGCGCGTTACTTTCTGTTCGTTCGTTTGTGTTGTATTTTAATTTTTAATTTTCATGAGTGTAATGTTTTAAATTATCGTAATTTAACGTTTATTTATGAGTGTTTAATTTTTAAAAATTGTGCAATTAAGTAAAATAATAAAAAAAATTATATTTATTGTTAATGATGTTAATAAAAAATAATATTTGTTAATGTATATTATTAATTTTATAATATCAAATTTCTATTAAAAAATATTTCCGTGAACGAAAAATTCGTTCACCACTACAGAATGTAAGCTGGCGTGAGCGAAATTTCGTTCACAGACCAGTTTCGTTCACGTGGTGAACGAATTTTTCGTTTAATTCGTTCACCATTAAACATGGTCTTAACTTTCCATAGCGAGTTCTGACTTTCCATTATTCTCTAACTTTCCATTATTCTCTGCACACTAACCACAACACTACTCCTCCGTCTCGCTTTAAATTACAAAATAAAAATATAAAAAATTATGTCCTAATAAAGAAAACTAAAATGAAGACATAATTATTATATTTTTATTTTGTAATTTAAAGTGAGACGGAGAATGAATTAGTATTGTGGTGTCTGCGCACTGCAGATCAATGGAAAGTTAAAACTCGCTACTTCAATTCAAGAGCAAGTAGCGAGTTCAATTTTTTTTCATATTAAAATTTAAACTTGCTACATCGTGTATCGAGTTTAAACCAAAAAAAAATTACAAACTCGCTACATCGTATAGCGAGTTTCAAAAAATGAGTCAATTTGATCAATAGTTTGAAAGATTTGTTATTTTGGGATATAATTTTTTAAAAGAGAATATTTTAAGAAAGAAATCGGCTGTTGGCTCATGAAATTGTTCAACGATTAGTCTAATTAAAAAAAATAGTCACTTGCTTCAGCTATGAATAATAAAGATTTGTGTATATTATTATTAGACGAATTACGTACGCATGACAAGTTTATTTTAGCCTATGATAATTATCAAACAAACAAAAAATCGATTTTGCTCGTTGCACAAAACATTACTCCCTCCGTCCCTTCACCATTTTGGTGGTGAAGCATGCAAATTAAGAAAGTAATATTTCCTCCGTTTCATTTTAAGTGTCACTTTACCTAAAATGGCGTTTCGTTTGAAGCGTCACCTTTCTTAAAAAGAAAATATTTTATTAATATTCTATTATCCCATCCACTATTTCCTCCACTAATTCTCTCTCCTCTACACTCACAACACTTTTTAAATTTACTATTTTCTCCACTAATTTTCTCTCCTATTTTTAAATTACACTCACAACATTTTTTTCCCCTTTTTTCCTTAATTTGCGTGTCACTCCTAAAAGGGTGACACTCTTGGTGGGACGGAGGGAGTATATACATTCAAAAATAATAAAAGTGGGAGAAGGGTTGTGAGTGGATATGACAAGTGAGACCCATAATTTAAATGTGTGAGAGAAAAAAGTTAGTGGATATAATAGAATATTAATAAAAAAAAATTCATTTTAGGAAAGGTGAAGCTTCTACCATCGAGACAGTCATTTAAATAAAAGGTGAAATTTTGGACGGGACGAGGAGAGAGTATACCGTAAGTCTGTCAAATGAATGAATCTTGAACTTGTAATGACATGAATGATGTCACTGTATACTCCTTCCGTCTCGCTAGAAGTGTCACTTTTTAATCAAAATAGCGTTTCATTTGAAGCGTCATCTTTCCTAAAAAGAAAATGTTTTATTAATATTCTATTATTCCATCCACTATTTCCTCCATTAATTCTCTCTCCTCTACACTCATAACACTTTTTAAATTCACTATTTCCTCCACTAATTCTCTCCTATTTTCAAATTACACTCACAACATTTTTTCTTCCCACCTATTTTCTTAATTTGTGTGTCGGGCTAAAAATGGTGACGCTTCTGCAGGAACGGAGGGAGTATATTAAGTAATTATAGAATAAACTTGTCATGCGTCAATTATTGACGGTATAATACATGCCAGGCCATTTAGTTTATCACAGTTGTAAGTATTGACTTTTTATTTATTTTCTTCAATTATTGACGGTATAATACATGCAGATGCTGATCAACCACTCACAAATTATTTTATCTTAGAATGAGCGAGAAACGTTTATCAAATAATTTTTTTTTTTAAATAATAAATCTTAAAATGACAAACCTTTGAAATTATTGGCCATAATGACCATTTTTTTTAAACTCGATAAACCGTGTAGCGAGTTTAAAATTTTTCTCGTTGAAACTCGCTACTTCAAGTAGCGAGTTTAGTATAATTACCGTTGTTAACGTAATTTAAGGTTTAGAAAATTCGCTATTTGCTGTAGCGATTTTAAATGTAAACTCGATAATTGGACGATTTTAAAGGTAAACTCGCTACTTGGTGTAGCGAGTTTAAGCGAGAAAGAGTTAAGGTTTGCAAATTGGGGATTCATAAGAATCCCACAAACCCCAATCTTCTAAGCCTGCAGAATCAAGAAAATTTGATTTTACGAATTGAAACATGAACAAGTGAAACTATCCTCGGGCTTCTCCGCCTTTCCGCCGGAATACAGATCGGAGATAACGAGCAAAGAGAGGATGAATATCCTCATGCATCGACGAACTCGCTTCATCAATCAAAACGAAAGCAAATAACCCAGATCGGATACTTCACAATCCGTTTCTTCAACAACTCAAAATCGCCTTCCGTCCACTCCCCCTCCTCAACAACCTCCCCATTACCCAAATCACGACCCTTAATCGCATTCTCCCCTTCCTTACTGATAATCCCAGGAACCGAATCGATCACGACTTCATCAACTCTGTTCACCCTCGATCTCCAATTAGACGATTTCCGAATCGAATCTACAAGATTGGGATCTGGAATTTGGGGTTCAGGGGTTTGGAGAGTGGAACCTTGGCTGACGCGGACATCGCCGCCGGTGAGGGAGGAAGGGGCAAAAGGGCCGACGAGGAGGGATATGGAGAACCATAATAGGATTGAGGTGAAGGGTTTTGAATTGAAATAGAAGATAGAAAGGAAAAAGAGGAGGCAGTAAATAGAGAGGGAGATGAAGATGGTGGATTTGTGATGATAATCGCGATGGGGTTTGGATTCCGATTGATGGGTTGAAGAAGGGCGGGATTGAAATTGGAATCTGGGTTTTGCTTCTTCGTCTAGGAGCTCCATTTCGATCGGAATGTTAAAGATAAAGGAGGAGAAACATAATTGGAATTGCGCATAGTGAGAGAATGAGCAGGGTTAGTTTGGTCATTTAAATTGTTATAAATAGAGTCAGGGACTCTACGGTCATTTTGATTTCAATTCTTGGAGCCTAAGGTAGAATTCAAAATGTACTTTTTTTATTGGTAAATTCCACCCTATTCCAAGGTCTTATTGATAAAAATTCCTTTTTAAAATCACAAATTATTTATATAAATAATCAAAATTTATCAACATATCTTAGAAGCTCTATAAAGCTACAATTGACCCTCTTTTACTACACCTTCTTTCTAAAAATAAAAGACTACACCTCACATTTCTTAACACATGGACTAACACTCTTTAAACACATATTGATACTCAATAACACATTAACCGATAGTGACGAAATAAATGTACTTACACTCTTTAACAAAACTAGTGACAATCTTAAAACTACCGGTGACACTTTTTTAACACTCACTTATAGAACTTAGGGGCAGTTTGAGGGCCTAAATGACACCTTTGAGGCTTTTTAATTATGTTGTAAGGGCACAGCCGGATGATTTTGATAGATCTCGCAATGTCATTTTTTTTTCTTTTTCTACTTGTATAAAGGGGATCAACACATTTCATCGCTCCCCCCTTGATGCACTTCACAGGCTTGCTGCGCGCTATCTTGGGAGTGGCAATGTCATTCCCTCTAACCACTGGTGGGGGAATCGAACCCATGACCTCCAGGTTGAAAGCCATGAACTCTAACCATCAGGCTAAGACCCCGCGTGCCTCGCAATGTCATTTGATTTTATTTGTGGTGGATTTCATGCTTCATGCTTCATCCGGAGTCAAATGTTATGTCAATTGAAGCCAATACTATCAAATGAGTTCATAAACTAAAAAAAAATGCACTGACAATCTTTATCACTCACATTGATAGCACTAGCGTAAATATTTTTTATGCCAATAATAGTGTTTTCTGTCGATAAGTGTTGAGCGTCAGGAATAGTATATTTTTATATACTTGTAGAATTTTCAGAAAATTTTGGGGGAACTCTGTTTCCCCCAAACATATAAAAAGTCTTGTTTTTAAAAAATTCAAGGCAAAAACTCAGTGTTTTAAGACATAAACTCGATGTTTTAGTTGCTAACCTTAACTCGGTGTTTTAACGCCTAAACTCGATGTTTTAACTTCTAGGTATTTTAACGCCTAAAGTCAGTGTTTTAAGCTCGAAACTCAATGTTTTACGCTCGAAACTCAAAATTAGAAAGTGAACTTTTTATAACTTATGGAGAAACAAGTTTCCCCCAAAATGGACTCTAGAATTTTTGAGTTTCAATCGTAATATTTTTGAGTGACAGTCATGGGGTTTTTAAGCTCCAGAGTATTAATAAGTTTTGCTTATTTACAAAAAATTAATCGTACATTAAAAAAAAATAAAAAAAATCAGCTAGCTATTTATGATTGTGACGCCACACATTTTTTAAAACCCATTTTTTCAAAGAAAAAGGACCAACTCCACATTATATACACAACAAAGTATTACTTCCTCCAATTCAAAATAAATGTCATTTTAAAGATTTGTAAATATTTTTAAAAATGTAATTATTACTACATTAGGTAAGTGACAAAAGTACCCTCATTAAATGTTCTTTTATGTATTGCTTCACTCAAAAAGTACAATCAATCAATGCTATGAAACAAGCTTTAATGTACAACTAAAATTAAAATTGAGATTTAAAGACTTTAAGATGAAAAAGGACAAATATTTTCAATAAAAATTTACACATCAAAATGACACTATTTCTAATGTGGTATGGAGTAATAAGCATTTGGACTTGTACTATAAGGCAATTTAGGGGCATTTTCCCATTTCACCAATTACTAAATTTTACTCCCTCCGTCCCACCGGACTTCAAGGTTTCTATTTTTTCTTTTGATTCGTCCAATTTCAAGGTTTTTTTGCACGAATGACAAATTTTAAATATATTTATATCCTTATGATTTAATATATTTACAAAAAAATCATTCATTATACCCTTATAAAGTTAACATATTTACAAAAAAATCAATCATTAACTACTATTCCCTACCTCACATTTAACTTTTACATTCTCTCTCCTCTAATCTTCTACCCACTTTCAAAAAAATCAATCATTAACTACTATTTCCTATCTCACAATTAATTTTTACATTCTCTCTCCTCTAATCTTCTACCCACTTTAAAAAAAAATTCTTAAAAAGCGTAAAATCTCACCCAAAAAACCTTAGTCTGGGACGGATAGAGTTTTTGTAAATTTCCCTCTTTTCAGAATGCAAACTCCAAAAATCCTCGAATGACTCAATCCACTCATCAAAATTCAAACCCAATCCACCATGACACCACCCGCTTCTTGCGTGGACAACAAAAAAATCGTGAGCGCACATTAAAAGAGGGATTTACCATATAATTTTTCACACTTACCAATTCTACCTAATAATAAGACAAGGAATATTTAATATAATCATATAATTCATAGCTTGATTAGTACACTATACTTCTTATTTTACTAAGTTCACACTCCAATCATTTTTTTTTAATTCCACCCTCTTCATCGATTTACTTTCTCTCCAATCATCATCACCAACCCCGGCGACCAAAAAACTGAGAACTTAACTTATCAGTAACTTCTCAGTTATCCCCACTAAGAACACGATCAATTCCGGCAACCACCAACCCCGGCCAAACAATTGAGAACAAATCAATAAGTTCTCAGTTGTCAACTAAACTATTAAAAACATGATCAACTTCGGCGACCAAACAACTGAGAACTTAACTTATTAGTAAGTTTTCAGTTGTAAACTAAACTACTAAGAACACGATTAACTTCGGCGACCACCAACTCTGGCGACCAAACAACTGAGAACTAAACTTATCAGTAAGTTCTCAGTTGTCTCCACTAAGAACACAATCAACTCCGGCGATCACTAACTCCAGCGACCAAACAACTAAGGACTTAACTTATCAGTAGGTTCTCAGTTGTCAACTAAACTACTAATAACACGATCAACTCTGGCGATCACCAACTCCGGCGATCAAACAACTGAAAACTTAACTTATCAGTAAGTTCTCAGTTGTCTTCACTAGAACACGATCAACTCCGATGACCAAACAACTGATAATTTATCAGTAAGTTTTCAGTTGTCAACTAAACTACTAAGAACACGATCAACTCCGGCGACTACCAACTTCGGCGATCAAACAACTGAGAACTTAACATATTAGTAAGTTCTCAGTTGTGTCTACTAAGAACACGATCAACTACGGTGACCACCAACTCCTAAGATCAAACAACTAAGAAGTTATCAGCAAGTTCTCAGTTGTCAACTGAAATACTAAGAACACGATCAACTCCGCTGGCCACCAACTCCGACGACCAAATAACTGAGAATTTATCAGTAAGTTCTCAATTGTCAACCGCTAAAAACACGACCTGTTTGTCGAATTTTTTGACATTCCAATTAAAATTACAAAATTAATAAATGAAAAGTCCTTATTATTTTGTTAATCAATGAGACATATTTATCTAATTTTTCCATAAATAATATAAAGAGACATTAAACATTCATTTTTAAGAGTGAGCTAATATTATTATTATTTTCATTTTTTTTGTACATCAATCAAGAGAAGAAATGGTGAATTTTTACACCACACAAAATACATAATACAAATGCATACAATATACCAAAAAAACATAAACATGTAACTTATATACAATCAATAGAGAAAATGCAAAACAAATGCTCATGTTAATTGAACAACCTTTCAGGAAAACTGAAAGAGAGAGAACGTTAATAACCTTCAATTACGTTTAAAAACCTTCCTGGAGCCCTTGTCGAAAGAAATCAACCTCTTTGAGATACTCTGTGGTAACATCCTCAAGATCATTGACAATTTACCCATGGAAATCACTATCAAATGGGTTTGATGCTGTAAGAATCGTGCTTATCAATCTCCGTCCAATCAGCAAGACTAATCACTTGGCTCCTTGACCTGAAACACAGAACCCACCACTAGCCGGAATGGTCTCCGGTGAAGACCCTCGGGCGTGAGAGTAAGTATGGTGTATGAGAGCTCAAATATTATAATGAACAGATGTATTCAAAATAACCAAGAGCAATTACCTTGGAACGGTTGATGTTGCCTTGTATTTATAGTTGTTGATGAGAGTTGTATTTGTGGTAGGATTGCATGAAATCCCATAAATTGTGGAACAGATATGTGATTAGAAATCTTATCCATAAATAACTCCTGATTTGTAGGGAGTCTTGTTACACAAAGAATTGTAAGTACGCCAGAACTCTGTAGGTCGACGTAACGATGTAGGTCGAGGTCGCCTGTTGGGTCTAGGTCGACCTGACTGATGGATAGGGCTAGACCATACCCGAATAACATCTGGATCGTTAGGTCGGACCAAGCTAGGTCGGGACCTCATGGGTCGGACAATGAGCTTAGGTCGACTGATCATGCTGATAGGCCTTGAGCCTAGTAATAATTGGGCCTAGCCCATTGAGAATGTGGTGGCAATAATAGATAAATGATTGGGCTTTACTCGCTGGGCCTAAATCGTCACTTTTATTCTGTTCAGTGGCCCCCAACTTTCTGAGTAGACTTTGTCGACCAGAAAGTTATAAGAATTTCATATGAAGCTTTGAAGTAGGCGGTAATTCGATACTCGAACTGATGTTGGGTCGACCAAAGATGACGTGGCTCATCCCTAGCCGTTCTGATGGACGGTTGAATCATGTGAAGCGCCGAATTTCTGCAATCATCACTATTTTGACGCTTGGGAAACCGCCTCGAAAACCGCTCTGACACATTTAATTTCGAAATTAACTGTTTGAACTTTCCTTTTTCCTTTTCAATTACGGAAAATATAAATACCCAAATCCTTTTCCTTTTTGAACTTTTACTTTACTCAAGCTTCTGTATATCTCCGGCGACAGCAGCGAAACAACAACTGGTTTTATTCGAGCTTTCGTTCTCTGCAATAACCCCTCCTCGTTCAAACTGATTAAGGTATCCTTCTCGCCCTTTTGGTATGGCTACTGCAATGTCAATCGTAGAGTATGTAAACACTTGAACGGAGTATGGAGAGAGATGACTGTTGAGGAGTGCTCCTCAATTTTGACTCAGTGGGGTTTACGTTTTACCGAATTAGGTTTGCCCATAGGAGAAACCCTAGGTGCTTTAGAGACGAACGACCCAAGAGTTGTTTCCTTTAACCTTTTCCACGAGCTGCTCGACCACATAGCTCTGTTTTACGTTCGAGGTCCCAGCAAACCTTCCTTCCTTAGGAATAGAAAAGGATTTTCAGGGGAATCTAGGTCGCCCCTTAGTACGTCTATTAGGTCCCTTGAAGTTGCATATAGGACTGATTCCCATATTTCCTCTTCTTCTTGTATAGATATGGCAGCTCAAGGGGGAGCTACAACTTCGACTTCTTCAAGTCCTTGAATTGTGGATGCCTTCGAGTCCTCCATTGTACCTGGGAGGAATAAAAGGGGGTACGTGCCTCCTAGGTCGCTTCGAGGGAAGAAGAACTCTCAATCCCGAATAGACATGGTATATGACTTTTGTGAGGTGGATAAGGAGTTCACTGTGACCCACTTCAGCAAGAAGGAATTCATGAAGCTGTTTGGTGCTACCTTCAGTAAGGATCCTACTAGGGTGGCCTTCTTCTATGGCCAATTCGAGGCTGGCCTAAGGTTGCCATTAGATCCCTTTATAAATGAGTTTTTGGAGTGTATGGACGCCCTACCTCTCCAACTGGGAGCCAACACTTATAGAGTTTTGGTATGCTTTGCCATGGTGTGTCGCTTTCTTAGGTACGAGCCCTGTATGAGAGTGTTTAGGGAATTTTTTAGTGTCAAGACTGATAAGGTCGACTCATGGATTAGCACCCCCTCCAAGCCAAATTCCCCCAAACTATTTGTTAACCTTCCCAGTAAGGTGAGTGGCTGGAATGCTCATGTCATGGTCGTAGAGACTAGGAGAGGATGGGAGTTCCCCTTGTCCAACACTGAATCCAAGGTTGTAAGAGAGGAGGACTATTGGGAGCCGTACTGGTGTAGCGAGCTGTATAAGAAGTTGGTCGAGCTGGCTGGTAAGGGACCCATCAGTTGGGAAGTTCTGGGAACTACCAAGAACAATTACATCCAAGCTGGGATGATGATTGGTAATGGGGATGTTGTGCCTCTGGTCCCCATCGTTAGATGTATAAGGTACCCCTGATTGGGTCACCCATGAGGGGAATCGATTTAGGTTTGAAAGAGAATGTCACTCTTGCAAGGGGGAGGCAGGCTATTGTAGGTTCAAGATGGACCATTTTGGTGGTAAGTTTATACTCGTCTTTATCTCTTAACTCGCCTATTGATTGCTCGTATGTAGAACTTTTAGCTCGTGCATAGAACCTATTTGAATTGTATGTGCAACTCTTAGCTCGTCAATAGTTTACTCGTATATAGAACATGCAGCTCGTACATATCTTGCTCGTACATAGAACTCGTAGCTCGTGTGTAGAACTTTTATTTATCGTTTTAACCCTTTGTTATCTTGGTCTTGTGCAGTTCTGACTCCTGAACAAGAAACAAACATGGTACGGGTCATTGATATAAGGAAGAGCAAGAAGTGCTGCGGGGCTGCTAATGCCCGAGAGAGTCGCGAGAGAGAAGGGACCAAGCGCCAAGAGCTTTTGAAACTGATTGACCAGGAGACTGCCAACTTCATTCCTGTTGGAGACGAGCTCGAGCAGTTGGAGGAAGAGTGGGCTGGGGATGATGCCCAAGAGGCACAAG
This sequence comes from Adenophora triphylla var. japonica, assembly GCA_022495995.1. NCBI lineage: Eukaryota > Viridiplantae > Streptophyta > Magnoliopsida > Asterales > Campanulaceae > Adenophora > Adenophora triphylla. The sequence continues at coordinate 155,738 of JAFEMH010004783.1, forward strand.
AGGCCAATGTTGTTGGGGTCGAAAAGACTGATCATACTGAGGAGCCAAGGAAGGAGGTTCTTCAATTCAAGACTAGAGCCAAGACCAAGGCCAGGTCGCCAATTATTGATGTTGACGAAGAGGAGGAAGGAGATGATGACGCCCCCCTCAGCAAGAAAATCAAGACCAAGAAATCCAAACTTAGCCCGCCGACTGAACAGGTAGATGCATCTGCTAGTGGTTCTTTATCTTCCTCTCTCCAGGTCTCAAACTCTGACCTTGTCCAAGCTCTAGTGGACAAGCTGAGCGATGTCCCACTGCTTACTGGAGTAGATAGCTCTGTTAGAGAATACCCTGAGCTCGAGTACGGCCAGGTGATCGTGAGGAGATCTGCTGACCAAGACTTGGTCAAGAAATTCATTGATAAGGGCTTGACTGCTGAAACCTTTCGAGCTAGGTCTGGCCTAGTTCACTGCGAGGTAACACTTGAAACATTTTTATATCATCATTGGTTTTCACTTTTACTCGCCTAATCCTCTTAACTCGATCCTTGGTCGATCTGATCCCTTTTGTTTAATCGGCGTTGCAGTCTCTCGCCAAGATTGAGGCAGCTACGAGCTATTGGAAGACTGCCGAAGTGCAAGAAAAGCTGGCTAAGTCCATGCTGGCTCGTAAAAATGATGAGCTGAAGAAGCTGGAGGAGGATCATGCCAAGCTGAAGGAGGATCACTTTGATTTGGACTTAGCATATGAGGTTCTCAAGCTGGTGAAGGATGCTACCTTGAAGGATAAGGAGGAGACTTGGGGCAAACTTGGAAAGGTCCAAAAGGAGCTGGTTGCCCTTAAGGTAGACAAGGAGAAAGTCGACCAAGACCTGGAATTGGCGACCCAAACAATGGAAGAGAACACTCTGATACTGAATAAACAAATTGACGACCTGAAAGCTGCTCGCCAACAATGGGAGGCCGAGCTAACAGTTGCTGTAAATGCTGCCAGGGAAGCTGCGAGCACTGAGGCGGTGAAGGCCTACAAAGAGAGCGATGAATGCCACAACAATGTTACTGAAAAGGCTAGGTCGTTCTTCGATGTAGGTAAGAGCCATATGGCTCGACGCATTGTAGTGGATCCCTATTTTGATATATCAATCGAACAATTGGCCAAGTGGGCCTCTGAGGATCCGTACAATATGGCAGCTCGCCAAGGTCATCATCTGGTGCCTTATAATGAGAACGACTTGGCTACCATTACTCAAGATGACACAGACTTGGCAGAAGAACCTTAGGTTCCCCCTCCAGTTCAGAACGTCAATTTTAATACTCTCTTGGAGGAGCTGGAGGAACCAGACGAGTTGGCTTTTGAAGGTGATACTCCCCAGCATGGTTTCTCCGAGTCGGGTAAACTCATTGATCCCCAACAGCAAGAAATAAATATGGAAGATCGAGCTACCACAAGTGGACAAGTTGAAGCCGATCTATCTACTTGACTTTAATTTGAATGGTTATGTAATGAACAAGTCCCAAACAATCTTTATTTTTGCTTTGTGAATGTTGATGCCTTGGTGAAATTACCCGGGATTCGGAGCTCCCGCGCATCTCGCATTCGTCGCCGTTTCGGGAATGTTCGCCCGGATCCGAGAGGCAGCGCGTTCGCGCCCCGGCATCTGGCTCTATTCTGTCTCGGCGTTTTGCGTGGTGTTGGAGGTGTCTCTCCGTGTTTTGCTTTGTAGAGTCGCCACGTCGTTTTTATTATTAAGCCCAAAACATTGAAAAAGGGCATCAGTTTAAAAATAATAATAAACTGTTTTTGTGTGATGAGATTTTGAGTTCGGAGGTCAGATGACTCCTCGGGAAGAGAATAATAGAATCTTAGAGCTCACCCGAGTCGCCTCGTAAAAACGAGTCTTTCGGATAACCCTAATATTCTTTAACTGTTGTGTGTGTGTGTGTGTGCTTTAAAAATGCATGCTATGTCGGATGTCTACATTGTACACTATGTATTGAAATGTATTGAAATAGTGTAGGAAGGAAGCCTTACCAATGTTGGTTCGTGTCTGTCTTCCGCTGGGAAATAGTGTTTGGGGATGGAGTGATGTTCCGGCACGGACCGGGATTTCTTCGGGAGGGGCCGGTTGTCTGCGGACAGAGTTTCGGCGTGAGTTGATGTTGCAGGATGTGTGCGGGCAGAGGTTTGGCGTGCGTTGGGATCGCAGGATCACTCGGGCGAGAGGTTCGAGGCGTGCGAGGTGGCGGGAGTCACTCGGGCGAGTTTCGCGTGGTTTGGGATCGCCGGTTTGACTCGGAAAGAGCCGGACGCCTCGGGAAAGACTGTGCAAGGCCTCGGAGTACCACGAGGGGCCTCGTAGTACCTCGAGAGTGCCTCGGGCAGCGCGGAGCGTCGCGGAGCGCTCGGGAGGCTTCTGAGCACCACAAGGGGGCTCAAGGCCTCTAAGGATCCGAAAGGGTCCGGGAGTGCCTCGAGAGGACTTAGAGGGGAGCCAGAAGGCTAAGGGAGGAAGAGAGAAGAGGGAGGTGTGTAAAATGAGGGAGGGGGAGCCCTCTATTTATAGTGCCAGATTTGGTGCAAGAAGGTCCGTACGGACCTCCCTGGTTATCCAGAATTTTGGTTTTCCTCGATTTGAGGAAATATGTGATGATGGTGAATATTCTGGAATTATGATGTCCCCTATGCAATAAGGTCCGTACGGACCATCTTGACATGCAAAGAGGTCCGTACGGACCAACTATGCATGAGGGTAATCATTTTCCCCGGGATTTGAGGGAATATTGTGTACTTTAAGAGGATTCAGTAATTATTAAAGCAAAGAGGTCCGTACGGACCACTTTTGCTTTTCCAATTTCCTGAAAATTCCCAAAAGGTCCTTTTGTCCCTTTTTATCCCAGAAAGGCCCCTCCCTTGGTTTGGTTGAGGGTTTTGAGAGGGTTTTGAGTGCCATAGGTCTTCGAGACCGTGTTTGTGAGTCTCGCGGTGTTTCCCGTGTGTTCGGCAGAGGTGATCCAGATTGGGGTACTTACAAGCCCCTCAACGACGTCACTTACTGAGGAAGTGGGGTCGTTGATAAGATAAGGGTCCTAATCTGGATCGCGTGGCCGGGAGAGGAAGTGACCGTGGAGGTCGGTGGGAGGACGTGGCGGTGTCCCGTTGGGTGACCGTTTAGGCCGGGCCGGGCCGGACCCCGTGATAGGATTCCTACGTATCCCCGGCGGGAATCAAGCCCGCCGTAGTTCATGTGTGGGGTGAGTGTTGTAGTGCAAGAGGACGGGAGATGTCCTCTGACTAAGACTCTATGGGTGGACGTGGTGGTGTCCTGGGGTGTGACCGCATAGGTCGGTGGTAGTGGACGTGAGACGTCCGGGTGACCGTATAGGTCGATGGCCGGACCCCGCGATAGGATTCCTACGTATCCCTAGCGGGAATCAAGCCTCGGCCGTAGTTCGATGTCGTGAATTTGTGGAGTGCATGTGGGCGTGATGGTGCCCCGAAGTATCGTGTGACCGCCGAGGTCGGCGGTAAGGACAGGGTGGTGTCCTAAGATGTGGTGACCGCCGAGGTCAATTGTGAGGACGTGATGGTGTCCTGGGGTGGAAATTTTACGATTTTCCTAATCGGGTGGTTTAAGGCCTTCCGGGCCGGAGATAGTGATTTGGGAGGTTTATACGGTCTTCCGGACCGAGTGATTTAAAGCCTTCCGGGCTGGAGGTAGTGGTGGAGGTTTATACGGTCTTCCGGACCGAGTGATTTAAAGCCTTCCGGCCGGAGATGGTATGAAGGCTTAGTCGTCTCGCTGCGTTGCCGCCGAGGACTTGAATCGTCTTCGCTGCGGTTTGCCATGCGAGGACTTTGAATCGTCTTCTCGTCGCGGTTTGCCATGCGTGAGGACTTTGAATCGTCTTCGCGTGCGGTTTGCCATGCGTGAGGACTTTGAATCGTCTTCACCGCGGTTTGCCATGCGTGAGGACTTTGAATCGTCTTCGGCCGCGGTTTGCCATGCGCGAGGACTTTCAATCGTCTTCTGTCGCGGTTTGCCATGCGCGAGGACTTTGAATCGTCTTTCGCGGTTTGCCATGCGTGAGGACTTTGAATCGTCTTCTGGCTGTGGTTTGCCATGCGTGAGGACTTTGAATCGTCTTCCGTCATGTGGAGGCATGGCTGCCTTGTGCTTTGATTGCGAGAGGTGTAGATGCCTCGTGCTTTGTCCGCTGGGGAGAAAGTTGGACTTACGATGGCTGCCGGTGTTCATCCGTTGGGGATTTATCGTGGCCTTGTAGGAGCCTTCATGCTGAGAGGGTGACTTCGGGCCTACTTTGATGGCCGGTGCTTGAGTTGCCGTTGAGCGGGCAAGGATGATGGCCGGTGATTGCTTCACTATTTGGCGTTTTGGAGGCATTTCGTGCTCTGGGATTTGTACTGAGGTGTTGGCTCCTTTTGCGCTTTGTTTTGCCGCTGAGCGGGCAAGGTCCGGGCTTACGCCGACGGCCGATGCTGGGATATGTAGTCTTGTACGACTTCCTTTGACTTGCTGGGAAGGAGCTCGGGCTTACTTTGATGGCCGGTGCCGCTTATCGCCGAGCTGGGAGGTGGGCTCGAGATTTGTGGCCAGGTGTTTCGCCTTCGCGCTTTGTTTTGCCGCTGAGCGGGCGAAGTCCGGCTTACATCGACGGCGGCTGTTGAATTGCCGCTGAGCGGGCGAGGTTCGGGCTTACACCGACCGCCGGTGCTTGCCGCCACGGGCGGGTTCGGCACATGACCGCCTTGAATCTGCCGTTGGAGCGGGCGAAGGTCCGGCTTACACTGACCGGCCGGCCTCTAACCGCTGAGCGGGCGAGGTTGCTTACATTGACGGCCGGTCGTTGAAGCTGAGCTGGCAAGGTCCGGCTTACATTGACGGCCGATTGTTGAACCGCTGAGCCCGGGCAAGGTCTCTGCCATTTTCGCCGGCCTGAATCGCCGCTGAGGCAAAGTCCGGCTTACACCGATCGGCTTTTTGGGCAAAGTCCTGACTTAATCACTCGCCGGGGAATTGCCGCTGGCAGTCGGGCCACGGCTACGCCGTCGGGGTCCGCTGGAGCGGGCGAAGTCCTGCCATTGACGGCCTGGGTTGTTCAAGCGGGCGACCAAAGCATCGACCATCGCCTACTTAGGACGCTGGAGGAGCGCATTATATCGATAGCTCCGCGGAGCCTGCTTCATCGCGCTCCCGGTGAGGCCGAAGTTGATTTCGAGGGGGCTCCTGAGTGGCGCGTCAAGCACGGAAGATGCCGCGGGGCCCGACTTGTGACGTCATGCACTGGGAGCGGGTCTTCCGGGCGATGGCCCTGGTGTGCTTCCCGTGGCTCCGAGGGACCCTCCTTTTGGGATGCTTGATTCCCGGGATATGGATGTGTTGGACTTTGAGAGGTACCTTGGCGGTGTGGGTGCCGAGGAGTTTATTTTGTATGGAGAGGAGTACGGGGCCTTCGTGAGGAGGAAGCTGAGGACGCCACAGTGTGTTGGCGAGGGAGAGGGAGGCCGGTCCGCAGTGGTCCCCAGAGGTTCCGGTGCTCGGGCCGGATTTTACGTATGTTCGTGGGGATTCCTCGAGGAGGAGGGTGTCTCGTACCTGCACCCGAGCAGCTGCCCCGCCGCCTACCGCGCGGATCCCGATAGACCGCGAGCGTGCTTACTCTTTTCCATCTTGGCATCTTCTCGTATTTTTCTTTTTGTTGTCGAGTATGACCGTATTGCCGAGCGTTTCTTCGCCGCTTGCTTGTGCAGTCCCGGGAGGGCTTTTGACATGCCGACCCGCCGTTACGTGGCGATGCGGTCTTTGCGAAGAAGATGGCATCGAAGCCGCTCTTGCCGGTCCTCGCGGCGTGTGCCGGCGTACGAGCCGATGCCTTCGAGGCATTCTCAGATGTTCCTCCATCGAGAGCCGAGCCTGAGCCACAGCAGAGGGACCTTCGAGGGGGCGGCATAGCATGGATGCCGGATGTCTTCGGGAGCTCCGAGGCCGTTGCACTTTACCGCTTCTTTCCTCGCCAGGATGCACAGGCGAGGGTCCATCGAGCCTTCTTTCTTTGATCCTTTCGCCGGATTTGATCCTTCGAGTACTTTGAGTACCAGCCTCCTGAGGGGGCTCCTGCATTCTCGATGACGAGGATACGACGGCGAGTTCACCGGATGCCCGACTTCTCTCTTGATGATCTTGGCGAGGATGATGATGCCGAAGAGTCGGATTAGGGTTCATTTGATTTCCCTCTTTCCATATCTTCTTTTTTTCTTTTAGCAACAGACATTAGATGTACCTGTAATAAAACACTCGTATTTGCATGGCAAACGCATTTTATTTTAGGATGTAATGTCATTTTTGTGATTCCCGGGAGTTGTCCTAGAAATTGTTGCTATTATTTTTTTTGTGCATGCCACGTGAGCTGAGAGTGCGTTTGTGGGTAGTGTATGTTTACCGGAAATGGCTTTGGCCGTTGTTTGGGCAGCTTTGGAGCAAGGTCCCGCCGAGGACAAATGTTGTTGTACCGTTTGTCGGGAAATGGGTCATGATTGCAAGGAGGTCCGCGTACGGACATACTTAGCATGCAAAGAGGTCCGTACGGACCAACCTTGCTTTTCGGGAAGGAGATAAATGCTTTCCAAAGGTCTCGGTTCTTCCCCATTTCCCCATTTGCAGCCATTTTCGAGCTTTCTTCCCCATTTTCTCTAGGAACCTCCATTTTTGCCGTGGATTCTTCGTACGTCCCTAGAATTTTGCCGAGGCTTTCGCAGGAGAGGCAAGCACACTTCCTTGAGCAAACAAAATGTGGATGCGGCGCCGTATGAGGCATCGTAGACGGGTTTTCGAGGTAAGATTTCGTCTTTGCTCGATTTGGTCTTTTAAGGAGTTGGTTCCCGATTGGGATTTGTTGCGGGCCGCCGCGAAGTTCGGGATGTTAGGAGGCATGTGTATTGTTTCTCCTACAATGAAATGGTGCCCACTTTTGAGGATTTTCGGGCTTTGATGGGAGGACCTGAGGCGGAGGCCATCTCGCTTCTTTGACCGGTGGTGCCGCGCGAGCGTGAAGCTTGCAGCTTTCTTCGTACTTCGTTGGAAGAAGTGCAGGCATGATCCTCGATTCGGGTCATATTGACATTTCGAGCCGCCTGAGCGGTTCATGGTTGATGATGAGAGTGATGTCTCTTGGGACGCATTTGCCTCAGGCGTGATGGCGACGCTTTTCCCGGTCGCGCCTCCTTGGCATTTGCGATGGTGCTTGCTAGATGTGGTTGGGCACCGCAGAGCCGGGAGAGGATATTGTCCCGTTGGTGCCGGGGGAGACTCTTCATGGTATCGACCGTCCGGCGACCGGGGATCGGTTCATGAGAGGGGGAAGCCCCGCTTTGCTCACCTTGTGGCCGCGAGAGAGACTTCGTGCCATGCCCGAGGCTCCGACGTCGTTTAGCCCGTGGTCATTTGCTCGCCGACCTCTTGTGTTGATATGGATCACCCGCCCGGGAGAGATGGATGGCACAAAGCCTTGGTATGCATCGTATCCGCTGGTGGGTTCCCCACCGGAGGATCGAGACTAGGAGGGTCTTGCAGAAGGGTCCTACGTTGTTAGAGTTCCAGTTTGTCTTGGTCCTCCTTCTATATTCCGTCGCTTGTTTCCCGGCAGCTTGGGATGAAGCAAGAGCCTTTGTTGGGCCGGGATGACCTTGCTACGCGGAGATAGTTCCTCTTTCAGATGGGCAAACTTTCAGTGTGCCTTCTTGTATTTTCCGAGGGTATGGAAGTATTCCGCTTCCCTCCCGCGGTGCTCCTTAGACGCGGAGAGTGTCGTATTGACGACTCAAGCACTCCGGCCCGGTATGAGCAAGCCGTGTTGGGCAGTCCCAAATGGCTTGGAGAGCAGGCGTGTAGCGATTCTGGGACCCGGCTGCCGTAGTAGCTATTGCTCTTAGGGAGTGCCGAAGCTCGGTCCGACCCTCGTGATGTGACGGAGACACTTCTGTTTGACTACGAGACTAGAGTTGACCGACCGACGGGGAGAGGTCCTCTTTACTGCACTCGCAGGAGGAGATCCGAGCCGAAGCACGGCGAATGAAGCCCCGAGAGCTACCGGATTGTTTGACTCTACTTGGGAGGACCCCGATCTCTGACCGAGAGACGCAGAGTTGGTTCAAGGCGTGGGAGCGAAAGAAGACTCGCCGGGACGAGGGAAGAAAGGGAAGAATGGCGAGGGGACAAGCGCAGATGGCGCGGAATGACCTCCTAGGTATCCATTCATTGCATTGTAAACACATTATTTGTTAAATGTATTAAGCTGTTTTTTAGCATGTTGTGAACTTGAGAGTAGACCGTGCTTGAACTCATCAAGAAATGTTGTAACCGTTAGTGATTTGTGATTTACTTTTAAAGATTTATCGAGACGCAAGATCTCTTGTTTGCCTTTGTTTCTTTTGTGCACCTTGTCGGCGTCCATCTTTGAACTTTTCTGTTGCATTTGCGGACTGAAGCAGTCTGGGCCATGACGGCAATCCCCTTTGCTTAGGCTTTGTGCTTGGCTGAGAGGTTGAATGATCCCCTGACAAGTCGTTTTGACGGTCATTTTCGTAGCTTCCTTGCCCTTTGTCGGCGTCGGGCTCTTGACCTCAATTTCGCAGCTTCTGTTTGAGCTTCTTCTATTTTATTTTATTTTTTTTTTTTTTTTTTTTAGCCTCTTTTTTTTTGAAGCGCGTGAGGGCGAAGACAAGCCCCCGGCTTCGGGAAGCGCATACGAGTCGGGCCTGCTTGATGCTGAGTGACCCTCGGATGTCCTTTGATGTTGCCGCCGTCGTTTGACTTGGTCAAGGTGACGTTGGGGCGTGTTCTTGAAAAGTGCGTAGCTTGATGGAGGTCTTGATTGACATTCAAACTTTTGACTTTTTTTTGTGTATTTTTAGACCGGACCAATTAAGGTTGCCTACGTTCCCTGACTAGAGGGCTCAGTCTCGCGTAGTTCGACACTACATGGAGTGCCAAGAGATGCACAAATTGTTCTTCTTCAGCGAAGTATCTCGCGAAGTTTGCTTCCGTTGACCGGATTCATGAAGGGATTGCCGTCTAGGTCCTGCTGCCTTCATGGCACCTCCGAGAAGATCTTTCAACCACGAAAGGGCCGATCCATGTGGGTTCCCATTTTCCCAGCTGGGTTGGTTCGAGCGGGAGGCTTTTCTTTGAGTACGAGGTCGCCTTCCCTCGATGTCTCGGGATTTGACTTTCTTGTCGAAAGCTCTAGCCATCCCGCTTGATAGGCTCGGACGTGTTCCATGGCCTTTAGTCGTCGCTCGTCTAGCGTGAGCCAATTCGTCATGTCGGCTTCGGAGCCATTCAACTTCGTTGACGTCATTTTCCAAAGAAGACTCTGAGTGAGGGAATTTCCGCTCAATGGGAAGGACTGCTTCCATCCCGTATGTCGTGGCGAATGGGGTTTCTCCCGTGGTCGTTTCCGACCGATGTGCGGTAGCCCCAAAGTGCAAGGTGCGGCTTCTCGGGCCAATCTCATCCTCGGGTGGTCATTTTTCTGATGATCCGTTCGAGGGTTTTGCTTTGCCGCTTCCACGACGCCATTTGTTTGTGGCCGGTAAGGAGAAGATTTGTGGCGTGTGATCTTGAATTCAGCCGCCAGCCGTCGACCCCTCGAAGTGTGAGCCATTGTCCGATATGACCTCATTTGGGATGCCGTATCGGCAGATGATGTTTTCCTTGAGGAAATGCGCGACCTTCGAGGTGAGTACCTTGTAGGACTTGGCTTCGACCCATTTGGTGAAGTAGTCGATGGCTACTAAGATGAACTCGCGACCGTTGCCGCCCGGCGGAGCGATTTTCCCGATGACGTCAATTCCCAAGTGGCAAATGGCCAGGTGTAGTCATGCAAGAGAGATCGTGGGGAGGTAGATGATCGAGGTTGGAGAACCGCGACACTTGTCGCAGCTCTTCTGACAAAGTGGATGCAATCTCGCCTCCACGGAGATCCAAGAGTAGCCCATCCCGAGAATGATTTGCATCGTGGCTCACGTTCATGTGGGGACCGCAAGCCCCATTGTGGACTTCGTTCATGAACTTGTTTGCTTCTTCCCCGGGCCGATGCAACAGTAGGAGTGGTCCATGGTAGCGTTTCTTGTATAGCATGTCCCCGAGGATGACGAAGTGAGAGGCGAGGCATTTTAGGGCCATGATGCTCTTGGTTTTGACCCCTTCGTGTGTGGGCCTTCCTTGTTCATGAAGGTGATTTCCGTTCTTGAGGTATTGGAAGATCTCGGTTATACCATGGCTCATTCAATGGGCTTAGGTTCTCGTTCGATCTCACAACAAGAGGCGTGAATTTCCTTTCGTCCGACTTTGAAGGGTTTGATTGCTTTTCCTTCAGTGGGATTTCCACAAGGGAAGCCAAGGTGGCTAAGGCATCCGCAAACCTCGTTTCGGTCTCTTGGCAAGTAGTGGAAGGTGACCTCTTCGAATTGTGTGATGAGGTCCTCCATGCGGTGCATGGTATTTTTGCAAGCCTCGGGTCTATGGTTTTCCACTTGTTGGAGACTTGGTTGATGATCAAGGCCGAGTCCCCATAAACTTCGAGTTTCGGGACATTCCTCTCGAGTGCGGCTTGTAGTCCAAGCCGCAGCTTCATATTCGGCGGCATTGTTGGTTACCTCGAAATTGAGCTTTATGGCGATTGGGGTGTGCTCGTCTGGGATCGACTCAAAAGCATACCAATGCCGTTTCCTTTTTTGTTGGCCGCTCCATCGAAGAACAGCTTGCCATCGGTTTTCGCCTTCGAGTGCAAAGATTCCCTCGTCCGGAAATTGTGGTTCGGGGCCTCGAGCCTCGTCGGTTGGGAAATCGCCCATTGTTCACCATGGCCCGTCCCTTGATTGACTTTTGGTTCACGTACTTGATGTCAAATTCCGCTAGGAAGAAAGACCATTTGGCGAGCCTCATTGACAGAGATGGTTTGTCGAAGAGGTATTTGACTCGGGTCCATTTTTGAAACCAAGTGTACCGTGTGCGACCGCATGTAGTGCCGTAATTTTCCAACAACCCATACCGTAGCCGCAAGTTTTCTCGAGGGCCGAGTAATTGAGTTCGCCGCCTTGAAACTTTCGATTGACGAAGTAGATGGCGTTCTCGACTGTGACTCTTTCTTTTCCCGACAGAGCATGGCTCCAACCGCGGTGTCGGTCACACGCTTAGGTATAGCAACAAAGGGCTTCTCCTCGTGGGGAGGACAGAGAATAGGAGGACTCACAAGGTATGCCTTTATTTCCTCAAAGGCATCTTGGCATTCTCGAGTTCCATTCGATGTCGGCGTTCTTCTTCATCGCTTGAAGATTGGCTCGCACATAGAGGTCAATTGGTTGACGAAGCGGCCGATATACCGCAGCGGCCCATGAAGCTTTTCACCTCTGTCCGAGTTTGCGGTGGTCTCATTTCGATGATGGCCTTGATCTTTTGAGGATCAACCTCGATGCCTCTCTCGTGACCATGTATCCTAAGACCTTGCCTCGGATAACCCCAAATGTGCATTTGGCGTGGTTTAGCCTCATTGAGTGTTTTCGGAGGCGATTGAAGAATTTTCTCAGTCCGTGCGAGGTGTTGTCCGTCCGATCCCTTTGAGTGGATGATCATGTCATCGACGTACACTTCGATCTCTTTGTGGATCATATCGTGGAAGAGGGCGGTTGCCGCCCGTTGATAGGTAGCCCCGCCGTTCTTTAGTCCGAACGGCATTACCGTGTAGCAAGAGGTTCCCTGTGGGGTTGTGAAAGCCGTCTTTTCTTGGTCTTCTTCGGCCATCTTGATTTGATTGTAGCCGGCAAACCCGTCCACGAAGGACTTGACTTCGAAATTGGTCAGAGTGTCTACCAACATGTCGATGTTGGGTAGTGGAAAATCGTCCTTGGGACTTGCTTTGTTGAGATCTCGGAAGTCCACGCAAAGAACGTACTTTTCCATTGGCCTGTGACCGTGGACGATATTGGAGAGCCATGTGGGGTACTCGATCACCCCGATGAAGCCGACGCGAGCATTTTTTCGATCTCTTCTTTGACTTGTAAAGACCATTCTCGCTTGATTCGGCGTAGATTTTGCTTGATGGGCTTAGCCTCGGGATTCAAGGGAATCCGGTGTTCTACAATGTTAGGATCTAATCCGGCATGTCTCGGTAAGACCAAGCGAACACGTCCACGAACTCTTTGAGCAGGTAGTCAATGCGTCTTGCTCGTGCCGGTGAAGAAACTTCCGATTTGCGTCTCTTTTGGCTCTTCAGCCAGCCTCCCAAATTCACTTTGGTTAAAACCTCCTCGGCCTTGGGCCCGGTTTTTCTCTCGTTTGACAAACATGTTTAAAGATGTGCTTAATGTATTGTTCGTTTAATGTGTCCGCTTCTTTATCAAGTGAATCGTTATTAACTGCTTGTGTGTTAGTTAATTTATCGCTTGTTAAAGATGCAATGAGAGGATACTCGGAAAGATCGAAGCATTCATTAAGAGCATACGGGAATACATTATTGGCAATGAGTTCGTAATCTTCCGGCGTGAGGCCATCGATGACTCGAGAGACTCAAATTCAAAGATAATGGACTCGGGATGAGTTTTGACACTAGCCTCTAGGACTCGAGGGGTTCGACCAAGTTGTTCGATCATGTCCTTTTTGGCCGGGCAAGTGGGTCCGAGAAGGTGGCCCAGCTTATTGAGTGGCAATGAGCTTGATAGGAGATGGGGCTTGAAAGCCTTTATGTCACCATTCCCAATCATTGCTATCACAGAGTTATCGGAAACAAAATCGATCGGATCGGCATCTCGATTTCTTCTTGAAGAGCGAGTGGAGCGAGTGGCTCGTCCCAAGCATCGTCTGCGGAGTCTTTTGCTTTTGTCTTGGGCATTACTAGCTCGAATGCGGACTCGTCCCGCTTGTTGAAGGCGGGAGTATTGACAGAGAGTTTTTCGAGTTCTTACGCCAAGAGGGGGTTTTCCCGAACCAAAATTCGTTGTGAATAGTGGTGGTAATGGATCCCGGTAGGCGGTGTGTCGAGAAATGCTCTTCGGACGGGATTTGGCTTGAGGCCTCGAATCTTGCCAGTTCTGCTGGAGCTTGTCCATGGTTGTCGGCCGGCTTTGTTTGGCGTTGATCGGCTCTGTTCCACTTTCCTAGATCTTCGTTCGAGTTGTCATCTTTCTTTGTGAAGTACTTGGTCATGTCGAAGCCGTAAGGACGAAGATCGGAGATTGCGTGCAAGCCTCTTTTGCTATACGTGGAGCGTTTTCGTGCGGCTCGCTTGTCCTCCGCAATGTGTTCGGGAGTAGGAAAGTATCCCAAGCCATGGAGAGTATTCATTCTTTGATATGGATGATTTGTTGGGTACCACGATGGCGTTTTCCCAAACCGAGCCCGGGATGTAGTTCATGTGCTTCATCATTTTCATCGGGGGAGGGATCTTGTCCCAAATCAAAGGCGGTGTCTATGTGGCATACCCAGGCCTTTGGGCTTTCGATGGTGAACCACCGTTAGCATCATGCCATCATCGTCGTGTTTGATCTCTAAGACCGGGACGCCGTTTGTGTCGGTCCTTTCGGTGACTACGCTATCGCCGTAGATGATGGTTAGATCTGTTCCTTGGACGAACTTTACGCACACGATGGAGAGTGGATGCCACCCCATTGATTTGGTGTAGCGAAGGGCGTCCCAAAATGGCGGTGAATGTGATCGGGATGTCGATGACTTGGAAATCCGTCGGGACCATTTGTTTTCCGAACCATACGGTTCAAAGTGGCTATTCCCAAGACTAGGCGGGACGTTGAGTCGTATGCCTTGATTGCCCTGAGTTGAGGGCTTTAGATCGGTCGCTTTGATCCCTAGCGAGATCCATCATTTTGGATGGCGGGACGTTCATGGATGATCCCCATCTACGAACCCGTGGGAGGCGACGCTCGTCCGGTTGGATCATTATGTAGAGAGGCTCATTGTGAGTCGGCCCAAATTTTGGAAGGTCGAGCTCTATGAAAGTGATGATATTGCTGTAATTAACGTTGCCAATCATCGAACTGCTTCATCGGAGTGTCACTTGTGATGGGAACCATGGTGCAGGCCGGGCTTTCTTCCAACTTGAGCTTGTGCGGGTAAGATGAAGTGAGTAAGGACCGGAGCGAGATGTTAGCTTTGAGTACGCTTGAGGTGAGTTAAGACGGGATCTTCGGCCTTTGGGTCCAAGGTTTCAACTTCTTTGGCGTAGGAGCCCCTTTTCGGTTCGTGGCTCGGGTATGGCTGGCCTTTTGTACGTCCGTGGAGGATTCACTGGGATTTGGCCGAACGTGTCGGAAACGTTCACTCTCTGGACTTATGGTTTTGCTTGTCTCTCCTATTTTTGTAGTGGGAGGACCACGATTGGCGTAAGGCCGGTGCACATTTCAATTCGTTCCTTTGTCATGGCTTTTCTTGAAGCATCAATAGTGGCTTTGAGATCTTCCCAAGACGGGGTTGGATTATACGGACCTTCGGGCCTTCGGTGACGGTGCGGAGCTCGTCCCGGTGATCATGGAGCGAGACATTGCCATGGCCTTGTGCGAGCTAGACTTCTTTGGAGTAGATGACATAGTAGTCAAACTTTCACGAGGGTTCTCCGAGGGTTCCGGCGTGGGATCACCGGATTCATACCTCTTCTTCGTTTTTTGTTGAGAAGATGGCTTCTTCTTTCTTCGAGGACGGCCCTCGTTCATTTCATCATGGAATTCCATTTCCGAGACAAGCACTGCTGTCGCGGAGCGTCCCACCGAGATGTGTTCGTTGTTCGGCGGTGGTACGGGACCTCGGGAGGCGAATGGGCGAGGCCTTCCCCGGAGGGTCACTGCGGCCTTATGTCATAAGCTGCATGGTTCGTCACGAGGGTAACGGGTTGACTTCAGGGAGACAATGAGAGGCGTTAGAAAGCCGCGAGGAGCGATCCACGGCTTTGGAAGCCCCAAGTAGTTGGGTGGCTAATGTCCCGAAGTGGTGCATAGCATCTTCGATCCGAGGCTTGTTGTTCACCTTGGCGTTTCTCAATAGCCATGAGGACACCGCCAAACTTCTTCCAATGTTGGGAAATTTCTCGGGGGTAGGGTCCCATTCTCATCGTTGTTATCCACGGCTTGGCCATGGGGAATTAACGCACTGGCATCACCGGTGACGTAGCTAGGAAGGAAGTTGGACCTTGCGGCTTTGACACGGGGAGACGGGTTCCGGGTACTCTCGATCACTCTGTTCTTTGGAGGGTGACGGGCAAGGTTTAGACACAAGAATGGCCTCACGGGATAAAAGGGAAAGCTCACGTGGCATGCGGTTTCCGTTTCTTTTATTTATGATTTTTTTGTTGTTTTAATTTACTTAAAACATGTTTTCTCGAAGTCCTAGGTAGGTTGGAAAAGATTGCTCTTCTTTTCGCAACTATGCTAGATCTGGGTCGATGGAGACCATACGTGCGACTATAAGCCCCTCGTTTTGCACCTGTATTTCGACATCCCAGGTGGACTGGCCGGGCGAGGGTCCTATAGGGCAAGCGGTTTCCACCGGCCTAAAGAAAAATCGAACCTAAGGACCGAGCTTTGTCATGTTCGTTTTGATGCGTTAGCCATGTGAATAGTGAACCGAGCCGACCAGAGTCAAGATCGAGTCAAGAGTTCGGCATGACCTCTCTTTACCTTGCTTGCGCAAGGGATACGTGACGTTAGGCGTTGGATAGGTCATATTGTCATGGGCGACGTATCAAGGCGTGATGACATGGTGTCATGTGAGCATGGATGTATATCAGGGACGGAACATCGTGCAGGTGTAGCTTCGGAAATCAAGATCGAGGTCAAGATTTTAGCATGACCTTTCATCGCTTTGCTTGCGCGAGGATCTTGAGTTCCGAGCCTTGACTCGAAAAAATGGCCGGCATGGTATATGTATCCGAGCTGTATGACACGGGTGGTAAAAACCAGCCGAGTCCGGGCCAGTGTGACTCAAGACTCGAAACGTGCGGGGTTGACGCTTGGCTAGGATGGGATGTTTGGAATGATCCCGTGCGCATCAGAGGCCTAGGAAGACCAACGGGACTGCAAGCGAGACCACTCCGGGTTAAGGGTTGTAGTGTGCGGTGTATCATCAAGCGGCCGATGCGCGTAGCGTCTTGATGTAGCAAGGCGGCAATGTGAGTAGTGTGCGGTGTAACCGAGGCGACGGTGCGCGTAGTGTGCGGTCTCTAAAATTCTTTTACGAGTAAAACGAAGTTTTTGAAGAATTTTAAATGTATGCACGAGATGTATATTGATGCATTTTTTGTATTTTTTTTTTTTGTAAAATAAAAAGTAAAAAAGTAAAGCACGTGGACACACACATAACAGTTAAAGAAAGGGGTAAAATGAAAGTTTGACCCTCATCATTGTTTTAAAAATCTTTTGTTTTGTTTAAAAGTTTTTAAAACAAATATCCCAATGAGTCGCCAAGCCAATTGCAGGATCCGAGATCGCGCGCCCGCGCATCTCGCATTTGTGTCGCTTTTCGGGAATGCTTCGCCGGATCAGAGCGGCGCGTTCGCGCCCGACATCGCTCTTATTCCGTTTCGGCGTTTTGCGTGGTGTTGGAGGTGTCTCGCCGTGTTTTGCTTTGTAGAGTCGCCACGCCGTTTTTATTATTAAGCCCAAAATATTGAAAAAGGGCATCAGTTTAAAAATAATAATAAACTGTTTTTGTGTGATGAGATTTTGAGTTCGGAGGTCAGATGACTCCTCGGGAAGAGAATATTAGAATCTTAGAGCTCACCCGAGTCGCCTCGTAAAAACGAGTCTTTCGGATACCCCTAATATTCTTTAAATGTTGTGTGTGTGTGTGTGCTTTTAAAAATGCATGATGTATCGGATGTCTACATTGTACACTATGTATTGAAATGTATTGAAATAGCGTAGGAAGGAAGCCTTACCAATGTTGGTTCGTATGCATGTCTTCGGGCCCCGGGAATAGTGTTTGAGGATGGAATAGTGTTCCGGCACGGACGGGATTGCTTCGGGAGGGGCCGGTTGTACGCGAGACGAGTTTCGGCGTGAGTTGAGATTGTAGGCTGCGTTCGGGAGGCGGAGAGGTTCGGCGTGCGTTGGGATGGCGGGGATCACTCGGACGGAGTTTCGGCGTGCGTTAGGGTTGCGGGAGTCACTCGGGCAGGATTTCGGCGTGGTTTGGGATCGCAGGTTTGACTCGGAAAGAGCGGGACGCCCCGGGAAAGACCGAGGCGAGGCCTCGGAGTACCACGAGGGGCCTCAGAGTACCTCGAGAGTGCCTCGGGGCAGCGCGGGAGCGTCGCGGGAGTGCTCGGGAGGCCGGAGCACCACAAAGGGGCTCGGAAGGCCTCGGAAGGATCCAGAAAGGGGCGGGATTGCCCAGAAGGGTCTTAGAGGGAGCACGAAGGCTAAGGGAGGAAGAGAGAGAAGAGGGAGGTGTGAAAAATGAGGGAGGGGGAGCCCTCTATTTATAGTAGGAAAAATGCAAAGGTCCGTACGGACCTCCCTTGTTATCAATTTTGGTTTTCCTCGATTTGAGAGAATATGTGATGATGGTGAATATTAAGGAATTATGATGTCCCTCAATGCAATAAGGTCCGTACGGACCATCTTGACATGCGAAAGAGGTCCGTACGGACCAACTATGCATGAGGGTAATCATTTTCCTCGGGATTTGAGGGAATATTGTGGACTTTAAGAGGATTCAGTAATTATTAAAGCAAAGAGGTCCGTACGGACCACTTTTGCTTTTCCAATTTCCTGAAAATTCCCGAAAGGTCCTTTTGTCCCTTTTTATCCCCAGAAAGAAAAGGCCCCTCCGCTTGGTTTGGTTGAGGGTTTTGAGAGGGTTTTGAGTGTCATAGGTCTTCGAGTGTGTTTGTGAGTGCGGTGTTTCTGTGTGTTCGGCGAGAGAGGTGATCCAGTTGGGGTACTTACGAGTCATGGACGGACATTTCTCACGTCCTATCGAGAATACGCGGGTCGAGGATGGACATTTCTCACATCCCCTGCTCGAGAATGCGCCGGGTCGGGGACGGACATTTCTCACATCCTCTCGAATACGCCGTCAGGACGGACATTTCTCGCATCCTTTCGAGAATACGCCGTCGGGAACGGACATTTCTCACATCCTTTGAATACCCCGTCGGGACGGACATTTCTCACGCCTTTCGGTCTCCTAGTAGAGTTCGGACGCCTTCTAATAGTCTCGCTCGAGGTCTAGACACCTCCGAATCGGTCTCAACCGGGACGAACTCCTCCTAATCCCATTCCCCCAAGGTCGGGAATCCTCGCTGCCCTCGCACCTACGAACTACGATCGGCAGGATTCCCGCTTGGGATGCGTAGGAATCCTCTCGCTAAGGGTCCCGACCGGTGGCCGCTCGAGGTCTCTCAGAAGTAAGGCATACCCGATTTGGATCCTTATCTTTTTTAAAACGACCCCACTTCCTTCGAAAGTAGCGTCGGCGAGGAGCCTACGTAAGCACCCAGAATCCCGGATCGTCAAAATCCGTTAAAAGTTGACCGAAAAGCAGATTAGCGGCCGCTACGGGTTAGCAGAAACCCGTTAAGCTCCCGCTCTCGAGTCAACGAGACATCCCGGGGGCAGCCCGTGCATCCCGACATCAAAGTGTACTCAACACACATTATCAAACGTAAAAGTACAACTTTCCTCAAAAAATGCCTTTTCGGTACTTTCGGGGCGTTTCGGACATTTTCGGACGATTATTTAAAAAGCGGACAAACTAGGAAATAACGGGACAAAATCCTAGCCTAGGTGAGTCAGCGGGGACACGTGGCACGCATGCCAAGCCCCACAAATCAACATCAATCAAATTCAGGGCGTTTTACCAAAATGCCCTTTGTTTTTGAATATTTGAGCGAGTAAAATCGCAAACTGTTTTACCTCAAAAATCGAGAATTCCCTCGGGTCCTCCAATTTTCCAAAATACCCAAAACCCCCAAATTGAACCTTAGGCCGTCAGGCCTGTTTGCATTTTCACCCTATAAATCTGAGGAGCTGCCATTTGTAAAAAAAAAGAAAAAAAGATTAACCTCTCTCCCTCAAAGCTCACGGCATAAACAAGTTCCACCCCTCCCCGAACCCCATTTTGTCTCGATTTGCGTGAAATCCTATTTTTCGACCAAACACGAACAAAAAAAACCTTGAAACACCTTTCAAACACCAAATGTGTATCCCGTATACGTAAAAGCTAGTCAAAAAAGTCAACCCCAGCCATAGGTAAAACTCTCTCTCTCTAAAACTCATTTCGCCTCGATTTACTGCGCGTCAACAGCTATTATCGTGTCGGTCGAAACTTTTGAAATGTAGACGTAATGTAGTCTACGAGGGGTTCGATACGTTTTGCAGAAATCATCTTCTCTCCCGTAAGAGAAGTAATTTGCAGTTAAAACGGCGTTTCGACCCCATTTTTTACGTTTATGTTATTTAGATCCGTCGATTCGCACATTTACCGTCCGGAACCGTTTGGTTCGTGATCGCCATTACTAAGTTCGGATTGTTTGATCGCGTCGATACCAGATCCTTTAATTTATATGCCTTTACAACTCCGAGTACATTTGGCTCGTCGATCACCTTTTACCGTCAAATCGTTTGATTAGTTGATCACGCATTTAAATACTTTGTCATTTACAAGTCAGGAGCCATTTGGCTTGTGATAGTATTTACTTATCAAAAGAAATCGGAGTCGCAAAATGACTCGTTGATCGTATGTCATTTAAATGTCTCTTTTCATAAAATTGGTAACAAATGTAATGTCAGTTCAAAATCGGAGTTCGTCATTCAAACTCCTTTTCAAAAATGCGAAATTGACGTTTGGCATCAAACGCTCATTTTCAACTCAAAACCCGGCGTTTGACATTCAAATGCTCCTTTTTAATTAAAATCAACGTTTGACATTCAAACTAAAGATTTAAGCTCGTCCTTGGCTTACGCCGTTTCCAAAACAAATCAAAACCAACATTTGTCATTCAAACGCTCGTTTTTCATCATAAAATCAACGTTTGTCACTCAAACCAAGATTAAGCTTGACATTAAGACCCTTTTCAAAATACAACTCTCACACACACACACGCGCACACAATTTCGAGAAAGGTAGAAAGACTCGACATACAAGGCGTTTGGTGATCTCAATATACTCTTCCCGAAACACGAAATTGCTTCAAGTACCCCAATGCTGGATCGCCCCCACTTTCACACACACGGGAAACACCGCGAGACTTATCCGCGCAGTCTCGGAGACCTGCGGCTTTTCAAAACCCTCTCAAAACCACTCTCAGAAGCCCCCGACCGAACCAAAGGGAGGAGCCTTCGCAGGATAAAAAGGGACAAAAAGGACCTTTTGGGAATTTCGGAAATTGGGAAAGCAATTAAGGTCCGTACGGTTACCTCTTTCATTTTCAATGATTACTAAATCCCTTAAAGTCCACAATATTCCCTCAAATCCCCACGGAAGAAATGATTACCAAAATGCATGGTTGAGAGTACGATTGCACAGACACTCTTTGCATCTTTGAGTTTGATGCAGTCGTACGGACCTTCTTGCAAATGGGGGGACATCATCATTCGAGAATATTCACCATCATTGCGAGATTCCCTCAAATCGGGAAAATCCAAAAACTTACGGATAACCTAGAAGGTCCGTACGGACCTCTTTGCTCCGAAATTTTTACTATAAATAGAGGTCCCCCTCACTCATTTGACACACCTCCCTCTTCTCTCTTCCTCCCTTAGCCTTACGGCTCCCCTCTAAGTCCTCTCGAGGCACTCCGGCCTTTCGGATCCTTTCGAGGCCTTAAACTCCCTTGTGGTGCTCGAAGCCTCCCGAGCGCTCTCGAGAGGCGGCTCCCGCTTGTGCCAGAGGCACTTCGAGGTACTCGAGGCCCCTCGTGGTACTCCGAGGCCTTGCCTCGGGTCTTTCCCGAGGTGTCCCGCTCTTTCCGAGTCAAACCAGAGCGATCCCAAACCACGCCGAAACTCTGCCCGAGTGACTCACCTTCCACCGCAACGCATGCAGCCGAACCTCGCCCGAGTGATCACCGGGGCGATCCCAGCGCACGCCGAACCTCTCGCCCAAGAGATCGGCTTACAACCTCAACTCCACGCCGAAACTCTGTCCGTGCAGACAAGCGGTCCCTCCAGGAAGCAATCCCGATCCGTCTTGGAAACGCTATTCCGACCTCAAACACTATTCCCGGCGAGGAGAAGACAGAACACGAACCAACATTGGTAAGGCTTCCTTCCATTACTATTTCAATACATTTCAATAAGCGATTACAATGTAGACATCCGATACAGCTTGCATTTTTAAAAGCACATACACACACACACACAACAGTTAAAGAATATTAGGGGTACCGAAAGACTCGTTTTTACGAGGTGACTCGGGTGAGCTCTAAGATTCTAATATTATCTTCCCGAGGAGTCATCTGACCTCCGAACTCAAAAATCTCATCACACAACAAAAACAGTTTATTTTTAAACTGATGCCCTTTTTCAATGTTTTGGGCTTAATAAAAACGGCGTGGCGACTCTACAAGCAAAACACAGCGAGACACCTCCAACACAACGCAAAACGCAAACGGAATAGCCAGATGCCGGGGCGCGAACGCGCTGCCTCTCGGATCCGGGCGACTTCCCGAACGCGACAAGTGCGAGATGCCGGATCCGCGCGCGGCCTAGGATCCCTGAGGTAATTTCGCTTGGTGACTACGTCAGGATATTTTGTTTTAAAAACTTTTAAACAAAACAAAAGATTTTTAAAACAATGATGAGGGTCAAACTTTCATTTTACCCCTTTCTTTAACTGTTGTGTGTGTGCATGTGCTTTACTTTTTATTTTACAAAAAAATTAAAATACAAAAAAAAAATGCATCAATATATACATCTGTGTACATACATTTAAAATTCTTCAAAAAACTTCTGTTTTACTCGGAAAAAGAATTTTAGAGACCGCACACTACTCGCACTACTGCCTCGGTTACACCGCACGCTACTCGCACTGCTGCCTCGGTTACACTGCGCACTACAACCCTTAACCCGGAGTGGTCTCATTTGCAGTCCGTTTGGTCTTCCTAGGCCTCTTGGATGCGCACAGGATCATTCCAAACATCCCATCCTAGCTGTAAGTGCTCCAATTTGAGTTGTTAGTATTTTCGTTAGAAAATTAACGAAAGTTTTAACATTTCTAACATTTCTAACATTTCTAACATTTCTAACCAACCAAGGGTAGATTAGGGTTTGCCATTTAAAGATAAACCAAGAAAAGAATCTCAAAAAGCAAAAGAAATTGGAAAAATCCGAATTGGGCAAGTTGAAAAACATAAACTGCTGGAATTTTGAATTTTATTCTTCATGTCCAAAGCCTGGAGCTGCATTTAATGAACAGTGCACGTTTACAATCCCATCCGCGCGGACATGTTTGACATTTCCAGAGGCCTATAAATTAAACCCTCCTCTCTCAGTTTACACAACACAAATTCACTCATCAACAGCACTGGCGAAAAATAGAGAGAAAACAGTGGGAATTCACTTGAATTGCCACCATTTTCTCTCCAATCTTTCCCAAATCTCACTCACTCACAAACACTTCAAAACACTCTCATACATACTCTCATACATACACCAATCCAAGCTCAAATCACCCCTTAGGAGGAGGATTAGAGAGAAAACATAGAGGACTTCATTGTTATCTACTTGTTTTCTCTTTAACCAACTCAAATCATCAACCCTAAACACTTTCAAGCCCTAAACACATTCAAGCCTTTGAATCCATTCAAACACAAAACACAAGGAAGATAGGTATAACCTCCCTCTCCTTACCCTAAAATTCATCCATGCATGCATTTTCAAACTCCAAAATGTAGTTTGTTCATCTTCTTTTCTTAGATCCAAGAAGATCACCATGGAAGTTCATCTCCATGGATGATCTTCTACAAGGATCAACATTATTTTCAAAGTGTTCTTACTTACTTGCAAAGAAAACACATTTTCAAAACCCTAAAAATCATTTTCATACATTAAATCTCTTTTTCAAAGGATAAAATTCCCCTTCCCAAGCAAATGAAGTGCTTAGTCCTAATGTACCCCAAGGATGGTTTGATATAGTTGATTCACCACTAAAATGTCAAGTGATCACTAATCAAAACCTAGGGAAATGGGGACAAGCATGGATGCCAAACCCCCTTTAAAATCATGTTTTCCTTTTTGAGAAGTTGCTGTCCAGTAGCAATTTTCTAAGACCCCAGTCCATGGTCTAATTTTTTGGACACAGATAAACTTGGAATTTGGTGTTGACTACAAAACACTTTTTGTATCCAATATACAGAGATTTCCAGAAATATTTTTACTTTATTTTTGACGTGAGTAAAACTCCATATTTCAAATTTTCCTTTAAAGGTCAGTTCATCAGTCTCTGGAAATCCAGATTTCACATCTGAGATTTCCAGAAGATTTTGGTCCCCCAAATCATCTCCAAAATGGGAAGTTCTTTTACAGAAACCTTATTTAAGGTGTTTTGAACATTTTTAATTCTCGGACTTTTCCCAGATTCTGGAGTTTTCAAGCCCTAAAGTCCATTTCAAAATCAAGTGTCCACTGCCTTTTTCATTCTGGCAGAAATAGTTTTCAACTTCCAAAAATCTTTTGAGTACCAAATCTCAACCCAAAAATCACACCAAAAATCATGGGATCTGTCCAAAGTCTAATAAAGAATTCCCAATTTTTACTTTCCTCAGTTTCAACTTATTTTGGCCAAAGTAACACACACACACACACACACAAACAAATGGTTTTTAGCTTGGAAGACTCGTTTTACGAGGCATTCCGGGTGCACACTAACGTCCTTCCCGGCGTGTAACGTGACCTCCGAACCCAAATCTCTAATCTCGGGCATTTTTCAAAGTTTTGGCCCTTAAAACAAAAATGGCGTGGCGACTCCGTTTGATTTCAAAAATCGGGTACATCACAGTGGCGACTCTGCTGGGGATGGAATAAGCTTTTAAAAAAAAAATGATATTTGGTATATTGGTGGAAACCATTAAACTTCCCGTTATTGCCTCCTAACACGAGTCGGGGATAAATTGTGGTTTAACAATCCCACGTACCGGTATCATTGTTTTCAAAAAAAAAAAAACTTTTGAGTGTCAAGCTTCCGTCCCGGCATTAAAAATCATTTGTTGTGTGTGTTGATTTTTGCACATTTTCGTGTTGTTTTGGCCGCCTCGAAAAAAGTCAAAATTTTGACTGTCGGAATCATGTCCCTAACTGTCGGAATTCTTGTGCTTATGTGCTTATGTGTTCATTAAATTTAAAAAAAAAAAATTCAAAAAAAAATTTTCAAAAAAAAAAAAGGGAAAATTTTCAAAAAAAAAAAATCATGCATCATTCTTTCTAAGACACATGCGAAAATTTCTATTTTACTCAGAAAAAGAAGATAGACTGCTTGCACACTACGCGCACGTGACCGTACACTGCACACTACGTCCCTAACCCGGGGAAATCCTTGTCGCGGCCCGTTTGGTCTTATTACGCCTCTCGGTGCAAGCACAGGACTACCCAAATATCCCATGGAGCCTCGTGTCGACCATGCACTTGTCCGTGACACACTTTGTCCGAGACCCGATTGGTTTTTAGTCTCGGTCTCGTGTCATGCCCCGTCCGTGTATAGACCTTTCCTTTCAAGCCTTTGTCGGCATACCGACTCAATATCTTTCGGGGACCCGACCGCCGAAGTTCTCGCGGTTTTCCGCCGCGGACTTTGACCAAGATATCGACCGGCGCCTTGACTTCGGCTCCGACCGGCACAAATTATACACCGACTCCCAAAGATGACACCGAGTCATCAAGGATTAATGATTATTCCATGCCTAATTACGACTTAACCGACGACAAAGTCAAGATCAATTGTGGACGCTTATCGGTCAAATCATGCCGACTTTTCGCCGAGCCCTCTGACATGATCTTGACCTTTGACGTCGGCCTTGTCCGTAATTTACATCGAATGCTCGTTAAGACTCGATTACCCGCCGACTTTTAGGATCGTTTTTCTTTTCGGTCGGTGGGACCCGCTTGCCCTATAGGACCCTCGCCCGGCCGTCCACCCCGGGAGGTCGAAATACGTGTGGAATACGAGGGCTTATAGACGTAGTGATCGGGGCCCACCGATCCAGATCCAGAGTAGTTTGCGAAAAATAAGAGCAATCTTTTACAACCGATTAGGTTAATAAAACATGTTTTAAGTAAACGTGAACAAATAACTGCATGTTGCATGAGCCCAAAGCCCAAACACTTACCCTCCTTCAATTCCCAGACATCTGAACCCTCGTGTCTTTCCCCCCGTAGCTCCGCACAAAGCTTGGTTTCGGCACCGGGTCACCGTTTGATCAGTTGGGAAGAGTCAAGCGCATCGTCAGCTTCACCGTTTGTTCCGACTCCGGGTTTCGTAATGTCTCGCATCCCTCGGTAACGATGGGGACAACGTCACTCCGCCTCCACGGGACTCCTCAAATGTAATCCGCAGTGGAATCAGTTAGCAGAACATATGAGGTTGCGACAGGAAGCACAACTGAATAGCCTTATGGAGGCTATCAAAAGCCATAGTTTGGCCGCCAGCCTCAACCCAGATGGCACCTTCACTGTGGAAGAAGAGGAAGACCTCAATCCCGCTCTTGGTCAACCCGACTACTCCAGGATGCCACCACCAGCCTCCCACGGTACTACCACTAGAGCCCATGCTCCTCGATCTCTAGGTCAGCCGGCTCCCCAACTACAGACCACTGGATCCATGCAGCCTGACGGGACAAGCCAGTTCGCAATGTCTCAGTGGGGACAAAGTCAGTACGAAATGCCTTCCCATGGTTGGGGATACCCCGGAATGCCACAGCAAATTGGGATCCCGCCTCAGTTTGGG
This sequence comes from Adenophora triphylla var. japonica, assembly GCA_022495995.1. Classification (NCBI taxonomy): domain Eukaryota; kingdom Viridiplantae; phylum Streptophyta; class Magnoliopsida; order Asterales; family Campanulaceae; genus Adenophora; species Adenophora triphylla. Next base: position 181,680 of record JAFEMH010004783.1, read on the forward strand.
ACCAATCAATCCGGACTTTCGCAGCAACGGTTTGGAATGCCACCACAGTTTGGTTCGGGGCAACAGTCAGGAGCCCCTCCCTAGAATGATGCTAGCTCAGCTGCTCCTCACACAGCTTCCGCAAACCCATTTCTCACTCATGGTTCAATAGGTTACCAAGCCCCCATCCCAATTTCATCAGAATCACCAGACCACAAGATCCTCCCTTGCTACTGCACCCTCGCCACAACCAAACATGCAATTCAACAACCAGGGACAAAGCAGCCCGCACATAAGCCTACTTATGGGCCTCACTCGGAAATCCAAGCCATCTGGCTACCTCAGATGCCTCCATCTTCTCTGCCGATTGGAAGCCAACAAAGAAGTCGCCGGGTTCTATCCCTTTGCCCAAGCTCCTACCTACACTCCCCAGGGTAATTTGGGCCAAGGACGGGTTTTCACCTATGCTCCGGATATGGTATTCCTTCCACCAATGCACCACCAACCGCCTAGTCCTCTTCCCCGGCTCAAATATCGGCTCGATGCATTCCCGCTCCACCTTTAGATCCCCAATTGGCTTGGTTTATGGAGCAACACAAGGAAATGAAAGCGCAGATCGCTGAATTGACCGTCAAAAGGAACACCGCTCTTCGGCCTACGTATCCCGACTCAATTGTACCCCGTCTCACAAGTTCGTGATGCCCAATCTCAAATCGTTTGATGGAAGTGCGTGCCCTAAAACTCACTTGGACACCTACACTTTGGCAATGAAAGCTAAGGGATGCACAAACCAGCAGCTGGCCGACTACTTCGCCTCTCTTTGAAGTCGTGGGCTTTGAAATGGTTTTTCCGATTGCTTGAAGTTGGGGCTACTTGGGAACAGATTACCAGCACTTTCACTGATAAGTATAAAGCCAACTTGGAATGGGAAACAAACAGAGTCGACTCGCAGACAACGGTGCAAATACTCGATGAGAATATTGGGGATTTCTATAAAAGGTGGAACTTTAAAGCTCAAAGGTAAATGGCCATTCCTCCCTCCGACGAAGAGCGCTTAGACATCTTTCGCCATGTTTGAAGCCGCATTTGAGAGCTTCCCTCGCCACTTCCCCTATGCCGACTTGCGTGCAATGGTTAATTCCGGGGGGCTAAGTTCGAAAAGGCTTACAATCAGCAGCCGACCGTTCTCGCCACCTGCCTGACGATACCGGGTTTCTTCCACCTCCAACATAGCTCCCGCCCAACCAAAAGGTAAAGAAGTGATTAGCTATGCGGGACAGATCTGTGTAACAATGCCACTTCCTTTGTTCCCAAGAAACCTGATGCATCCAAATCCCGGCTCCAAGACTTGAGAAACTTTGGGATGCCTTTGAGTGATATCTTCAGAGGTTTGGTGAGAGAAGGTTTGCTCCGGCCTTTGGAAAATTATCAGCCTAGAAACCCCAATGCTCCTTTGGATACCTCCAAGCATTGTGCCTTTCATCGCACCACGGCACCCGACAGATGATTGCGTCCCCCTGAAAAAGGCAATCCAAGGTTTGATTGAACAAGGGAGGTTAGAGGTTCCTGAAGGGCCTAATACTATCAATAACCCGCTCCCTAGAAATAACAACATGAGTGTCAACATGATCGAGTTTTGCGGTTCAAGACTTGGGAACATAATGGAGTTTGACTCCTCCCTTTGCGAGGTCAATGAACCAGTCATCGCAGGCAAGGAAAATGGTTGGATTGAGCAAGAAGAAGTCCTGATGGAAAGACCTGCAATAGCTCCCATCTCCGGCCGAAGAATAGATGCATGGTCCAACAAAGAAAGAGCGGCTAGACTAGGGGCTACCTATCTCTAAAATAGTCTTTTAGTCAACCTTCGTAGGTTCTAGTATTTTTCTTTCACCTAAGTCCATCTTGGACACTTGTCGGTTTTGTCCACCTCGAATGTTGTGGAAAGATAGCTTAACTATCATTTAAAATTTATATATATATAAGTCTTTTTTCTTTTCTTGCTAGACTCGAGACATCACTAACACACCCACGTTACACTTAATTGAAATGGTTTTATCCTAGATGATCACTTGTGCTGCTCAACCACTAATTCTTTGAAATAATTAATATTTAAATTAATTGGAGTGAAAAAATCAATTGATATCCCTCTCAAATTGGGGCTTACCAACTCCCCATCTTGCATCTCATATGCTCACATCCCTTTCATCAGCCTCATCATCTCGTTGTTCGATGAATTTGCATGGATCTTTTCTCATTTAAAGCTTAAGCAAGCAATGAAGACTTAATCTCATTTAGGTCATCCGGTAGGGATTGCGGTTGAAGCCTTTCACCCATAGGAAAGCCATTACCTCACCCTCACTAAACACTACCCTTTCATTTCAAGATTGGCGTGTTTTGAAACCCGGTTTAGCCATTATTTTTGCTCCTTACTGAGAAAAGTCCAAGCAGGCCCAAGAATGTTAACTTCGAGAGTCGGCGATGCGCAAGATATCTCAAACCATGAAGGAAGGACAAAGATAATCCTCAACTCCTCAGGAAGCTTTCCAAGTCAAAAAAAAAAAGAAAAGAAAAAAGAGCTCAAGCAAAAGAAGCTTCAACAAAAAAAAAAAAAAAAAAACAAAAGAAGGACTGTCGATCCTCACAATTCAGTAAAAGTCCCCGACTCCTCAAGAAGCTCTCCAATGATAAAAAAAAAAAGGGGAGCCTGAATTCTCGAAGATTCGCAAAAGTTCCCGATAGCTTGGACTCCCTCTCACCATTTCCTTAACCAATCCCAAGCCATCCTCGCTTTTAGAGGACATCCCCGTTGCCATTATCCTCCCCTTTGGCCAAAATCAAAATTAAACCTCTCATCCTTAGAGGCAATCAATCTTCCCCGCCATAGATTTCCCAAACACATCCCTACAAGCCAACCTCTCATTTTTAGAGGTTCGATCGGCAAAGGCTCCACCGACCTCTCACTTTAAGAGGTCATAACTTCCAAAATTACCCGATGGCCGATCGAAGCCCGGAAACCCAGCTGCAATTCCTATCGGATAGCAATTTAATCATAATACCTTTAAGATCTAAATCAAATCAACGCTTCATTGCTTACTTAAATTGGAATCTAATCCATTTTGGCTCAAAATTACCAATCAAAGATTGTGCAAATTCAAAATTGATTCATGTGAGCATAATTCATTTCTACTCCACAAACACTTGCCGTGGATGTCCCACTGGGGCTTCGCATCCGTGTCTTTCATGGACACTCTAAGGGGATATGTTATTCAATTCTCCAAATCCTCAAAATCCCCAAAGGTCCTCAGATCCTCGAATTTCAACATTCGTTCTCTCTTCATTCGGGATAAGCCCGAACTACGGCGACCTGAGCTCTTCATAATGAAGGGAACGTAGGCAACCGTGAAATGGTCCTGGTCGAAATCACAAACAAATTCCAAAAAAAAATCCGTTCTCATCAAGGATTGTCCCTATACACTTTCTCGCCCTTCCGAGCTTGGATTCTCGATATCAGTTGATTTTCTCCTTGTGATTAATCAAAATATTTGTTCATATCATATTTAGGGGTTGAATAACCCGAACATTAACAAAGGGTTTTAAGTAGCCTTGTGATCATCACGAATAAAACAAGTTTTCAAGTGTCTCGACAAGTCTTCTCTCTCTCCATCATAGGGAAATAGAGCCAAACACTGTCTTTCTGTCAGTAGGGGCTTCCATACACTTTTCCACACCTTGTGATGCTTATACTCTCTCAAAAGAGTCAAACCGAAAGCGAGAGTGCCATACACAAATTCGGGAGAAATTCCCACCTTTCAAAAGATATGCCCCCGCACGTAAACATTTCGAGTCTTGTCCAAGAATCGTCGTTGACTAAGGTACGAAAGATGGGTGCCTCCTCTGTTAGACTACTCGAATTTCTTCACGTTGGGGCTTTGCTAAGCGGTTCTCCCAGTTCTCCTGTACGCCCTCTTCAAGCTGGGGCTTATATAGTCGTCTTTGGGTCCACATTGGGTTCTTCACTACAAGATAGATTCGATCTTCATCGGGAGATTATTTTCGGGATTGCTTTGTATTACCAATCGATTGGGGCTCGCTAATTGTGTCGAAATCACAACGAGGTTATAAGATCGGGTCTTCGCCAAGTCACTTCTTCGAAACTGACTTTGCCAAGTCGGTCCTCTGGACTGAATTTTATCAAGTCACAAGAAAGGTCTAGTCACATCAACAGGCTAGATTTTCGGGCCTTTTCGTAACTTGGTACATAGCGGCTTCCTGTAGCGTCGGAGTCTAAGATCCGGGTTTCACCCGGCATTAGCAATTCCATCAAGTCATTCTCCGAACAAGGTTTCGGCCAAGTCACGGCTCACCCAAATGAAAGAAGTTTCACTCATATCAACGTGCCCTAGAGCACATCGGCATCGCCTTCAAATGACCAAAATTGAGAGGGAAAATTCCAAACATGACCCGGGATCCGAATCCAATCTCATCAAGATTGAGGTCCATGTGATACCGTTAACAAAACCTCATCAACAACCACCGTTTAAATCGTAATCGAGGGCTCTCACCTCCCCACTTGCTCAAAATCTGTTCCAAACAGTCTCCCGCACACATACATCCCAATGCATCCCTCTCATCACCATGCATCCCCACAAAAATATCCCAAGGGCTCACGTAGCATGCACAAAACTTGAATCAATAGGAAAAATCCTAAGTGATTGAAGATCATAAATCATAATTTCCCCGCCAAAAGCTTAGGCTAAGTGCATCTTCGAAAGCAAGTAAATGCATCATCTCGCGAACACATGCGGTGATATTGTCATAATCATTCGATTCTATGCATGCATCTCGTCATCATGAATGTCATATATACATCTTCCTCTCTACTAACCAATGCAGGGATTCGAACGTGAAAGACCATTTTCCTTCGCTATTGAGACTTACCTCAACAAGGAAGATATTTACCAAAGTCCAAAATCAATGGTTTCAACAAAATCGCAAGAAATCAAATGCCCCTTTTCGACAAGAGATGATTAGGGCAAAACATGTGCGCATCACCTCCGTTGTTTACAAATCGGTCCGAGACGCCAAGTTCTCAAATACAAGACGGTCGTGGACGCCAAGTTCTCAAATACAGTGCGGCCGAGACGCCAAGCTCTCAAATGCAAATCGGTCGAGACGCCAAGTTCTCAAATACAATGCGGTCGGGAGACGCCAAGCTCTCAAATATAATACGGTCGGAGACGCCAAGTTCTCAAATGCAAATCGGTCGGAGACGCCAAGTTGTCAAATATAATACGGTCGAGATGCCAAGTTCTCACAAACAATTCGGTCGAGAGACGCCAATTTCTCAAATACAACCGGTCGTAGACACCAAGTTCTCAAAAGCAAGAAGTCCCACGTGAAGACAAGCTCAACAACTTCTACAAGGTCGACGATCACCAAGAAGATGCGGAGACTCAACCAAACTCCCCTTCAGTCAAAATGCCTCCAAAGACAAAGAAATCGTCAGCGAAACCGTCCCACGAACGGCAACCCAACAACTCTTCATCAACATCAGTAGTAGCCTCGCTCCTTGGCGGCTACGAGTAAGCACAAAGGCACAGACAGTATGAAAGCATATCTTAGTCAACTACTTTTCTAAAAGAACATTATCATCAAATCTTAGGGTGACTTCCTAAAATAGTCAAATCTTAGGGTGACTTCCTAAAATAGTCAAATCTTAGGGCGACTTCCAAAATAGTCAAACCATAGCTTACTTCCCCAAAATAGTCAAGTCATGGCGACTTCCCAAAAATAGTCAAATCGTAGGGTGACTTCCCAAAATAGTCAAATCTTAGGGCGAATTCCCAAAAATAGTCAAATCATAGGGTGACTTCCCAAAATAGTCAAACCATGTGGCCACTTCCCAAAATAGTCAAAAACCAGGGGTGACTTCCTAAAATAGTCAAGTCCCAGGCGACTTCCAAAAATAGTCAAATCATAGGGAGACTTCCCAAAAATAGTCAAATCTTAGGCGACTTCCCAAAAATAGTCAAATCATAGGGCGACTTCCCAAAAATAGTCAAATCATAGGGCGACTTCCCAAAAATAGTCAAATTATAGGGCGACTTCCCAAAATAGTCAAATCTTAGGCGACTTCCCAAAAATAGTCAAACTTTAGGGCAACTTCTCAAAAATAGTCAAATCTTTAGGGCGACTTCCCAAAATAGTCAAATCTTAGGGCGACTTCCCAAAAATAGTCAAATCTTAGGGCGACTTCCCAAAAATAGTCAAATCTTAGGGCGACTTCCCAAAAATAGTCAAATCTTAGGTTGACATCCTAAAATAGTCACCTTAGGGTCGAATTCCTCGAAAGGAACTAGGTGGACTTGATCCTCATTAGGGATACGTAGTAGCCTATCATTCGGATTCCCGGTAGCCGAAAATGGTCATTCCTATCCTCGCAAAATGGTCGGATAGCCATCAGGCCGACCGAAAATGGTCATTCCTATCCCCAAACAGAGCGATAGCCATCGAGACCCAAAATGGTCATCCCTTATCCCCACAGAAGTTTCATTCCAAAGAACCGACTTGCAGAACTCGCTCATTAGGTTCGAGGCACCTAAAACGCCATCATCTCCGTGGTCAAAGACCCGAACTACTAGCCATTGATTCCTCTTAAGGATACGTAGGTAGCCTATCGCTAGGTTCAGCCACTCGATCACTTGATCATCCTCACAAATATGGAGCCTTACTCTTATCGACAGACCCACCGGCTTCCTTCGAAAGCGCCAGTCGGCCCATGAGGGCTACTTGTAAGTGCTCCAATTTGAGTTGTTAGTATTTTCGTTAGAAAATTAACGAAAATTTTAACATTCCTAACATTTCTAACATTTCTAACATTTCTAACCAACCAAGAGGTAGATTAGGGTTTGCCATTTAAAGATAAATCAAGAAAAGAATCTCAAAAAGCAAAAGAAATTGGAAAAATCCGAACTTGGGCAAGTGTTGAAAAACATAAACCTATTTGGAATTTTGAATTTTATTCTTCCTGTCCAAAGCTGGGTGCATTTACATGAACAGTGCATCGTTTACAATCCCATCCGCGCGGACATGTTTGACATTTCCGTGAGGCCTATAAATTAAACCCTCCTCTCTCTCGGTATTACACAACAGCCTTCCAAATTCACTATCATCAAAGATCAAGTGAAAAATAGAGAGAAAAGCAGGTGGGAAATTCACTTGAATTGCCACCATTTTCTCTCCAATCTTTCCCAAATCTCTACTCACTCCCACAAACACTTTAAAACACTCTCATACATACTCTCATCCACAGTACACTAATCCAAGCTCAGGAAATCACCCCTTAGGAGGAGGATTAGAGAGAAAACATAGAGGACTTCATTGTTATCTACTTGTTTTCCTCTCTTTTTAACCAACTCAAATCATCAACCCTAAACACTTTTCAAGCCCTAAACACATTCCAAGCCTTTGAATCCATTCAAACACAAAACACAAGGAAGATAGGTATAATCCTCCTCTCTCCTTACCACTAAAATTCATCCATGCATGCATTTTCAAACTCCAAAAAATGTAGTTTGTTCATCTTCATTTCTTAGATCCAAGAAGATCACCATTGGGAAGTTCATCTCCATGGATGATCTTCTACAAGGATCAACATTATTTTCAAAGTGTTCTTACTTACTTGCAAAGAAAACACTTGTTGGTCCTAAAGGTGGCAACATGAACAGGTGGTAAAATACAAATGGCTAGATGGGGGTAAAAGGACATAAATTTGTTTTAAAATTTTCGCCTCAATTCTAAAACTAAACCTCTAAGCTTGTTACAAAACCTCTTGCGGTGTATTAGAAACTCAAGTAGAGTTGTCAGAAATGCACGAATGAATATACTTAATAAAATGCGGTTTTGAGAAGGCGGTTTCTGCAAGGCGGTTTTAATTTGCAATTTTTTCGAAGCAGTTAGTTGTAAAACCGAAAGTGTAGATTTGGACTAGTGTTAACTCCAAACACAATTTCACAATAAAGGATAACTATATAAGATCAGAAAACGAGAGAGAAAGGTAGATAATTAGTAAGCACAAGAAATAAAATGCGAGAGAAAGTAAAAACACAATATTCTGGAGTGGTTCAATCGAGTAAACGATCTACGTCACACTACCAAGATGGTTAGTCTTGGGATTTCTAAGAGAGATTTTATATTAAGTATTTGAGAGGATTACAAAGTACAATAAAAATCTTTACTATGAAGAACAAATCCAAAACTATAACCAACAGTATCTCAAATGAATAAACTACGTGTTTGGAAGCAAGAGGTGCTGTGTGTGAGAAACAAGATCAAGGCTCTTTAAACTGCAGTGAGATGTAGAGCTCAATGATTCTTGGAATGTGTTAAAGGCTTCGATTTGAGCTGAGGTCAGAAATATTTGCTTGAAGTATGAAGATGAAGATTCAAAAGACTAAGAATTTACGGGCGCAGCTTCAACTTCCGGATGATCACGTGCATTCTCAAATTTTCAAGCTAATCTTTCAAATGGGTGAAGATTGGGGGTATTTATACCCAAGCATCTCAAATATAGTCGTTGGACACGGTACATTTCCAGGACGGTACTTGATGCTTTCCCATTGGTCGATATCCACTTTTGTCCTTTAAGAGTTTGTTGGTGCGATAAAGGCCAGTCAGGACCTCGTTGCAATCGAGGTGGATTAGGACATGTGTCACCTTTATGAGATCTTTGCGAGATCTGCTCACGACATTAGGTCACGTGACAAGATATGGTGGTTGACATTTAATATTGCGACGTGGATTCCCGAGGGATAAAAGGATCACTTCAAGAAGTCAATCATTGGGGCGGTTAAAGTGCAAGCGGTTTTGACAAAGGCGGTTCCACCGGAGAGAGGATTTCCCAAAGTGCGGTTTTGCACTTGATTGATCAAGCGGTTTCGGATGGGGAGGAATCTCCAGAGCCAAGGCGAGTTACGCCAGCGGTTACGAAAGAGCGATTCGGGAACCCTTGAAGCTACCCGATCCTAAAATCCAATGATTGCTTGGAGGCGAGTGTGAGCCTAAATTTAACCTATTACATGAAATGGACTTAGTTAAAAAATTGAAGTCTAAGCTTCATTAGCGCTTAGGGTCCTAAAGTCCTTAAAATAAATAGGAGGAGGTTATGGTATCAATCAAATCTAATACAAAATAGGAGGGTTAAAACATGTATACCTGACAATCTCCCCACTATTTGATTGATGCCATTACCCTCTTACGAAGCAAAAACAAACATTGTACTTGGTGAAAACATGTCCGTAGGAATTAACATGGTAAGTCATGTCCCAAGTCGAAGTACTACACATAGCTTAATTTATAGATTTCTATACCTTTGAAAGGATTAAAAAAAACTTACAATTTGAAAAGTATAGGAATGCATTCGGTGCGCTTAAAAAATATGATTTTAAGTTGAAGTGCGATTTAAGGCGAATGTTTAAACATCCAATTCAAAATAGTGATATTTAAGTTGAAAAATATTTGAATGAGGTTTAAGACCGCGCGGTTTCATTGTTCTATAAACAAGCGATTTGATATGAACAAAGTTTTGGAACCATGATGCAATTTCCATTAATTCTACAAGATGATTACGAGTACGGGAATGAAGGAAAGGTACAAGGTTACAAAAAGCAAAAAGGAAGTAAGTTGGACAAAAGGAAATACAGTGAGAGTGCGGTCCAAAACTTACCAAAAAGATTCACAAAAAAACAAGGAAAAAGCGGTTTCTGCTATTTAGAGTGACTGTTCGGCTTCATGCTCGGCTCCACTTGGCCCCGGCTACTGGATTGGTCGGGTGCAAGCGCTTTCAGCAATCTTCTAACTTCTTCTGCAGTTGCAGTGAGGAGTAGCTTTAAGCTTCTTTAGGGCATTCACGGAGAATGAGCGAGGTAGAATTTAATGGCACCAACCGCTTTGGTGTTTTCCACGAGGTTGTCTCACAATAGTATCCAGTTTGCACGTGAAGGGATGAATAAAGGGAATTGAAAATGGTATGGATCTCCTCACTGCCTTGCATGGACGGTTGGAACTTGGATAGCTTCCTTCATTGGATCAAGATCAATGGTGACATTTAGAGATTTCTTCGAGTCCAAGAATTTCGGCTTCAATTTTGGCAATGAATCCTGCCTTCATGTTGTCGAGGCGAATTTGTTAAATTAAATCTTGGATCTCGATAAGCTTAGCAATGGAAGCATCTCAGCCACAGTCAGTTGCCTTTGAGTCCACCTTGAATATGTCAATTTGCTCGGGACATCTTCTCTAAGGGAGTTGAGGCGGTTTGGACAATGCAGTGCCATTTGCGGTGCGGAGTTTAAGTTGTGACTAGGCTTTGAGGTCGGCTCCCAAGGTCTGTATCAATGGCATTACGAGACTTTCTCTTGAATATCACTCAACCCTTTAACCAATCCTTCTTCAACGAGGCGGTTTTGATAAGAGATGCGGTTTGTTCATGCGGAGCGGTTGAAGAGGATGAGGGTTTCTTCGTAGCTTTCTCCCCACTTAATGGCGTCAAGCAATGTTGATTTAAGGGTTGCCATTTCCCGAGAGATTGAGATTCTACCTTGGCTTGAAGATAAAGGTTTGATTCGAGAGATTTGAGAGAGAGGTTTGGAGGAAGCATTTGAAGGCGGTTAGGGTGTCATTGGAGGCGGTCGACTTAATGGCGTGACCACAGTTTTATTAGGAGTTGGCTTTGGATGAGGGTAAGTGTTTGAAGAATTTGGGAGTAGTTAGAAGGAGGTGCGGTTGAGGTTAGAAGCGGTTGTGAATATGGGAGGCGGTTGAGTTGGAATGGTTTCGGGAGGCCCGGTTTGGGTTTGGGTAGGTATAAA
>JAFEMH010004784.1:0-192426 GCA_022495995.1 Adenophora triphylla var. japonica
ATGACGGACTACTTTTCTTAAGTGGGTAAGAGGCGGCTGAGTGCATATGTGCAAGATTCGTGATAAAGAAGTAATATCTTTTATCAAAAGGAACATATTGTAGCCGATTGGGAATTCCATCAGAAATAATTTGTGACAACGGCTCTCAGAGTTCATCGGCAAGAGGACCCAAGATTTCTTGACAGCTTGGGGTGTTAAGATGGTAACGTCTTCGCTGTTCACCCTCAAGCCAATGGACGGGCGAGAGTCTAGCAACAAAAATAATAATCAAAGCAACTTAAAAAGAGACTAAACCGAGAAAAAAGGATGTTGGGCGGAAGAATTACCAATGGTCCTATGGGGCGACAGGACGATATCTAAGAATGCTACCGGTCAAACCCCTATTCACTTGTATTTGGAACTTGAGATCTGTTATTCCAGCGAAGTCCTTATACCTACGGCAAGATACGGCTTGCGACATCGAAAATAATAAAGACATCTTGATACATTCCCTGATACTCTGTGGACGAGCTAAGGGATATGGCCAAAGTTCGCATGGCAAAGCATATCGGCAAAGGGTAGCCCGATCATACAATAAAAACGTCGGGGGTCGAAGGTTTCAAGTAGGAGACTTAGTCCTACGAAAGGCATTCCAAAATACCAAGGAGTCCAATGCAGGCAAGCTCGCCCCAAAATGGGAGGGACCCTACTTGATAGATGCACAAGCCGGAAAAGGAGCATATCGCCTTGCAACCTTGGATGGCCAAATGATACCCCGAAGTTGGAACGCCATTCATCTCAAAAGATATTACATTTAAATATGACTTCCCATGAACTCATCTTTCCGGTATGAATCGTATTTTTAATTCTTTTCTCCTATGTATCTTTTTAATTATTTACATGATAAGATGTCTCTAACATGCTTTGTGAGAGACGTCAACCTTAGTTGGCGTCCGTTTTTAACGTGTTTCTATCTTATGAGGTATTGACACATTTACATGGGGACATATCGAAAGCATGCAAAGAACAACGATTCCTCCTCCGATTAGAGACTGGCCATCTCTTCTCAAGTAAAGGTACACAATCCCTTCTAAGGTTTAAAGAGTTAATTACACTCTTTCTAAAGAAGTTAGGTTACCACACCTTCGCTGGAGCGCAAGTTATCTCACTAATTGAGGTGTGGGGTGGGCCTATATGGGTAAACTCATATAGCTTACCCATTCCCACTCGGCTAGATGATTGATCTTAAGCATTATTCTTATGGTTATGGCATATTCGTGTCATCTAAGTATCTACGGTTTATGGCATATACGTGTCATCTAAGTATCTACGGTTTATGACATCTACATGTCATCCTAAATACCTATTATTCGACATACTATCATGTCACCATATGTGAAAAACATACGAAAAATTATCCAAAAAGAAACAAGCCTTGACGTGCTTGAAAACCATTAGACCATAACTAAACTAAAATAACCATAATGTATCCAAACCACCAAAGTAAAAGTGCGAAAGTGTTGAACCAACCCAACACTTAAAAAAGATTGTCTTTGGCCCTTAAGGACCTATTACAAACCAAACCAAAATAAAAATTGTCTTAAGGGACTCCGCCCCGGTAATCATCAACAAAATACCAAAGAACCAAATTGTTTTTACCTTCTTTTTTGTTTAGGTGGCTTCTGCGCAGTGTTGTACCGGGTGTCACTTCTCCAAGCTGTTGGTGCATCCTGGACAATTGTTTCATATGGACTTGATGACACCTCGCCCTCGTCCCCACCTCACCTGTTAACTTGGATAGATAGGCACATTCCCCGTGAATATCCCAGGCACCAGCCTTTCCTTCTTGGTATTCCTTCATCATTTTCACCTTGCATTGAGAAACTTGAGTCTTCACTGGCCGGTTTACAAGAATTCCTCACCTCTGCTATCTCCTTGTTGTGATCATCTTCACTTTTCGCCAAACTATTCAACAAGTCCTTAGCTATCTTGCTCTTGTTCTCCCAAATGATTTGCTTAGTTGCTCTATTATCTTCTCACATTCCTTCACTTTATTATCGAGATACCAACTTCTCCTTCTTGACCAAAGCAATATCCGTTTTGGATTTCTTCTTCACCAATTCAACTTCTTTTGCCAACTCCTCCACGTATCCTACGGTCGAAAAATAACATCCACGATATTACTAAAAGTTATCACAACCTTTGAAACTATTAAATATTCAATTAATGATGTCTCACCCCGGATGCCGGGCTCATAAATCTCTTCTTGAACTCCCCGTGACAGTCCATCAAAAGAGTCTCCAACCTCGATCACTTCCTCTTGGCCGGCTTTTCTTTTCCTCACCCTAGAACCAATCCCAGCGCTTTCATCAAGAATAGGACTCTTCTTAGGAGCGGGTGGAGGTTTCTTTTCGGTCTTGACAATGGGCTCGAAAGCAAGGCCTCAGATATCCTCCCGCATCAAAGTCGAGACCACGAAGCTATCGGTTTTGGAAAGGCTAGCATGGACATAGAGATATTGTCAATAACAAATAACACATCAAATTAATAGACGGTTATCAAAGGTAACGGGATGCCAAGCTTACCGGTAGACATTATTACAGAAGTTGAAGCCTTTATATCCTGCGGGACGGCCGACGAAACTTCCGGCCAAACCTTTGGGAGATCTCTTATCGAGAGGGAGATTGAAAAACTCTTCGATTTTTGCTAAAGTATCTTTTGCGAGGCGGAAATAACTCTCCCCAATCAATATCTACATGAAAGCAAAAACAATTACAATTCGGTTTGTCTCAAGAACAGGAAATCACAAGAGTAAGAATTTAAGTACCTCCCTGGTTCCATTGCTTCGACATCTCATCCTTCTCACCGATTGACGTCCTATCAACAAAGAAAAACCTATTCTTCCATCCCCTATCACTTTGGAGGATGTGCTGCTCATCAAAGGATTTCTACCGACTTCTTTCTAAATAGGTACCGTTTGGAACCAAAAAGTTGAAGATCATAGGAATGGGCAATTTCGGGGAGCCCTAAGTCTAGTCCGTTTTCTCGGTTTACTTTAAGAACGAAAGCAAATACTCGCCAAGCCATTGGCATAAGTTGAGCATAAGCCGGTTGAGTTTTTAGAAAGAACTCGGTAACCAACCGTGGGAAAGGGTAGCTAAACCCTAGCAAGAAGGGATATTCGAAGAAGCGGATCCATTTGGGAGAAACATGGTCGGACCTAAGTTTTATGGAAAAAGGATGAAAAATTACACCACTTGGGAAACAACATTGTTGTTTTATGGTCTCTATTTGAGAATCATTAAACAAACAAGTTTCTTGACGGAGTTTAGTGAGAAGATTTGCGCAAACAAAGTCGTCGAGATTAATCTCTACGGGACCTTGTGGGGATGACGCTTTCTTGGGTTTGGAAGCGGACATCCTGGTTTTACCCATGGTTGACAAAGCAAAAGAGAAGAATAAACAAAGGAAGAAGGTCGAGATGGAGTGATTTTACCTTGAAAGCGAACGGCGCCGTGGGCCAAAGGAGGTGAAAAGAAGATTTGAGAAGATAAGTTTTCTCAAGCGGTTAATAAAAAGGAAAAAGAATCCCTTTTCAAATTTAACTCTCTCCCCAACCGCTCATTTCATCGCCACGTCTCCCAAGAACGTCCCATCGTGCGTAGTAACGGTTGGGTCATTAATTAAAAAGAAAAACATTTTGCCTCTTCAGTTGCCTACATAGTCAAATGTTTTTGGGGACAAATTGTTGTGGGCATTTTTTGACATGACGACATCTTCAGTTGATCCTGCATAACGAGATGTCATTACACTGTAAGTATTGTTTTAAATATTTACTTGTCCAATATTTCCTAATATTATTCTTATTTTTCAGTAATTGAGAGAGGAATGCGGAAACAACCTTCAAGCACGTTCAACAGACCTTCAAACGGCTAGGGCGACTTGGTCTCACGGAGGTTGAAAAGATAAACCACAATGCCGAGATTGTAGGAACCATATTTGACTCTTTCGTAGTTACTTGTATTTAAGGGGAAATGGAGACGGAAAATGACACTCAGGCTCATACGCACACACTTTACACACAAACTCTTGTAATCCTCTCCATTATCTTCCGAAGTTGTAATTGTGATCATTATAGTGGAACCTTTAAGGTTGGAGACCTAACTCCCGGGGTTTTTTCCAAAGAGGTTATCACCTCCAAGGTTTTCCTCGTTAACAAATCGCGTTGTCATTGTCTCGTTTTTCATTTTCTTGTTCCATATAATCGAATTCCATAGTTCCCTCCTTATTATTCAATCCACACACTAAACATAGTTAAGATTCTACTCTATTGTTTTTTCTACCAAAACAGTCCACATTTTTAATCTCTAGTTGATTTGTCTCTTTAATTTCATTTCTACAAAATATCCCCTTTCCCTTTGCAAAGGACATGTTTAAACCCCATAAATTCCCCAAGGATGACTTGAATATGATAACCACTTAACAAAAAGTAGTGGTATCAAGTCTAGGGATGAAAATGGGGTGAACATAGATGCAAATCCCCCAAAAATCACATTTTCCCTCAAGAACATCTTGCTGTCCAGTAGCATTGTTCTGAGACCTCAGTCCATTTTCCTATTTTTTGGACCCAGTAAAACTTGGAATTGGGTGTTAACTACAAAATACTTTTTGTAGCCAACACCCAGATATTTCCAGACATATTTTTATTTTATTTTTTTGAGTGAGTAAAACTCCTTTTTTCAATTTTTCTTTTAGAGGCCAGTTCATCAGCTTCTGGAAATCCAGATTTCATATCTGAGATTTCCAGAAGGTTTTGACCCCTCCAATTACTTCAAAAATGGAATGTTCCTTTGCAGAAACCCTATTTAGGGTGTTTTAAGCAACTTTCATTCTCGGACTTTCCCCAGATTTTGAGGTTTTGAAGCCTTTAAGTCCATTTCAAAGTCAAGGGTCAACTGCCTTCTTTCATTCTGGCAGAATTGCTTTTCAAATCCAAAAATCTTTTGAGTGCCAAGACTCAATCCAAAAATCATACCAAAAATCTTGGGGATTGTTCAAAGTCTTATAAAGAGTTCCCCATTTTTGTTTTTCTCAGTTTCAACTCATTTTGGTCAAAACACACACACACACACACACACACACACACACACACACACAACAAAGGATTTCAAATGTTTGGAAGACTCGTTTTGCGAGGCTCGCCGGGTGCACACTAACGTCCTTCCCGACGCGTAACATGACCTCCGAACCTAAATTTCTGATCTCGGGCTTTTTTCAAAGTTTTGGCCATCAAAATAAAAATGGCGTGGCGACTCCGTTTTGATTTTCACAAAAAAAATCGGGTACATCACAGTAGTGTGCAAGCAGTCTATCTTCTTTTTCTGAGTAAAATAAGAATTTTTCATGTGTCTTAAAAAAGTATGATGCATGATTTTTTTTTTGAAAATTTTCTTTTTTTTAAATCCTTTTTTTTTTTGAAATTCTCTTTTTTTTTTGAATTTTTTTTTTTTGAAAGTAAATGCACATATAAGCACATAATTCAAAATCCGAGGCAACGGGTCCAACAGTCAAAATTTTGACTTTTCCGAGGCGGCCAAAACAACACGAAAATGTGAAAAATCCACACACACACACAACAAATGATTTTAAATGCCGGGACGGAAGCTTGACCCTCAAAAGCTTTTCATTTTTTTTTTTTGGAAACAATGATACCGGTACGTGGAATTGTTAAACCACAATTTATCCCCGACTCGTGTTAGGAGGCGATAACGGGAAGTTTAATGGTTTCCACCAATATACCAAATATCATTTTTTTAAAAAAAATCTTATTTCAATCCCCAGCGGAGTCGCCACTGTGACGATGTTGAAATTCCAACTCGCGGAAAAAATTCGATTTTTCGTTTCTTTGAAAACCAAATAAAAATCGGAAAAACGGAGTCGCCACGCCATTTTTGTTTTAAGGGCCAAAACTTTGAAAAATGCCCGAAATAAGATATTTGGGTTCGGAGGTCACGTTACACACCGGGAAGAACGTTAGTGTTCACCCGGAATGCCTCGTAAAACGAGTCTTCCAAGCATAGAAACCATTTTTGTGTGTGTGTGTGTGTGTTACTTTGGCCAAAATAAATTGAAACTGAGAAAAGTAAAAATTGGGAATTCTTTATTAGACTTTGGAAAGATCCCATGATTTTTGGTATGATTTTTGGGTTGAGTTTTGAGACTCAAAGGATTTTTTGAAGTTGAAAACCAATTCTGTCAGAATGAAAAAGGCAGTGGACCCTTGACTTTGAAATGGATTTAAGGGCTTTAAAACTTCATAATATGAGGAAACTCAGAGAATGAAAGTTGTTCCAGACACCTGAAATAAGATTTCTGTAAAATAATTTTCCATTTTGGAGATGATTTGGGGGACCAAAACCTTCTGGAAATCTCAGATATGAAATCTGGACTTCCAGAGACTGAGGAACTGACCTTTAAAAGAAAATTTGAAAGGGGGAGTTTTACTCACGTAAAAAATAAAATAAAAATATGTATGGAAATATATTGATGTTGGCTACAAAAAGTGTTTTGTAGTCAACACCAAATTCCAAGTTTATCTGTGTCCAAAAAATTAGACCATGGACAGAGGTCTTAGAAAATTGCTACTGGACAGCAACTTTCTTAAGAAGAAAAACATGATTTTAAGGGGGGTTTTGCATCCATGCTTGTCCCCATTTCCCTAAGTTTTGATTAGTGATCACTTGACATTTTAGTGGTGAATCAACTATATCAAACCATCCTTGGGGTACATTAGGACTAAGCACTTCATTTGCTTGGAAAGGGGAATTTTATCATTTGAAAATGAGATTTGATGTATGAAAATGGTTTTTAGGGTTTTGAAAATGCATTTGCAAGTAAGTAAGAACACTTTGAAGAGAATGTTGATCCTTGTAGGAGATCAACCATGGAGATGAACTTCCATGGTGATCTTCTTGGATCTAGGGCAAGAAGATGAACAAACTACATTTTGGAGTTTGAAAATGCATGCATGGATGAATTTTAGGGTAAGGAGAGGGAGGTTATACCTATCTTCCTTGTGTTTTTTGTTTGAATGGATTCAAAGGCTTGAATGTGTTTAGGGTTTGAAAGTGTTTAGGGTTGATGATTTGAGTTGGTTAAAGAGAAAACAAGTAGATAACAATGAAGTCCTCTATGTTTTCTCTCTAATCCTCCTCCTAAGGGGTGATTTGAGCTTGGATTGGTGTATGTATGAGAGTATGTATGAGAGTGTTTTGAAAATGTATTGAGTGAGTGGGATTTGGGAAAGATTGAAGAGAAAATGGTGGCAATTCAAGTGAATTCCCACTGTTTTCTCCCTATTTTTCGCCAAGGTGCAGTTGCAAATTGTGTTGTTCCTTCTCATTTATGTGACTGAAGGCCTCAATTTATAGCCCTCTGAAATTGCCATTTTCATCCGCGCGGACATGAGTGGAAGCGTGCACTGTTCATTAAATGCAGCTCCAGGCTTTGGACACACAGAATATTTTTCAAAAAATTCAAACTGGCTGTGTTTTTCAACTTACCAGATTCGGATGTTTTCATTTCTTTTACTTTTTGAGATTCTTTTCTAGGTTTAACCTTAAATAACAATGCCCACTTTACCCTTGCTTGGTTAGAAAAGTTAGGAATAGTTAGAGATGTTAAAACTTTCGTTAATTTTCTAACGAAAATATTAACAACTCAAATTGGAGCACTTACAACATCGATCCGAGGATTTCGAAATGAACCTGGTGAGTGCAGCAATCTTTCCTGTCAATCTTTGGACGTCCTTGACAGATTGAGGTGAGGACAGGTTAATAATAGCACGTATCTGTTCTGGGGCAGCTTCAATGCCTCTTTTAGTAACCATATAACCCAAAAACTTCCCTGCCTTCATACCAAAGTTGCATTTAGCTGGATTAAGTTTCATATTGAAACAATCCAAGATGTCGAAGTCTTGAGATAGGTTGCTTATGTGATCTTCGGCTTTCTTGGATTTTACTATCATGTCGTCAATATATACTTCCATCGTGTCCCCAATCTGATCTTGAACATTTTGTTGACGAGCCTCTGATATGTTGCACCTGCATTTTTTAGTCCAAAGGGCATAGCAATATAACAATAAATACCTGTAGGCGTTATGAAGGCGGTGTCCTCCTGGTCAGATGGTTCCATCTGGATTTGTTGGAATCCTGAGGATGCGTCCATGAAGGTGAGGAGCTCATGTCTGGAGGTGTCATCAACTAACGAATCTATGTGAGGCAAAGGGAAAGGATCTTTTGGACTGGCTTTATTCAAGTCGGTAAAGTCAACACAGACTCGCCATTTCCCATTCTTCTTCTCAACCACAACCACGTTTGCTAACCATCTTGGATAATCTACCTCTCGGATCATGTTGGCTTTGAGTAAGCGCTCTACTTCTTCCTTGATGATCCGGTTTCTTGTTTCTGCAAATTTTCTACATTTCTGGTGCACTGGTTTAAAACTAGGATCGATGTTAAGTTTATGAGTGATGACATCTTTGCTGATGCCGGTCATGTCATCATGCCTCCAAGCAAAACTCTTTACTCTGCTTTTTAATAGGTCCACAAGCTTTTCTTCTATATCTGATGGGATGTCACTGCCAATAAGTACCTTGATGTCCGGGTTGGAAGGGTCTAGCAATACTTCTTTCACATCGTTCTCCCTAGCTTCCAGAACTTCACGTACTTTCCTCTGTAATTGCTATGCTTGTTTTGGAGATGTCGACACCTTCATTGAAGTCTTATAACATTCCTTGGCCACCTGCTGATCACTGTATATTTTAGCGACACCCCAAGGTGTTGGGAACTTCACACACTGATGGTAAGTGGAGGGTACATCCTTCATCCCATGAATCCACGGTCTTCCAAGAATGACATTGTAGGATGTTGCACAATCAATTACATAGAACCGCTCCATGGTGTTGAGGCCCTTTGAGTATATTGGAAGCTTTATTTCCCCCACCGTTTCTTTGACTTCACCACTTAAGCCTACCAATATTGAGGATTTCTTGACGATCTCTGATTTCGGGATGTTCATTTCCTTGAGGGTACTTAACATAATGAGATTGACAGAGCTACCCCCATCAACCAGGATGCACCGGATTGTACAATTGGCGATCTGCAAGGAAATAACTAGGCCATCGTGATGGGGTTCCAGCAAGTTATCTCGATCACTTTCATCAAAGGTGATTGGATCCTGGCAGGGTGTCGACATCATGGGTTGTCTCTCTGGCTTCTCCTCTTTTGACTCCTTAGCATGTCGTTTTGCGGCAGAATAGGATGTGCCACATATTTCTGAACCTTCTATAATGAAATTGATCACCTTTGTTGATGCTGGGGGAGAAACTGGTCTTTCGACTTCATGAGGAGCTTCCACATTTTCAGCCTTCTTCTTTCTGGATCCCAACAACTCCTTAAGATTTCCCTTCGAGAGCAAGTAACTGATCTCCTTTTTTAGTGCGATGCAATCTTCAGTAACATGCCCAAAGTCTTCATGGTAAGCGCACCATTTTGATTTGTCACGCCATCCCGTGGTCATATCCGTCTTCTTTGGCCATCTAGCTTTGTCCCCCAGGTTGCCCATTGCACAGAGTACACCTGAAATGTCAACAGAAAAACAATAATCAGAAATGTTAGGCACATTATCACTATCTTCATCCTCACCGTCTATTGAATTGATCTTGCTAGTATCAATTCTTGGATAAGGATTGGAACGGTTGTTCCTGCGATGGGATGATTCAGTCTTTCTGTCAGGGTTGTCATATGTCGACAACTTGGATGAGGACTTCGATCTTCGCAGCTCATCTTCCTCCAATCTTACGAATCTCAATGCCCTGCTCCTGACTTCTTCCAATCGCTTACAAGGAGTCATCACCAAATCTTGGTAATACTGTGAATCTTTCTTCAGTCCCATTTTGAATGCTTCTGTGGCTGTCGACATGTCAAGGTTGGGAATTTCTAGTACTTCCTTATTGAACCGGTGGACATAGTCTTTCAGAGTTTCATTAGGCTGCTGGGTCACATTGTAGAGGTCACTTGTCAGCTTCTCAAATTGTCGACTGCACGAGAATTGGTTATAGAACATGTTGATAAGCTGGGCATATGAACCAATTGAACCTAGGGGCTGCCTAATCAGCCATTTGAGAGCTGGTCCAACCAAGGTCGATCCAAATCCTCTGCATAAGCAAGCCTCCCGGAATTGAAGCGGAATATGGATTACGTCCATCTTTTCTTGATAGTGAACAACATGCTCCTCTGGGTCTGTTGTGCCGTCATACAACTTCGTAGATGGAACATTGAAACGCTTCGGGATGTCGACATTTGCAATTGCTGGGATAAACCGGGATTGATTGTAGCAGTTCTGAGTCACTGGTTGGATTGGAGGAGTTATGCCTGGCATGTTCATTACCAGCTCCCTGAGATCCTGCATCTGTTTGGCTAGTGGGTTTCCTGCAAAAGGGTCAGCCATAGGAATACGATTGAAATTATTATTATTTAAAAGATTATTCAGCAAACCAGAGTTATCCGTGGTAGTTGTGACAGTGGTGTTGTCAATGAATGGAATGAACGGGGTGAATCCTGCTGAAGTTGGTGTCATTAGGGTGTCCCCGGGCAAGGATGTCGACATCATTAAGGATGTCAGCTGAGGAGTTTGAGGTGGACTGCCCATTGGGATAAATTCATTCTGAAGCGTAGATCCTTCGGTGTTGTCGAAGTTGAGGTTCCTTGCACGCAATGGCGAGGCGTTTTCAAGCCGCGAAGCAATGGGCTGTTGATCCCTCTGCATCTTGATCATGGAATTGGCCAACACCTTGGAATTGCTATCTTGTTGATCCAACCTCTGATTCAACCTGGTTAGGATAATTCGGATGTCAGCATCTACAATGGAAGAGGTCGCTTCCTTTTGTGGAGTCTTTGTAGGTTGAGTTTGCTGAGGTCCGGTCTGAGGAGGTGGCGGCAATAAGCTGGTTCTACCTCCTGATGCTGGAGTGACGGCGGGACCTTTACCGGCGGCGGACACATTGGGAGGTGTAGACATAATGAATTCGCGTAGGAAATGATCCAAATAACCGAAAAACCACGAGGCCCCTCGGTGGGCGCCAAATTGTTTTGTTAGAAAAAATAATAGTACAGAATCTTGACTTTGACAAGTGTGTGGATTTAAATAATAAGGAGGGGACTGTGGAATTCGACTAAATGGAACAAAGATATGAAAAGAGAGAATGACACGATGATTTTTTAACGAGGAAAACCTTAGAGGTGATAACCTCTTTGGAAAAAACCCCGGGAGTTAGGTCTCCAACCTTAAAAGTTCCACTATGATAACTGTGAATACAACTGCGAAAGATGATGGAGAGGATTACAAGTAAAGTGTACGTAGAGTGTGTGAGAGTGAGAGAGTGTTTTTCCGCTTCCATCTCCCCTTAAATAAAAGTAAGTATGAACGGGTAAAAGTTGTTCCTACAATCTCGGGATCCAAGTTTATCTTCTCAACGTCCGTGAGACCAAGTCTTCTTCGCCGTTGAAGATGTGTTGAACGTGGTTTGGAAATATCCCACGTTCTTCTCCCTTATTTACTGGAAAATAATAATAAAGAGATTAATAAAATTCAGATAAGTAAGTATTAAACAATACTTACTGCGGAATAACATCTTGACATGCAGGAGCAACTGAAGATGTCACCATGCTGAAAAATACCCACAACAATAATGTCAATTTTTTCATGGAGACTTGCTTTCATGGAATCCAAGGCGTTTAGAACAGGAGTGGATTAGGTTGAAGCTGGCTGCTGCGGTTGGGATCTGGAATTGAAGGCTTCAAGCAGTTCATCTTTTAAGCTTCCAATATCTTTATCTAAGGTTTCACAGAAGAGCTCAGCACCTTGATTAAGCATTCCTTTGAGACTCTCTCTGCAAACCACATCATTCAAAGCTTGATTTATACTGGCAGCCAATTCATTCTTGAAAGTATTAAAGGCATTTGAGCTGCGGTTTGAATGATGTCAGATATTACGGTTGGATTTGTGGTTTGAGTTGATCTCTCCCCTTAATGGCATCAATCATCTGAGCTTTAAGAATGGTCATTTCTTGGGCTTGAGAATCAACCCTAGCCAGAAGGGCTAGGTTGGAGGCTTCCAGGGAGCGGTTGGATTCAATCACTTTGAGCATGTGACCTTGGTTGACAATAAGCTGGGATTGGATGAGTTGAAGGGTGGAAAGGATTCGGCAGTAGTCAGAAGGAGGGGCGGTTGAAGTGGAAGGAATATGGGTAAAGGAGGGAAGCAGTTGAGAATCGGTTGTAGGAGCGGCTTGAACAATGGGTGGAGTTTGAGTGGGAAGGGTAGTTTGAGGCAGTTGGGTATAAAGGGTTTGGAATATACGGGTGGCTGGAATGGTATAAGGCAATGCGGTTGAGGGAGGAATGGGAAGTGTTTGGGATAAGGTATTAGGGGCAGTTGAAGTAGGAGCGGTTGGAGGAGGTGGAATATTTGAAGTTGGAATATGTGAAGTGTTGGGATTTAAGTTTGAGGAGGAGCTGGTGTGAGAGGTGTGGAGTTCAATAGAAGGAGTTTTTTGTTGTTGGGTGGAATTAGGAGGGGTAGGAGTTTTTGTAGGAGGAGGAGTTTGGGCACGGTTTGGAGAAGGTGTTGGAGTTCTGTTTTGGTTGGAAATGGTTGGAGCAGGGTTGCGGTTTGAAAAAGGAGGGGATTGGGAGCGGTTGGAACGTTGAGGTGAAGGAGTTGGGGTTCTGTTTTGGTACATAGAGATGGCTTGGCCCACAGAAGGTTTCTGAGTCCATTTAGAGAAGGCAGGGCCTGTGGAGTATTCATGATCTGAAGGAGTTTGATAGTCAGAAAGTGAAGGTGAAGGTGAATGTGAATGGGAAGGAGAGGATGATGAATGATGGGGTGGAGAAGGAGGTTGTTGGGCCACACGATGCACAAAATGCTTGGACCCTTTAGTTGGGGTTTTCTTCTTGGCTATTTACTTGAACCTCCTTTTTTAGGGTTCTCCCCCTGAGCGGTTGAAGCTCTAGCGGTTGAGTGGGAGAAGGCGGTTTAGGTGAAGGAGATTTGGCTGGTGAGGAGTGGTGAGAATGGATGGGAGAATGAGTAGAAGATAGCGGTTGGTTTTGTATGGGTGATTGAGGTGGTGTTTGGATAAGTGGTTGGGTTGGAGGCGGTTGAGGTGAAGGCTACGGTTGAGGTTAGGGAGGCGGTTGAGAGTCAGGTTCCTTAGACTTGCCTTGATCAGCCTTTTTCTTAGCCGCATTCTCTTCAATCCTGGCTATCTCAGCTTTATAGTAGGCAGCCAACTCTTCTTCAGACATATTGTCTAGAACTACCTTGGTCTGCCTGGCCTTCTTGGCTCTTGCCACCAGACTTGGGATTTCCTCTTCTTCCTCTTTATCTTCATCAACTAGGGTCATCTTTTCTTTACCCTTCTTACTTGTACCAGCACCAGTAGCCGCAGCACGCAGTTGGACTGGTGCGGTCCTAGCTTTCTTAGCAGGCGGTTTAGCAGCAAGATTGAGTTTCCTTGAGGCCTTCTTGATTGCCTTGCCAATACCTTGGACTGCGGTCTCAGAGTCATTTCTACATACAACTCCTTGGGGTGATGGGTGTCAGCTTCATAGAGTGTTTTGTAATCAGCATTCCCAAATGAGTATTTGAAGTTATGGCACACTCTCAGACCTAGGGATTCCTCATTTCCCCAATGAACAGACAGTTCTGGAGTGGAGGTTCTCAAATCCTCCAAGTGTTGGTAGTTGGCAAAGATGGCGGTTAACAGTCTGCAGAAGGGCCTCCATCTTGTAACTTCATTCTTGGTCTTTGACTGGTAGGCATCAATGCTATTTGCAAGCTCTCTCAGAAGAATTTTGGGCCAATGAAGCTTGATTCCGTTATAGACGGCACAACAGTACATCCACTGCTGGGAGGTGAAGTTGTTATGGTTGCCAGTCTTTCCACAAACAGACTTCCCAACCAAACAGCATAGGTGGCTCATAATCTCACCAAAAGCTTTCCTTGGTACCTTTTTGTAGTACCTGTAAGTACCAAAATCCGGATCGTCAAAATCCGTTAAAAGTTAACCGGAATCCGTTAGCTGGCCCTTTCCAGGTTAACCGGAACCCGTTAAACTCCCCGTTCTTAAGCCAACGAGACATCTCGGGACTGCCCCGTGCATCCCGACGTCAAAGCGTACTCAACACACGTTATCACACGTAAAAGTATGACTTTCCTCGAAAAACGCACTTTTCGACACTTTTCGGGGGCGTTTCGGACATGTTCCGGATAGTTATTTAAAAAAAGGACAAAATCGGGAATAACGGGACAAAAACCCTAGCCTAGGTGAGTCACAGAGGCACGCGGCACGCATGCCAAAGCCCACCAATCAACATCAATCAGATTTCAAGGTGGAAAGACCAAAATGCCCCTGAAATTGAATGACTGTCCGTCCGGACTGTTTTGCTTGAAAAGCCAGAATTGCCAATAAGTCCTCCAACTTTGAAAAATACCAAAAAACCTCCCCAAAATGAATAAGAGTCCGTCCGGATTGTTCTGCATTTTCACCCTATAAATACAAGGGTTGTCAAAACATTTAAAAAAAGGAAAAAAAATATAATCCCTCTTCACAAACCCCACGGTCCTAGGCTGATCTACCCCTCCAGAGCCCCGTTTTGTCTCGATTTGCGTGAAAACCTCATTTTTTGACCAAACATGAACCAAATAAACTCAAAACACCCATCCAAATACGAAATCGTATCCCGTATACATCCACCAAGTCAAAGAGTTAACCCTTAGCCATAGGTAATACTCTCTCTCTCTCTCTCTAAACACTCATTTCGCCTCGATTTATGCGTCAAATGCCATAATCGTTTCGGTCAAAATTATTGAAATGTAGACGTAATGCCGTCTACGGGGTCCGATACGTTTTACCCCAAAATTATCTTCTCTCCCGTAAGAGAAGTAATTTCAGGTTAAAATGGCGTTCCGGCCCCCTTTTTTACGTTTATGTTATTTACAGTCCGGATCGTTTGATCTGTCGATCGCAACTTTACAGTCCAAACCGTTTGGTTCGTGATAGTCATTTACAAAATTCGGATCGTGTTATCCGTCGATATTGTCATTTAAATTATGCACATTTACTACTCCGAGCCGTTTGGCTTGTCGATCGCACCTTTACTGTCCGAATCGTTTGATTCCGTCGATATCGTACTTTAAATACTGTCATTTACCAGTTCGAGTCGTTTGGCTTGTGATAGTATTTATTTATCAAAGTCCGAGTCGTAAAACGACTCATCGATCGCATGTCATTTAAAGCCTTTTTTTATAAAATTGGTAACAATGTAATGCCCGGTTCAAAACTGGAGTTCGTTACTCGAACTCCTTTTCAAAACGCGCAAAAGTGACGTTTGGCATCCAAACGCTCATTTTCAACTCAAAAAATCGACGTTTGACATTAAATGCTCTTTTCCTTAAAATCAACGTTTGACACTCAAGCTAAAGATTTAAACCTGTCTCTCACACCCTTTTCCTAAAAATCTCAAAACCGACGTTTGTCATTCAAACGCTCGCATTCAAACCAAGATTAAGCTTGTCATTCAAGCCCCCCCCCTTTTTCAAAAATGCAACACACACACACACACACAATTTCGAGAAAGGTAGAAAGACTCGTCATACGAGGCATTTCGGGTGACCTCCGTACACTCTTTCCGAAATGTAACGTGACCTCCGAACCTAACAATCTCTGGTCCGAAAAGCCATTTCCAAAGTTTGGGCTCATAATACAAAACGACACATTTTCAAAGCCATTTCCAAAGTTTGGGCTCATAATACAAAACGACACATTTTCAAAGCCATTTTCAAAGTTTGGGCTCAAAATACAAAACCGCGTGGCGACTCCTCTCCTTCCCGAAAGCGAGATCCCAAGCCTGCGAAAGATAACCGCTCGCCGCGCTCCCCCCGCGCGCGATCCCGGGTAATTTCAGTACCCAGTCAAGGAAGAATAAGTGCCAGTTGTAGTAGAGCAGGTAGCATATATAACCGCTTGAGAAACCTCAAGGGGAGCACCAGAAACGTTGAACTCATAGGTGTTTCGAATGTCTAGATAGTCAATGGAGACATCAAAGCCTTTAATGGTGCCAGTCAGGCAGTTGATCTTCTTCCCATCTGAGAGAGTTCGTTGACCTGGCATTGCAGTGGCATAAAACTGGTCCACGAATGCTGGAATATTATAGGTCTGCTTCTTGTTGAAGAGAGGAAGGATTCCAGAAGCATCCAACTTTCTGATAAGCTCTCTGCCAAGTGCATCTATCTTTAACTCAGGTTCATTAATTTCCCAACCTGGTAGAAAGAATTTAGGTTCATACACATGAATATGTCAAAGTTAGATCCATTTCAGAGATTCACAGTTTACAAGCGGTTTGAGCACTCATGCGGTCAGCAATAGTGCAGTTTTAGAAATGAAAAACTTCAAACCTCAAGTTCACTATGAATACAAGGTAAAGGAAAAAGTAAGAAAATACAAAAATGTGATTACTAGTACGTGGCATTGTAATCCAAAATTATCCCACACTTCCAATAAGTGCTTGCTGGGGAAGGTCTTTGTTTCCAGCCTATATACTAAGTAATACTTAAGTAAATGCAAGCATGCAGTTTCAAAAGATGAACAAGCGGTTTCAAACATGCAGTTTCAATAAAAAGATCATGCTGTTTGAAACCTGAAAGATAAGCGGTTGAAAGATTGCGGTTTCAAACAATTAGCATGCGGTTGAAATGAATGCGGTTCATATGTAAATAACAAATCCAAAATTTTAAAAAAAAAAATTCTAAGTATGAAAAACAAGAAACAAGAATCAAGAGATCCAAAACATAAGAAATTTATGAAAAGTATATGAACAGTTGTTTTGAAGGCATGAAGAACACGAAGAACACCAAGAACAGAGATTCAACAAATGTTAACCAAAATCAACAAATAATATGTCAAAATGATCACATTGATAAGTAAAACAACAATATAACATCAAAATCACAACTTATCAACAGAATCATCAAGAAATCATCAAGAATACCAAATGGGTTTTCGAAAACTCAAAACTAAATTTTCAAAAATCAGTGCCCAAATGAAGTGTTGATCATGAAATAAAGTATATAATCTTAATCTAAGTAGTAATCCGAACATAACCCAACAAATTCTAAGCAAAATGATTGAAAAATTAAGCATATAAGGGCAAAAATCAGTTGAGTTCATTCGAAGCTTTTTCAAGTTGAAGCTTCAACAATGGCAGTTTTTAACAATAATAATTTACAGAAAGTGAAAGAGATTAGGGTTAGAAGTCATATCATATCAGTGAAGGGCTTCTTGGGTGCCATTGAAAGTTTGAAAAAAATTTAAGGTTTTTAAAGGTTGAGGAGAGAGAAAATGAGTTGGTAGAAACTGACACGAGGAATGACAAAGAAGACAGGTAAAGAGTTTGAATTTAGGCAGTTAATCACTATTTATAGGCAAATATGAGGGTTTCGACAGCTGAAGGGACAGTTTCAATATCCTACAGGGTGAATCATTACAAATGTTACACCCTTTCAGCTTCCACACATCAGCCAATGACGGCTGACATGAAGGCCATTAAATGCCAATGTCTCCTTTGCATTAAATTTTAAAATTTCATGGGAAAACATTTGCAAAATACCCTTATGCCAAAATAAGAACTGAAAAATAAATAAAGAAAAACATACCTGGTCCACGTGTTAAGCAAAAAAATGGAATTTGAACAGTTTTTTTTTTAAATTAAATAAGAAACAAATAAGGAATACTCTAAGTTGAAACGCGGTTGAGATCCAAGTAGTCAGTGCTGCAGCAAGCGATAAGGAACTGATGGTTAGCTGCATGCGATTTGTATACACGCGGTCTCAACAGGGTGAGGTTTGAATCCTCAATAGGAAATTCAACCTATACTCAACACACAAGTTAGAAAATAAAAAGAATGGGTTCATTTAAGTTCAAGCATACCCATTTCTCCTCTAAGGAAAGAAAATCTCTTGGAGTCCAGAGCTTTGGTGAGGATATTAACAATCTGGTTGACTGTCCCCACATACTCTAAATGGATATTCCTCTTTTCCACATGGTCTTTGAGGAAATGATACTTGATATCTATATGCTTGGTCTTGGAATGCATGACAAGGTTGTTGGAGACTGAAATTGTTGAAGTGTTGTCACACATAATAGGGCAATTTTCTTCTTCAATTCCATAGTCCAACAACTGCTGCTTCATCCTGTAAGTGCTCCAATTTGAGTTGTTAGTATTTTCGTTAGAAAATTAACGAAAGTCCTAACATTCCTAACAATTCCTAACATTTCTAACCAAGCAAGGGTAAATTAGGGATTACTATTTGAGGTTAAACCAAGAAAAGAATCTCAAAAAAGCAAAAGAATTGTAAAATCCCGAAATGGAAGCTGCAGTCAACAGCCAGTTGCTTGTTTGACAAAAATATTCTTCCTGTCCAAAGCCTGGAGCAGCATTTAATGCACCAGGCACGCCTTCAGAACCCTCCGCGCGGATGAGTATGTAATCCCAGAATGCCTATAAATTGAACCCTTCAGTCACAGAAAAAAAGAGAAAGAGAACAACAACACAATTCACAGCTGCACCTTGGCGAAAATACTTGAGAAAATAGTGAGAATTCCCTTGAATTGTCACTCTTTTCTCTTGATTATCTTCCCAAATCACAAATCATCAAACACTTTCAAAATTCAAAAATCAAACACAAATACTAAAGAAGATATGTATAACCTCCTTCTCCTTACCCTAAATCTCTCTCATCCATGCATACATCTCATACTTTGAAGATGTAATTTGTTCATTTCTTGCCCTAGATTTTGAACAACTTTCATTCTCGGACTTTCCCCAGATTTTGAAGTTTTAAAGCCCTTAAACCCATTTTAAAATCAAGTGTCCACTGCCTTTTTCATTCTGGCAGAATTGGTTTTCAACTTCAAAAAATCTTTCGAGTACCAAAACTCAGCCCTAAAATCACACCAAAAATCATGGGACTTGTTTAAAGTCTAATAAAGAGTTCCCAATTTTTAGTTTTCTCAGTTTGAACTTATTTTGGCCAAAAAAAAACACACACACACACACAAATGGTTTTTAATGCTTGGAAGACTCGTTTTACGAGACATTCCGGGTGAACACTAACATTCTTCCCGGCGTGTAACGTGACCTCCGAACCCAAATCTCTAATCTCGGGCATTTTTCAAAGTTTTGGCCCTTAAAACAAAAATGGCGTGGCGACTCCGTGTTTTTTCGATTGATTTTCAAAGAAAAGAAAAACAACCAATCTTTCGGAAAAATGGATCAACATCGTTACAGTGGCGACTCCGCTGGGGACGAAACGAGTTTTATCTTTTCAAAAAAAAAAGAAAAACTTTTGAGGGTCAAGCTTCCGTCCCAGCATTTGAAACCGTTTGTTGTGTGTGTGTGGATTTTTCACATTTTCGTGTTGTTTTGGTCACCTCGGAAAAAGTCAAAATTTTGACTATCGGACCCGTTGACTTGCATTTTAAATTATGTGTTTATGTGCTTATGTGTGCATTTACTTTCAAAAAAAAAAAAGATTTCCAAAAGAAAAGACTTCAAAAAAAAATTTCAAAAAAAAAAATCATTTTCAAATAAAAAAATCATTTTTGTGCATGCATCATACTTTTTAAGACACATGAAAAATTGCAATTTTACTCAGAAAAAGAAGATAGACTGCTTGCACACTACGCGCACGTGAACTTACACTGCACACTATGTCCCTAACCCGGGGAAATCCCTGTAGAGGCCCGTTTGGTCTTATTACGCCTCTCGATGCAAGCACGGGACTACCCAAACATCCCATGGAGCCTCGTGTCGACCATGCACTTGTCCGTGACACACTTTGTCCGAGATCCGGTTGGTTTTTAAGTGCAGTCTGTGTCATGCCCTTTACGTGTATAGACCTTTCCTTTCAAGCCTTAGTCGGCATACCAAGTCAATATCTTTCGGGACCACTAATCGGTCGAAGTCTGCGGTTTTCCGTCACGGGCTTTGACCGGATATTGGCCAGCGCCTTGACTTTGACTCGGCGGCACAAATTATACAATCGACTCCCAAAGCATGACCGAGTCATCAAGGATTAACGATTATTCCATGCCTAATTACGGCCTAATTGACGACAAGTCAAGATCAATTGTGGACATTTATCAGTCCGAATCATGCCGACTTTTTAGTCGAGCCCTCGGACATGATCTTGACTTTGACGTCAGCTTTGTCCGTAATTTACATCGAATGCTCGTTAAGACTAGATTACCCGCCAGACTTTAGGATCATTTTCATTTTCGGTCGGTGGGACCCGCTTGCCCTATAGGACCCTCGCCCGGGGCTGTCCACCCTGGGAAGTCGAAATACAGGTGGAATACGAGGGGCTTATAGACGTAGTGACGGGGCCCACTGATCTAGGATCCAGAGTAGTTTGCGAAAAAGAAGAGCAATCTTTTCCAACCGATTAGGTTAATAAAACATGTTTTAAGTAAACAAAGAACAAATAACTGCATGTTGCATGAGCCCAAAGCCCAAACACCTACCCTCCTTCATTCCCAAACTTCTGAACCCACGTGTCTTTCCCCTGCAGCTCCTCACAAAGCTTGGTTTCGGGCACCGGGTCACCGTTTGATTAGTTGGGAAGAGTCAAGCGCATCGTCAGCTTCACCGTTTGTTCCGACTCCGGGTTTCAGAATGTCTGCATCAGCCGGTAATGATGGGAACAATGTCACTCCGCCTCCCGGGACCCCTCAGACAGAACAGCAGTGGAATCAGTTAGCAGAACAAATGAGATTGCGACAGGAAGCACAACTGAATAGCCTTATGGAGGCTATTAAGTGCCACGGTTTGGCCGCCAGCCTCAATCCCGATGGCACCTTCACCGTGGAAGAGGAAGAGGATGCCAATCCCACTCTCAGTCGCCCTGACTACTCCAGGATGCCACCACCCACCTCCTATGGTACCACTACCAGAACCCATGCTCCTCGATCTTCAGGTCAGCCAGCTCCCCAGCTTTAGACTACTGGATTCATGCAACCTGACGGGATAAATCAGTTCGCAGTTCCTCAGTGGGGACAAAGCCAGTACGAAATGTCTTCTCATGGTTGGGGATACCTTGGAATGCCACAGCTAATTGGGATCCTGCCTCAGTTTGGAACCGATCAGTCCGGACCTTCACAGCAACAGTTTGGAATGCCGCCACAGTCCGGTTCGGGGCCACAATCAGGAGCCCCTCCTCAGAATGATACTAGCTCAGTTGCTCCTCACACAGCTTTCACAAACCCATTTCTCACTCAGGGTTCGATGGGTTACCAAACCTCCATCCCAGTTTCAT
The DNA here is from genome assembly GCA_022495995.1 of Adenophora triphylla var. japonica. NCBI lineage: Eukaryota > Viridiplantae > Streptophyta > Magnoliopsida > Asterales > Campanulaceae > Adenophora > Adenophora triphylla. The sequence goes on from JAFEMH010004784.1 coordinate 21,418, forward strand.
CAATCACCGGGACCGCAGTACCCCAGGGTTATACACCATCGCCGCAGCCAGCCATGCAATTCAACAACCAGGGACAGCAGCCCACACTTAAGCCTACTTATGGGCCTCACTCCGGAAATCCAAGCTACCCAGCTACATCAGGACTGCCTCCACCCACTTTGCCATTTGAAAATCAACAGCAGGCCGCAAGGTTCTATCCCTTTTCCTAGGCTCCTACTCATGCTCCCCCAGGCAATTCGGGCCAAGAACAGGTTTTTACCTACGTCCCCGGATCGGCCGTTCCCTCCACTAGTCTGCCGCCAGTGGTAGCTCCTCACTCTAGCTCAGTCACTGGTTTGAACGCCATGGTTCCACCACAAGATCCTCATCTGGCCTGGTTCATGGAACAACATAAGGAAATGAAAGCGCAGATTGCTGAATTGACCGCTAAGAAGTCTGTCTTCCGGCCTACGGACCCGGACTCCATCGTTCCCCTGCCTCACAAATTTGTCATGCCGAATCTGGACCTCTTTGATGGTACTGCATGCCCGAAAACTCATCTGGATACGTATACCTTGGCGATGAAGGCCAAAGGGTGTACCAATCAGCAGTTGGCAGACTATTTCAGTCTATCTTTGAAATCCAGTGCCTTAAAATGGTTCTTCCGCTTAAAACCCGAGGCCAGGGCTACATGGGACCAGATTACTAATGCCTTCACAGAAAAGTACAAGGCTAACTTGGAATGGGAAACAAATAGAGTTGACCTGCAGACAACCGTACAGCGTCCCGATGAGAATGTTGGGGATTTCTACAAGCGGTGGAATCTGAAACTCAGTGAAATGGCCATCCCTCCTTCTGAAGAGGAACAACTGGACATCTTTCAGTCATGCCTGAAACCACATCTGAGAGCCTCCCTCAGTCACTTCCCGTACTCAGACTTACGGGCCATGGTCAACTCCGCAGCAAAGTTTGAAAAAGCTTACAATCAACAGCCGGTTGCCGCACCTGCTTACAGATATCGGGCTCCTCCCTCCAACACCGCTCCCGCTCTTGCTAAAGGCAAAGAGGTGATCAATTACGCAGGACAGGAATGTAATAACACAACTCCTTTTGCTCCCAGAAAACCAGCCGAGCCCAGGCCACGGGTCATGACCTCGAAAACTTTGGAATGCCTCTGAACGACATCTTTAGGGGACTGGTGAAAGAAGGCTTGCTGCGGCCTTTGGAGAATTTCCAACCCAGGAATCCGAATGCTTCCGTGGATACCTCAAAGTATTGCGCTTTTCATCAAGCCCACGAACATCTGACTGACAACTGCTTCACTCTAAAAAAGGCGATCCAAGGCTTGATAGAGCAAGGAAAGTTGGAAGGCCCCAAGGGGCCAAATACAGTCAAAAATCCTCTGCCAAGGAACCATAATCAGGTGAATATGATTGAATGCGGAGAACCTTCGCATGTCTAGGAAGATGCTGATGAAGGTCCCCAAATACCCCTGGCCAACCTTGTCGAGGATCCTGAATTCGGATTTCCCCTCAACCTTGAGGATGATGAACAAGTCAGCACACCTTGGTCTCATGTCAGAGATTTCTTGCAAGAATATGAGGCCCGCTATTTCTCGGATGAAGGGAAAGCTGATACTGAAGAACTGGGGCTGTTCCGGTCAAAACATGAGAAAACCATTTACACGAGATGGTTAGAACAATCGAGAAGAATCGAGCAAGAAAGCTTCAGGCGGGCGCTTGTACTGGGGCTTATCAGCAAAGAGGCCGAAGAGCATCTGGAGCTAGTACACTTCTGCAAGTTGGCTCTGGGAGAAACCAAATACGTTCCCAAAGACAGTGAAACTGAAGGATCAGAGGAGGAGGATTGCTTCTATATCCTGCCTGGAGTCAAATACGTGCCACCCCCTCTCACTCTCCCCCCGCAGTTTCTGGGAGGAGAAGCTGAGTCGTAATTAACACTTCCGGGAATGGGGGCATATGACAATTTATGCGGTTGTACGCACCCACATTCCCCTAACGGGTTTGATCGGCGTTCCCTCTCAGCCGAAATCCCAGTGGTATGGGAAGATGATTCCGATGACAGCGATGACGATGATGATGACGAGAGCGAAGAGTCAATTGAGGCCCCAGATTCGGAATCAATTGGGAACAATCAGGCCGGAAATGATGCCATGGGAGCCAGACACAATGGTTGGTTGTCAGCAAGCGACGATGAAGAACCACCAGAAAATGCAAGTCAAATGCCAATAGGGACGGGCCCCCAAGAACTACACCTTGTAAGATGCACCTGCGGTCAGTGTCCAGATACCTCAGAGGATGAGGGACAACAAAGCCCGCGCCCAGATCCGTACACATCCGAAATCCTAGAGCACAATGTTCCTTATAAGAACCTAGCCGGTGAATGGAGAGGGTTCATTGAAGCACTGGTCGAGAATGGAGGGTTTCAACGACCAGAAGATGAGGAATTCGTGAACGTCATCGGATCTTTTTCTTCTTTCCCGAGAACGGATGGCATAACAACTGTAAGGGTCACAACTGAGCCACTTGAGCACAGCGAGTGCCTGCAATCACTCAAAAGGGTTATCGATCTGAATGTCTTCCCAGTGGCTTTCATACCTATGGACCCACATGACGCCTTCTTAATTGCCCCCGCACCCGATAATGGACCCCGGGTGCTCCTTATTTGGACCCAGATCTATCGAGCTGCTACATCGAACTACGAGGGGGAACATTGCCTATCCTTTACTTGTGGCTGCCCTACTTGCAAGGGTGAAAGAAAGAAGATGTATGATGAGATGGAGGCTGATAGCCATAAGACCGAAGACACTTCGGAAGATGAATAAGAAACCGAAGACATGAAGGCCATGAAGTTTCCTGGGTCTGAGCACGTGGATGTCTTAGATTTCAACACTGCCTACCATGCTTTGGGGAAAGGGTTTTCAGGCATCCGATCCAGGCTGATGGTCGAGGATCTGTTAGAGAGAGGGAAACTAACTCCCATCCTCCCCAATGAGAAAATAACCATGGTCAGATCAAATCCGCCCCAAAACAAAGTAACACTTCTTGTCAGGGTTACCCAAGAAGAGGTCACCTTCCCCGAATGTATTTCGGCTCTCGAGAGAAGTCACGGAAACCGGCATGATACCGGATGCGCCTCCCACACAGAGTGCTATAATCATCTCCGGCTACGAGTATTACGAGAAAAGGAACCGAGAATGGCTGCACTATATCGGGATGAAATCGAAAAGCCGCCGAGCCCCGAGAATAGCGACTCTTGCTGTATGATAACTATGAGCAAGGCAGGATATGGAAGCGAATCGGAGGACGCCCTAGCTATGTGGGCCATCTAGGGGGCAATAACACAACCCCAGACTCAAAAGCTTGTGACTTGGGAAGCAGTCATAAGGGCCGCCCAGGAAGGAGCCAGTACAGCTCAAAGCCAGCCCCTCACCGTTGCTAGACTCCGTCAGAACCAGTGGCCGATAGCCAAAAAGGCTCCCCCGTTGACCTTAGCAGCGTTGAAGAAATCTAGTCAAGAAGAAATAGACAAGGAGGTCAACCTGTTAACCCGATCCGGGCAGATCTTCCAAGGGAATCCCAAGGCAGATAAGAAGGCCACAGATCAAGCACCTGGGGAGAACCACCGCCCCTATGCTAAGACAGCCGAAGCTCCTGACCCCGAAAAGGAGGATCCCGTGCTCACCCAGTTGAAGCAAACACAGGCCAACATCTCTCTATGGTCCCTGCTCACCTCATCCTATCCCCACAAGATAAAGCTGGAAGAAAGCCGGGCTCGCACTCTGGTGCCTATCGATGCTACTCCTGATGACGTAGTGCAATTGATCGGGAGCATCCACTACGGGAACATAATCACTTTCACAGATCTCGATCTCCCTCAATTTGGGGCTGATCATAACGAGCCTCTCTTCATCACAGCCCAATTGGATGAACGACGCCTCCCTCGGGTCCTGTTCGACAATGGGTCCGGAATGAATATCCTTCCGGCAAAGATCATGAGTCTGCTCAACATCAAGTCCACAGACTTGAAGCCTTCCTCTCTCACATTCAAAGCTTACGACTCGACATCTCGAGCAGTCCTTGGAGTTGCTACTTTGGACCTCTGGTTTGGCCAGAAATTGATACCTGTGGAATTCCAGGTTATCGACATCCCGATCACTTTTAATGCCTTATTGGGAAGACCTTGGCTGCATCAGGTCAAGGGGGTCGCCTCAAGCCTCCACCAGTGTGAGAAATTCGTCTCAGATGGAGATCTAACAACCATTTACGGGGATCTAGTCACCTTGGAGGGCACGGATACAGGTGGAATACCTATTCTGGAAATCAAACATGATGAGGAAGGTCTCATGCTAACAGGCTTCACGGTCGAGCCTCCTAAGGCCCAAGTTTGCAACGTAGATCTGACGATCACTCGGGATAAAATCCCTCTGGTCCTGAAAATGATGAGGAAGATGAGCTATCAACCTGGCCTCGGTCTAGGGAAGCACCAACAAGGAACTCACAAACTCATCGAGGTAAAAGGACAGAAAACTCGCCACGGCCTGGGATATGAGGCCACCTCAGTGGACACCGCGAAAGAAAAAGAATTTGCTCTACAAAGGAAAGAAGCTATCACAGGAAGGGTCCCGGTCAACAACCCTAAATATCTCCCTTTCAGTCCTAATTTGGCTGACTACTTTGTAAAGGGTCCCACGCAATCGGGTAATGTCACAATCAAAGAGCCCACTCCTACAGAAGGGTGGCTGAAGCTACAGGATAGCCTCAACAAGTTCAGGGGAGCCAAAGCTAACCCAGTCCGTAGGATGTTTTTGGACCTACCCATGATATCCGGGGCTACCACTACCATGAAGAGTGAGTACACTTTCAAAGGCGTGCCAAGCCTAATGGAACAGTTCGAGAAGCTCACAACCACAATTCCGATTATCCAGGAAGGACCGAAGCCTGAGTTTGAATTGACAATGCCGAAAGCCAAAGCTGCGGAAGTCTTCTCAGATGATTGGGATGGTCCGATTATGCGCGGATTATTCGGGAAGAGGTCAGTGCCGGACTGATTGATTTCAGCTCAGTCAAAGAGATGGTAGCGATGATCGAGGAAGGAGGACAGAAACAGTACAATTCCCGAGTCATGACGCCCCTGACAGCAATGCCATTAAAGAATCGGGAAACTCTCTCAGTCCCGTCCGCGACCAAAGGAGAAATGATCACCAAGCTTGGATTGGTCCCCCGTCCCTTTGTGTCAATCTAGGTAGAGTCCTCCGAGTCCCTCATTGTCAAGATCGAGTTTCTAGAGTCGTCCGACGGCCTTACGCCTGAAGACTACGAGTCTGTAGCAAATGCTATATTTCCTTCCGTCCCTAATGAAATGACGAACCTTTCTGAGTATCCCTTGATTGACACTTTAACTAATGATAAATTAACTAATAATTTTTAAAAAAAAATTTAATAATGATTCATTAGATAAAGAAGCAGACACATTAAATAAACAAAAAAAAAAGAAGAGAACATAAATCTTTAAGCAGGTTGTTCGGAAAGAGGAAAATCGAGCCCAAGCTGCCGAAGAGATTTTGACAAGTGTGAATTTGGGAACTGCGGAAGAGCCTAAAGAGACGCAGATTGGTAGTTTCTTCGAAGGAACTGAAAAGGATGCCCTACAAAATCCTACAAGGTTCTCAACTCAAGGAAAGTAGCCCTCTTCATCAAAGAAAACATCATATGCAGATACGGGTTGCCGGCCGAAATTATCTCAGATAATGGATCCCACTTCGAAGGGGAATGTGACAGGCTGCTAGCAGAGTTCAGAATAACCCGTCACAAGTCATCTCCCTACAGGCCCCAAACTAACGGAGCCGTCGAAGCAGCAAACAAGACTCTGGAAAATATCATCCGAAAAATGGCTGTCCGAGGTCGAGATTGGCCCGAGAAGCTACATCTGGCACTCTGGGGCTACAGGACATCAGTCAGAACCGCAACAGGGGAGACACCGTTTGCCCTCACCTACGGGATGGAAGCCGTGCTCCCGATCGAGCTAGAGATTCCCTCACTCCGTGTGCTATTGGAAAGTCAAATCAACGAGGTCGAATGGCTCCAAAGTCGCCATGATGAATTGGCTCTACTAGATGAACGCCGATTGAAGGCCATGGAACACATCCGAGCCTACCAAGGGAGAATGGCCAGGGCTTTCAACAAGAAAGTGAAGCATCGGGAGATCAAGGAAGGTGATCTCGTTTTGAAAGAGAAGCCCCCAGTCCGTATCAACCCGCTTGACAAATGGGAGCCCGTCTGGGTCGGGCCATATGTCGTCCAGAAGATCTTCTCCGGAGGAGCTATGCAACTTGCAGACCTCGACGGAAATCCTTTTGTACACCCAGTGAATGGTGACAAGCTGCGCAGATACTACGCGTAAAACACTGAGTCAAAAAAAAAACAACAAAAAAAATAAAAATATATATATATATATATAAAAAAGTGCTAAAAGAGTAATACCCAACTAGGTTGAAAACCCGAAAAGGGCGGCCTAGGTAAAAAACAGGGTTGCACCAAAAAAAATTATATAAAAAAAAGTGCTAAAAGAGTAATACCCAACTAGGTTGAAAACCCGAAAAGGACGGCCTAGGTAAAAAACTGGGTTGCACCAAAAAAAAAACAAAAAATTAACTGGGTCGAACTACGAAGACCTGAGCCCTTTAGTCTAAAGGGAACGTAGGCAGCCGGAAACGGTTCGGTCTAAAATACAAATAAAAGACATACTTTGTCAGACCATGAAAGCGTCTCGAAAAACTCTAAAGTAATTCACATATTCATTACAGTTAAAAACTTTTTGATGAGTCTAAGCTCGGTTCATTCTTACAACTGGCAACCTGCTAAAAGAAACTAAGATACATAATCAAACTAATGTGTCTGCTACGACAAGAAAGGGATACTCGGAAACCTCGAGGTCACTCCAAGCCACTTGTACTGGCTTTTCCCCTCTTCTTCCCCCTTCGGGTCTTCTTCCTCTGAACAGGAAAAATGTCGGTCTTCCTCCTACCAAGCTCTGGTGTAGGAACAGGATCTATCAAACCAGCCTCTGTCAGGGCCTTAGTAGCCCTAGCGTCATCTCTCATCTCCTGTAGCCGAGCTGGTAACGTAGGAGTCCTCCTCTCCTGTCTCTTGACATAAGCCTCATAGTCGGTCACAACATCTCCGCTCCTGTCGTGAGGGTTGGCCCTCGCCTCAGCCCTCCTCCTCTCCGAAACTGTCAGGTCCTCCGCACCCACAATGGCCTCACGCCGTCTCAGAATAGCCATCTGAGTCTCCCCCAAATGCCTCTCGTACCAATCCAGGTACCAAGTGGTCAGGAACACAGGTCTCGGACGCCTGAGGATAACCCGAGGAGGAAAGTCGTCATACCTCCATACTCGGAAAAGAAATGGGAACACCGAAGGATCATCCATAGAAGCAGAAGCCACCATCCTAGTGGCTATATCATCAAAGTCCTCCAAAGGAACCAGCTCCAAGCCAAACTGCCTCAGAACCAGAGCCGGAATGTAAAAGCTGGACTGAGAGAGCCCCGGAAGCATAACCACGGGAGATCCATCCTGAAGTACTCTCAGAGTCTCCACCCGCCAATGAGGCACTAACCATCGATATCTTCGATGCGCGACCAGCCATCTAACGCTCCCACGAGCCCTGATCATCAAAATCCACCGTAACCCCTCTCCTGGCAAATGTCCAAGGCTTGATCATATCCGAAGTTTCCCGAAGAACCCCCAGGCGCTCCTGTGATGATGTGCCACCTAAAATTTCTCGCGGGATAAATTCGATTTTTTGCGTTTCTTTGAAAAAATCAAATAAAACCCGGAAAAAGACGGAGTCACCACGCCATTTTTGTTTTAAGGGCCAAAACTTTGAAAAATGCCCGAGATTAGAGATTTGGGTTCGGAGGTCATGTTACACGGGAAGGACGTTAGTGTGCACCCGGAATGCCTCGTAAAACGAGTCTTCCAAGCTGAAAATCATTTGTGTGTGTGTGTGTGTGTGTTTTGGCCAAAATAAGTTGAAACTCAGAAAGGTAAAAATTGGGATGTCTTTTTAAGACTTTAAACTGATCCCATGATTTTTTGGAATATTTTTGGATTGAAATTTGGTACTCAAAAGACCTTTTGAAGTTGAGAGTCACTTCTGCCAGAATGAAAAAGGCAGTGGACCTTTGATTTTGAAATGGGTTCAAGGGTCTTAAAACTTCATAATCTGGATGAACTCAGAGAATGAAAGTTGTTCCAGACACCTTAAATAAGATTTGTGCGAAGGAATTTTACATTTTGGAGAATTTTGAGGGGTCAAAACCTTCTGAAAATCTCAGATATGCAATCTGGATTTCCAGAAGCTGATGAACTGGCCTCTAAAAGAAAATTTGAAAATAGGAGTTTTACTCACCCAAAAAATAAAGTAAAAATATTTCTGGAAATCTCTGGATGTTGGCTACAAAAAGTGTTTTGTAGTCAACACCAAATTCCAAGTTTATCTGTGTCCAAAAATTAAGACAATGAACTGGGGTCTTGGAAAATTGCTACTGGACAGCAACTTCTCTAGAAAAGAAAAATGATTTTAAGGGGGGTTTTGCATCCATGCTTGTCCCCATTTCCCTTGGTTTTGGTTATTGATCACTTGACATTTTAGTGGTGAATCAACTATACCAAACCATCCTTGGGGTACATTAGGACTAAGCACTTCATTTGCTTGGGAAGGGGAATTTTATCCTTTGAAAATGAGATTTGATGCTTGAAAATGGTTTTTAGGGTTTTGAAAATGCATTTGCAAGTAAGTAAGAACACATTGAAGAAAATGTTGATCCTTTGAAAAGATCATCCATGGAGATGAACTTCCATGGTGATCTTCTTGGATCTAAGACAAGAAGATGAATGAACTACATTTTGTAGCTTGAAAATGCATGCATGGATGAGAGATTTAGGGTAAGAAGAGGAAGGTTATACCTATCTTCTTTGTATTTTGGGGCTTTGGCTTGAATGTATGAGTGTTTGAGGCTTTGAATATGATGGTGAGTGAGTGATATTTGGGAAGATAATCAAGAGAAAAGAGTGACAATTCAAGGGAATTCTCACTATTTTCTCAAGTATTTTCGCCAAGGTGCAACTGTGAATTGTGTTCTTCTCTTTTTTTCTTTTGTGACCGGAGGGCTCAATTTATAGCCCTCTCGAATTTTACAAACCCATCCACGCGACACGGGACTGCCGGCGTGCACTTTGTTCATTAAATGCAGCTCCGGGCTTTGGACACAAGGAATAATCTTTTCAAAATTCAAATTAATCGGCCGGTTTTGTTTCCGACCATTTCTTTTTTTTGGTTTTTCTTATTTCTTTTGCTTTTTTGATTCCTTTCCTTGGTTTATCTTTTTTTGGCAATCCCTAATCTACCCTTACTTGGTTAGAAATGTTAGGAATGTTAGGAATTGTTAGAAATGTTATAACTTTCGTTAATTTTCTAACGAAAATTCTAACAAGCTCAAATTGGAGCACTTACAGTAGCCCCTCGGCGACGGCGCTTTCGAAGGAAGCGGGGTCGTCGATAAGAGTAAGGCTCCATATTTGGCGGGATGATCGAGTGATCGGGTGGCTGAACCTATTTAATAGGCTACCTACGTATCCCGAATGGGAATCAAGCCAGTCGTAGTTCGGGTCTTCGATCCTGGAGATGATGGCGTTTTAGGTGCCTCGAACCTGATGAGCGAGTTCTGCAGTCGGTTGCTTGGAGAGAAACTCTGCTGGGGATAAGAGATGACCATTTTGGTCGGAGGGCTATCCGCTCTGCTGGGGATAGGAATGACCATTTTCGGTCGGAGGGCTATCCGCTTTGCTGGGATAGGAATGACCCTTTTCGGTCTGATGGCTATCCGCTCTGCTGGGGATAGGAATGACCCTTTTCGGTCTGATGGCTATCCGCTCTGCTGGGGATAGGAATGACCCTTTTCGGTCTGATGGCTTTCTGCTCTGCTGGGGATGCTTGCGATTTATCATTTTCCTAGTGTTGTGTGTGATAGCGTCTTAGGTGCCTCGAACCTTGATGATGGCATTTTAGGTGCCTCGAACCTTGGAGATGGCGTTTTAGGTGCCTCGAACCTTGGAGATGGTGTTTTAGGTGTCTCGAACCTTGGAGATGGCGTTTTAGGTGCCTCAAACCTTGGAGATGGTGTTTTAGGTGCCTCGAACCTTGGAGATGGCGTTTTAGGTGCCTCGAACCTTGGAGATGGCATTTTAGGTGCCTCGAACCTTGGAGATGGCGTTTTAGGTGCCTCGAACCTTGGAGATGGCGTTTTAGGTGCCTCGAACCTTGGAGATGGCGTTTTAGGTGCCTCGAACCTTGGAGATGGCGTTTTAGGTGCCTCGAACCTTAATGGTGATGGCTTTTTAGGTGCCTCGGACCTTGATGATGGCCTTTTAGGTGCCTCGAACCTTAATTTGAAATGGCCTTTCGGTGGACCTTGTCTGCTGCCGAAGGAGAGGGTGACCGTTTTGGTCGAGGGGCTGGACCTAAAGACAGGCTACCTACGTATCCCTAGTGGGAATCAAGCCCTTTCGTAGTTCGAAATCTTCTCGAGATTTCGTTGGCTTTTGGGATTCCGTTAACTTTGCTGGGGATTTTATTAGCCTCTCTGGGGAAGATCATACGTATTTGTTGGGAAAATCGGTCTTACGTTTTACTGCCGTGGAATGATTTTGATGAAAGAAACGGGATTCTGTTATCTTTCTCGGGGAAATCGGTCTTACGTTTGACTGCCGTTTGATGATTTTGATGAAAGATACGGGATCTCGTTATCTTTCTCAGGGAGATCGGTCTTACGTTTGACTGTCGGTTGATGATTTTGATGAAAGATACGGGATCTCGTTATCTTTCTCGGGGAAATCGGTCTTACGTTTGACTGCCGGGGAATGATTTTGATGAAAGATACGGGATTTCGTTATCTTTCTCGGGAAGGTCGGTCTTACGTTTGACTGCCGTTTGATGATTTTGATGAAAGTGGGTTGACTTTGGTTAACTTTGGTTAACTCTGTTAAGTTGGGGACTGAACGGCAGAGTCCTGGAATTTTAAAGGGCAAAAGGGTCATTTTGACCCTTACAATCCTGTCCGCGCGGAGTGGGTTTGAAAATCAGAGGGTCTTAATGAGGGGCCAACGCCCTTCCTCTTCCCCATTCAGTTTTTTCAAAAATTACGAGAGAGAAGGAGATTTTTCGCCAAAACCGCCATTGAAGGCCAAAAAGCTTGAAAATTCTTCCGTTTTTCTTCGATTTTCAAGCAATGGAACACGGGGAAGGTGCTTTTCAAGGCCAAGGACGTGGCCCGGTAGCGGAGAGACGATTGGAGCTCGTCCGAATGAGGAGGCACTATACTCTTTCGCAATCGATTGCGGAGGAGCCATACCCCGATGCTTGGCAACATTGGGCTTCTGATCCGAGTCTCCGAACGGTATACTTCGAATCTTTTCATTCCCTTTGTTGATTTCTTGCTTGAAATTGATTTTTGGGTGATTTTTCTTTTTTTTTTCGAAAATTATGCAATGTTCTTGGCTTTGAATCTTAATTTTGATGCTATGCATGTTGTAATGAGTATATGGGTATCCCAAAATATGCATTTTGCTTGGGAAAAGAATCGGCATTTTCGCCATTTTTTTTTGTTTGAAATATGAGATTATGATGAATGATTTTCCCGAATTTGGGACGGACTTCTTTTGTTGCAATGTAGGATTCTTGCAATCTTGATATGATGATTTTTTTTTGCAATGAGATGATGATTCTATGAATGAAATGTATGCATGTTATTTTATGAAAATGGGACGGAGTTTTTGCTTCCGTTGACTCCTTGTGTGAATGTATGATTGTAGGATCTTTTTTTTTTTGAAATGACGGATGATATGCATGTTATGAATGCACTTTTTTTTTTGAGAGTGTGATTTTCTATGAAAAGTGGGACGGATTTTTCGTTTCCCTTTGATTGAATGAATGACTTGAGAGATTGTTTATGTATGCTATTTCATGAAAGATGGGACGGAGTTTTTTTGCTTCCGCTGAATGAATGTATGCATGTTTTTTTTATGAAAAATGGGACGGAGTTTTTGCTTCCGTTGACTCCTTGTATGAATTTTTTTTTTATGTATGAATGAATGTTGATTGGAATTTGCTGAAAACTGTCTCTTTTTTTTGTGCGAGAAAAATGGGGCTAGGTTCATTGCATGCTGTTATGCTGCCGAATTTTCTTCAAAACTTTTGTGATGAATGATGCATGTATATGCTTTCTTTTTTTTTTGTGCAAATGCAAAAAAAAAAAAAAATTTTTTTTTGACATTTTCTCTCTTTTTTTTTTTTGCAGGGTGGAAACAACTACGTTACGGAGCAGCTGAACAAGATGAAGACTCGAGGATCGGTGGAGTCTGTAGTTGACTTGTGGGACCGGCTTCCGAATGCAGGCCGAGGAGCTTTGCCGAGTTCGAGACAGATTGTTGTTGAGACCGGGCTTTGGGAGTTCATTGAGTGCTTGAGGGGATTGGTCAAGTTACCTAAGAGCAAGGGCCTGATGTTTGCTTTGGCGCAAAGATTGGTGGGATGCGACCCACACGTTTCACTTCTTTTGGGGCGAGGCTACGGTTACGCCTTCGACTAGGCCTGCGATCACGGGTTTGTCCTTTAATGGACACAACATTGAGTGGCGGGACGGCTACAGCGATGCGGATCTCGCAGAGCTCTTCTCGGGATTTTCCCTATTCCCAAAAAGGGGATGGGGATGGAGTATGCCGTGGTCTACGGGAAGATTGTGGAGACCATTGTGAGCTACGAGGCCGGGAGGAGAGGATAGGCGCCGAGCATTGCTAGGGCCTTCTTATGGTTTGCTTTTTCGAGCACCCTTTTTGGACATGCTGAGGGACGGCAGTCTTTGCCTTGCGAGGTCCTTGGAGGACATGGAGATGGCTGGAGACGTCTCCCGGGAGAAGCCGGTTAGCGAGCTTTACTTTGCTCTTGATAGGTACAGCGGAAGGCCGTGAGCTCCTTATCTTGCTTTGAGTTTGCCACCTGAGGTATAAGCTCTCTCTTTGCTTTCCACTTTCTTCTTGAGCACACACTTTTCTTTTGAACCGGATTGATTTGATTTTTACCTTTCGCAGGTATGGGCGTTGGAGTTTTTCCACGTCACGATGTGGCGACAAATGGCGGAGTACGTCGGGCGTATCCGGCCATGCGCTCCGGTCCAAGCATGCCCGAGAGAAGATAAGCTCCAGGGGGCGTACGACTCTCGATACGCGGATTACCTTCCTTTGACGGAGGCCGAGACGGATGAGAGGATGATATTCTATCCCCTGGATCGTTTCGAGGTGGCGCAGATGAAGGGCGCTGAGATTTGGACCGGTGGCAAATGGAGGATTCCTGAGAGAGGTCCGACTGCGATGCCTACTATCTGGGAGAGAGGGTGACGCGCCAGCATGGCGTGAATTCGCCTTTGATGACACCGGTGGAGTCTCCCGCCGATATGATGCACCCGAGTGACAGATCTGCGACCTGGGATGATTACCGAGCCGGCCAGCACTTCTCGGCATTTGTGGTGATTGAGCCGTACCCCGTATTTGTTTTGAGGAGGCTGAGGATGCCCCAGGTTCTGGATAGAGAGGGGTTTGGGATCCCGCGGTACCCTCGGACGGATTTTTCATATGTCCAGGATGGGGTCCGATTGAGGGTGCAGATCCCTCAGCCTGAGCGGCTTCCACGAGCTTTCCGGCCTCGTCCGGGTATGAAGGTATGGCTTCTCCTTCCCACCTTTCTTTTTTTTTGCTTTTTTCTTTTCTTTTCTTTCCTGTCATCATTTTTTTTTTCGCTTCAACTGTTTCTGACGCTTTTGCTTTTTTGTGCAGTTTTCGGAGGTGGTCGTCGAGAAGCTGACGAAGCAAGTGATCGGAGCTAAGAGATTTATCAAGAGGATGGTCGCTTGCGGGGCTCCTCAGGCTAGAGCGAGGCGACCACGGCCGGCGCCTGTCAGGCGGGAGGCTTCCCCTATTCGTTCAGAGACTTCTTCAGAGACTCCTCTGTCTCCTCTCATTGATCCCCGCGCGGTGCTGCCTTCGGATCACGTCATTCTCGGGGATCCACACGGGCAGAGACACGTTTGGCAGCATGGTGGGTCGTCTTCGTACGTTCAGGAATCCGACGCCTTCACCTTCGGATATGATTTTTTCGCAGATCTTGGCTTGCCCTATCAGAGCGTGCCGGTTGGTCCTGACGAGCCTCTTTCTGGAGACGAGGACGATTCTGAGCCTGAGATCTTCAGGGCTCCTGAGGAGGCAGGCCCGAGTCGCAAGAGGGACCGGGGGCAGACGTCGGGCGCTAGGGATTCTGACTGATTTCTCTTTTTTTTTTTAGACTGTTTTTTTGAGATTGAGATTTGTGACTGGGATTGAGATTTGTACAACTTATGCACATTTTTTTTTTTTTTGATGTAATAATTTAGGATTATTGTTACCTACTTTTTTTTTTATTTGATTTTTTTTTTTGCACACTCCCTTTATTTTTGGAATGTAATAATTTAGGATTTTATTTTTATGAATGCAATGCAGTATGTGTTTTGGTCAAATTTCGACAAGTGATTGTAAATAACCAAATATTTCAAGGAAAGAATTGGGTGAATTGGAATATAGATTTGTGTGTGTAATCAAAATGAAAATGACAAAGGATTTTGACGAGGAAAGCCCTTGAACAACTCGTTCGCCGGCATAAAACCTCGGGAGGTTTTGGAAGACCTACCTTGACCAAATTTTCCTATGATCGTTGTGTTACAAGCTCGGAAGTATGGAGAGAATTACAAGAGTGATTGTGAGTGAGTGAATACACGTGTCTTCTTTCTTCTCCATACCCCTATTTATAATAAAGGTAAAATAAAAAGATAATAATCAAATCCCAAAAAATTCGGCATGATGGAGTTGCTGAGGAGAAGATTTCGGGCATGACTGTTGATGGTGGTTGGTGGAGAGTCGTGGTTGAACTGGTATGCGCATATGGCTCCTAAAAAATAGCAACCGCAAAACTGCTCCCAAGTTGGTCCGGTTTCAAGATGTTGATGAAGACGTCGAGCCAAGATGTCGAGCCAAGATGTCGGTCCAAGATGTGAACTCAACATGTAAAGTCAACTTGTAAAAAGTCAACTTGTGGACCAAGTTGTGGACCAAGTTGTGGAGGTCAAGTGGTGGACCAAGTTGTGGAGATCAAGTTGTAGAGGTCAAGTTGTGGAGATCAGGATGCTGAGGCGTCTTGACATGTTGACCTTCTTAAGATGCCAACCATATACATATAGTGAAAAATCCATCCCCAACAATTGCCCCCAAAATTTATTGAATCGGAGAAAACTTGGAGATTCAAGGAATTTTTTAAACTGCTCCTCCCCTCATCGGCATTAAGGAAGCGGTTGATTACGCCAAAGAGTTGTCCAATGCATTGAGAACTTATAAACGAAGCTCGATAGAAACCAAGATAAAGCTTTAAGTAATATTAGTTAAGGTGTTTGAAATTTGGTATGTTAGATGAGGGTTGGTCCTCAAAATTTTTTATATTTGATTTGATATGTCTTTGCTTGACATGACTTACTATTGTGTTTTGAACTTGATTTTTGGTGAAGATGTTAATCTTCACTCCTTAGTTTATTGGAAGATGATTTCATCTTTTTCGGGTGTTCATATTGATAACATGTAAATGTTATAAGCCGAAGGTAACATGAAAATTTTACAACCAATAGTTCACAACTTGAATAAGTGTGAAAACGTGCGCCCAGGCGAAGGTGTCGGAACCTTAATTCGTTTGGTAACATGTTAATGTTACAACCAATAGTTCACAACTTGAATAAGTGTGAAAACGTGCGCCCAGGCGAAGGTGTTGGAACCTTAATTCGTTTGAAGAAACAGAACAAGTATCAGCCGTACTGGCGTGTCAACATGTTCCATCCCTCTCCAGCTAAAGTTTCAACATGTATCAGCCGTACTGGCGTGTCAACATGTTGAAATTCTTCTTCAGGTCCAAACATGTATCAGCCGTCCTGGCGTGTCAACATGTTTGACCTGCTCCAGCTTAGGTCTCAACATGTATCAGCCGAACTGGCGTGTCAACATGTTGAGCCTGCTCCAGCTTAGGTCTCAACATGTATCAGCCGTACTGGCGTGTCAACATGTTGAGCCTGCTCTAGCTTAGGTCTCAACATGTATCAGCCGTACTGGCGTGTCAACATGTTGAGCCTAAGCTGTTTGCTCAAGTTGTATACCTTGCAAAACAAATTCATGTTAGGATTGGGTGTTAGCTTTACCCCTCCGATGCTTGAGTCAGTAAGAATTTTTAACATAACATAAGAATTGACAAACATAAATAAATGACTTGACAAAATTTAAATCATACCTGTTTTCGGAGTTTGCTTTTATGAAAAAATGACAACTTACATGGAATACAACTTGAGGTACTGTTTTGCTAACATTTTGACATGTTGAAGATAGGCGGTCATCTTTTCTTATTTTGTCAGCCTCATTGTGGTTATTTTAGGACTATGAACTTATCTTCTTCCAGTCTGATGAATTTAACAGCTCTCATCCTGACATCTTCAAGTCTCTTGCATGGAGTCATGACCAATTCGTCATAATAAGGTGATCCCTTCTTCATGCCCAATCTGAATGCCTCGGTGGCTGTGAACATGTTCAAGTTGGGGATAATCACTGCCTCTTTGTTGAACCTGTTCAAATAGTCCTTCAATCTTTCGTCAGGTTGTTGCACCACCCTGTAGAGGTCACTAGTTAGTTTCTCAAAAGCTCTATTACATGAGAATTGATTCACAAACATATTGACTAATTGAGAATAAGATGATATAGAGTTTAGAGATAGGCCGGTTAGCCATTTCAAAGCTGGTCCAGACAAGGTGGAACCAAAGCCCCTACAAAGACAGGCTTCTTTGAAGATTGAAGGAATGCTGATAATGTCCATTAATTCTTGGTATAGCAATACATGCTCTACTGGATCTGTGCTTCCATCGTACTTCTTCATGTGGGGCACTGCAAATCTCTTCGGGATCTCCATGTTGGCTATTGCTGGAACAAAGCGAGACTCATTGTAACAAGTTGGAGAAGCTTGATGAAAAGGCAAGGTAACTCCAGGCACATTCCTAATCATCTCTTTGATCTGCTGCAACTCTCTAGCAACTTGACTTTCTGCAAAAGTGTTAGCATAAAATTGAGAAGAAGAGTGATCAAATGCATTATAAAAACTCCTTGTTTGTCCTAAAGACGGAGTGGCATAAGTATAGCAAGATGTTGGCACAGGTTGGCTATATGGGAAGGTGCGACCCTGTTGGGCAACTTGACTAGTTGTCACAGTTGTACTATCAGTCTGTACTGCACTCGCCATGGGGATGTCTCCAAGACTGCCCCCCAGTACCTGCACTAAAAAGAGTTCTAGGAAATAAAGGCGATAATGGAGTTACAACTTGAGGCTCAACTTGATTCCCTTTTCGCAGATTCTCAATTGCATTGAAAATCATAGTATTGGTATCCTGCTGAGCATCCATTCGCTTATTCAGTTCAATCAACATGGTTGCCATATTAGACACGAAACCAAGATTGATTTCAGACGCGGTCATCTCTCGAGATGCAACTTGCTGCCCCCCAGTCACCCTGCCCCCAGCCGCGGAGGTTACTGAGGTTACCTGACCGGAAGTTGGATTGGCCATTTTGATGTTCTAAACAAATCTAAAAAACCAAATTTCCCACGGACGGCGCCAAATTGTTTTGGTCAAATTTCGACAAGTGATTGTAAATAACCAAATATTTCAAGGAAAGAATTGGGTGAATTGGAATATAGATTTGTGTGTGTAATCAAAATGAAAATGACAAAGGATTTTGACGAGGAAAGCCCTTGAACAACTCATTCGCCGGCATAAAACCTCGGGAGGTTTTGGAATACCTACCTTGACCAAATTTTCCTATGATCGTTGTGTTACAAGCTCGGAAGTATGGAGAGAATTACAAGAGTGATTGTGAGTGAGTGAATACACGTGTCTTCTTTCTTCTCCATACCCCTATTTATAATAAAGGTAAAATAAAAAGATAATAATCAAATCCCAAAAAATTCGGCATGATGGAGTTGCTGAGGAGAAGATTTCGGGCATGACTGTTGATGGTGGTTGGTGGAGAGTCGTGGTTGAACTGGTATGCGCATATGGCTCCTAAAAAATAGCAACCGCAAAACTGCTCCCAAGTTGGTCCGGTTTCAAGATGTTGATGAAGACGTCGAGCCAAGATGTCGAGCCAATATGTCGGTCCAAGATGTGAACTCAACATGTAAAGTCAACTTGTAAAAAGTCAACTTGTGGACCAAGTTGTGGACCAAGTTGTGGACCAAGTTGTGGAGGTCAAGTGGTGGACCAAGTTGTGGAGATCAAGTTGTAGAGGTCAAGTTGTGGAGATCAGGATGCTGAGGCGTCTTGACATGTTGACCTGCTTAAGATGCCAACCATATACATATAGTGAAAAATCCGTCCCCAACAGTATGAATGCAATGTTGCATGAGCCTTGGTTTTTTGGCAAGGGTGTTAGTGTTTGGTATATGGACTGGTTTGGGGAGGTTTTTTTTTGCACAAGTTTCAAGCAACCGGGACGGAATATTCCTCTTTGGTTCGGCGGTTTGACTGCTGCGAGATTTTTTCGATGGAGAACAAACATGTCCGCGTGGATAGGACGAAATCTCGACATTGTCCTTTAATTTTGCTTCGTATCTGGTCTCACTTTATTTCAAATTCAAATATCCTCTTCAACCTCTAGTCCAAAATGTACCATTTTTCGGGAGAAAGAGAGAAAATTCATGGAAAACCTTAGAAAAGCTCCATCAAAATTGTCCCAAGAATCCCAAATGTCATTATTTAACAAATTCAAGGATTGGTCCCGGAGATTATGCATGAGAGGAGGTCCTTCTTTGAAGAAAGGTACAAGGTAAAGTGCTTATGGTCTCTCAAGGAATTGATTCCTGACTACGATCTTCTGAGGGCTTCTTCCTCATTTTGGGATACTAGAAGGCATGTCTTTTGCCTTTCCTTCAACGAGATGGTCCCAACCGTCGAAGAATTTCGGGCCTTGCTTGGAGGTCCGGAGGTGGAAGAGATAGCGGTTCCTTTGCCCGGAGGTGCTTCTTTCGTTGACAGATTGTGCATCCTCCTTCATCTTTCCCTGGAGGAAGCGCAAGGTATGATCCGTGGTCCCGATCATTTTGATATTTCTGGTCTCCCTGATAGGTTTAGGGGCTTAGGCTTGCTTGACGGTGCCTATTGGGATGCCTTTGCACTTTGCATGTTCGGGACCTTGCTCATGGTCTATTCTTTTGGGATCTGTCATCGGTCTCTGCCGGATGTAGTCGTTCATTGTCGCTTGGGCAGAGATGTTGTACCTCCGATCTGGGGAGAATTTCCATGCTCTCGATAGGGCGCTACCGGGAAGCGGTATATGCACGGGGGGAGCCCGTTCCTCTTGACCTCGTGGGCGATGGAGCGCTTGGGGATTCTTCGGGAAACTCCTGACATGATCAAGCCTTGGACATTTGGCAGGAGGGGGGTTGCTGTCGATTTTGATGATCAGAGCTCATGGGAGCGTTGGATGGCTGGTCGTCAGACAGAAGATATCAGATGGTCAGTGCCTTGTTGGCGGGTGGAGACTCGCAGAGTGCTTCAGGACGGGTCTCATGTGGTCATGCTTCCGGGGCTTTCTCAGTCCAGCTTCTATATTCTCTCCTTGGTTCTGAGACAGTTCGGCTTGGAGAAGGTTCCTTTGGAGGACTTTGATGATATAGCCACCAGGGTGGTGGCTTCTGCTTCTATGGATGATCCTTCGGCGTTTTCCTTTCTTTCCCGAGCATGGAGGTATGACGTCTTTCCTCTTCGGGTTATCCTCAGGCGTCCGAGACCGGTGTTCCTGACCACTTGGTACCTGGATTGGTACGAGAGGCATTTGGGAGAGACTCAGATGGCTATTTTGAGACGGCGTGAGGCCATTGTGGGTGCGGAGGACACGATGGGTTTCGAGAGGAGGAGGGCCGAGGCGAGGGGCCAACCCTCATGACAGGAGCGGAGATGTGGTGACCGACTATGAGGCTTATGTCAAGAGACAAGAGAGGAGGACTCCTACTTTACCAGCCCGGCTAGGAGATGAGAGATAACGCTAGGGCTACTAAGGCCACGACGGAGGCTGGTTTGATAGATCCTGTTCCTATACGAGCTTGGTAGGAGGAAGACCGACATTTTTCCTGTTCGGAAAGAAGAAGACTCGAAGGGGAAGAAGAGGGGAGAGGCCAATACGAGTGGCTTGGAGTGACCTTGAGGTTTCCGAGTATCCCTTTCTTGTCATGGCGGACACATTAGTTTGATTATGTATCTTAATTTCTTTTAGCGAGGTTGCCGGTTGTAGGAATATATCGGGCTTAGACTCATCAAAAAGTTTTTAACTTGTAATGAATATTTGAATTGCTTGAGTTTTTCGAGACGCTTTCATGGTCGATCGGTGTATTGATGTCAAAGTATGACTTTTATTTGTGTTGTAGACCGAACCGTTTCCGGCTGCCTACGTTCCCCTCATTTTGAGGAGCTCAGGTCTTCGTAGTTCAACCCGGTCGATTTTTTTGTTTTTTGTTTGTTTTTTTGTTTTTGTTTTTTGTTTTTGTTTTTTTTTTTGTTTTTTTTTTTTTTTTTTTTTTTGGTGCAACCACATGTTTTTTACCTAGGCCGCCCTTTTCGGGTTTTCAACCTAGTTGGGTATTACTCTTTTAGCACTCTTTTTTTTGTTTTTTTTTACGCTCGGCATTTTTTTTTACGCGTAGTATACGCGCGGCTTGTCACCATTCACTTTGGGTGTACAAAGGGATTTCCGTCGAGTGCACGCAAGTTGCATGGTTCCTCAGGAGAAGATCTTTTGGATGACGTATGGCCCGACCCAAACGAGGCTCCCATTTGCCGAGCGGGTTGACACGCGGGCCAAGGGGGCTTTTCTTTCAAAACGAGATCCCCTTCTCGGATCTCCCGATGCTTTACTTTCTTGTCAAAGGCTCACGGCCATTCTTCCTTGGTAGGCTCGGATGTGTTCCATTGCTTTCAATCGGCGTTCATCTAGCGGGGCCAATTCATCATGGCGACTGCGGAGCCATTCGACCTCGTTGATGCTGGATTTCCGGCGGTATACGGAGCGAGGATTTCTAGCTCGATTGGGAGTACGGCTTCCATTCCGTATGTGAGGGCAAACGGTGTTTCCCCGGTTGCCGTTACGGCGATGTTACGTAGCCCCGAGTGCGAGTGTAACTTCTCGGGCCAATCTACGCCTTGGACAGCCATTTTCCGGATGATGTTTTCCAAAGTCTTGTTTCTTTGCCTCGACGGCTCCGTTGGTTTGGGGCTGTAGGGAGATGACTTGTGACGGGTTATTCGGAATTACGCCGGACAACTGTCACATTCCCCTTCGAAGTGGGATCCATTATACGAGATGATTTCGGTGGCAACCCGTATCTGCATATGATGTTCTCTTTGATGAAGAGGGCTACTTTACTTGAGTTAAGGATTTTGTAGGATTTTGCTTCAACCCATTTGGTGAAATAGTCCACGGCTACCGGGATGAACTCGTGGCCGTTCTTGCTGATGGTGTGATTTTGCCTATGACATCAATTCCCCAAGTGACGAAAGGCCAAGGGTTGTCATGCGGTATAACTCGTGAGGAGGCAAGTGATTAAGATTTGAGTATCGGCGACATTTGTCGCGGCTTTTGACGAGCTGGATGCGGTCGGCTTCCATGGAGATCCAAAAGTACCCCATTCTCGGTATGATTTGCATCGAGCTCGAGCATTCATGTGAGGGCCTTGAGTACCACCATGTATTTCTTTCATGAGTTCGGTAGCCTCTTGTTTGCCGATACATCGCGGGGAGGGCCTTGATAACGCTTCTTGTATAACATGTTTCCCAAAAAAGAACATAATGGGAGGCGAGACGCTTCGGGTGAGAGACTTTTCGCTTTGATTCCTTCTTTATATTCCCCATCTTCATTTTTGAAGGAGGCTTCTCCGTTCTTAAGGTGCTTGATAGATCTGAGTGTACCGGGGATCAACTGGCCGGTTCGGCTTACGCCGATTTCAAAGCAATAAGCGGGATTTTCTCTTCTCCCAGGCTACGAATGGTTTGACGGACTTCCCTTCGGGTATTTCAACGAGGGAGGCTAGCGTTGCCAAGCATCTGCAAATCTGTTGCGATCTACGGGCAAGTAATGAAAGGCGATCTCCTTGAATTGAGTTACTAGCTCTTCCATGTAAGTGTGATATTTACGTAGACCGGGTCCACGGTCTTCCATTTGTTAGAGACCTGATTGATGATGAGGGCGAGTCACCATACACCTCCAATTCCTTGATCTTTCTTTCAAGGGCGGCTTCCAACCCGGCTATGCAAGCTTCATATTCAGCAGCGTTGTTAGTGACTTGAAGTTCAACCTTCTTGCTATGGGGGTGTGTTCGTCGGTAGGATCGACCGAAGCATTCCTATTCCGTTCCCCCTTTTGTTTGACGCCCCGTCGAAGAAGAGTTGCCAGCGATTTTCTCCTTCTAGAGCAAAGATTCCATCATCTGGAAATTGAGGTTCAGGTCCTCGGGACTCATCACTTGGGAAATCGGCCAAATGTTTCGCCATTATGCATCCTTTTACGGATTTCCTTGAAACATAAGTGATGTCGTATTCAGCCAAAAAGAATGACCATTTTGCCAACCTCATAGAGATGGAAGGCTTGTCGAACAGATATTTGATGGGGTCTATCCTTGAGACGAGATGTATCGGGTGAGACTGCATGTAGTGTTTCAACTTTCCCACTACCCAGACCAAACCCGCGCAAGTCTTTTCGCAAGCAGAGTAATTGAGTTTGCTTCCTTGGAGCTTTCTGCTTACGAAATAGATGGCGTTTTTGACCTTGGAATCTTTCTTCTCTTGAGCTAGCATAGCCCCAATTGCTGTATCCGTGACAGGTTAGGTATAGCAATAGTGGCTTTTGCGTGTGGTGGGCAAAGAATCGGGGATTCACGAGGTATGCCTTGATCTGTTCAAAAGCGAGCCGACATTCTGGAGTCCATTACGTGTAGGCATTTTTCTTCATCAACTTGAAGATCGGCTCGCGGATCGAGGTCACTGATTTTCAAAGCGGCTTATGTATTGCGGTCTTCCCATGAAGGATTTCACTTACGTCGGTGTCAGGGGTGGCTTCATTTCAACTATCGCCTTGATTTTACGAGGATCTACTTCGATTCCCGTTCTGTCACCATATATCCTAGCACCTTGCCTCGTCTTACACCGAAGGTGCATTTGGCTGAATTCGAGTCTCATGCTTGTGGTCTCGGAGGCGGCCGAAGAATTTTCTCAAATCAACAAAGTGTTGGCCATCGATCCTCTGGAGTGTATTATCATGTCGTCCACATAGACCTCAATTTCTTTGTGGATCATGTCATGGAACGAGTTGTAGCTGCCCTGCAGTACGTAGCCCCGGCATTCTTTAGTCCGAACGGCATGACCGTGTAGCGGTAGGTGCCCCAAGGGGTTGTGAAGGCCGTTTTGGCTTGATCCTCTTACGCCATTTTGATTTGGTTGTAGCCGGCAAAACCGTCGACGAAGGATTTAACCTCATGGTTGGCCGTGGCATCTACCAAAATGTCGATGTTTGGCGAGGGGAAGTCGTCTTTTGGGTGGCTTTGTTCAAGTCTCACGAAGTCTACGCGACACGGATCTTTCCGTTGGCCTTGGTCACCGTTACTATGTTGGAAAGCCATGTAGGATATTCAATGACCACGATGAACCACTTACTGAGCATCTTTTCTATCTCCTCTTTCACTTGTAGTGACCATTCGGGTTTAATTCTTCTTAGCTTACGCTTACTTGCTTGACTTAAGGTCGAGCGATATTCGGTGCTCAACTATGGAAGGATCGAGGCCTGGCATATCTTTATAGGACCATGCGAACACATCAACGAATTATTTTAGCAGCTCAATTAGGGCATCCCTTTCAGTCCCTTCGAAGAAACTACCAATCTGCGTCTTTTTAGGCTCTTCCGCAGTTCCCAAATTCACACTCGTCAAAATCTCTTCGGCAGCTTGGGCTCGATTTTCCTCTTTCCGGACAACCTGCTTAAAGATTTCTTTGATATATTGTTCATTTAATGTGTCCGCTTCTTCATCTAGTGAATCGTTATTAACTGTTTTTAGATCATTAGTTAATTCATCATTAGTTAAAGTGGCAATTAAGGGATACTCAGAAAGGTTCGTCATTTCATTGAGAATAAAAGGGAATACAGTATTGGCTACAATTTCGTGGTCTTCAGGCGTGAGGCCATCGGACGACTCGGAAGACTCAAACTCAACAACGAGAGACTCAAAGGACTTTACAAAGGTTGACACAAAGGGACGGGGGACCAATCCAAGTTTGGTGATCATTTCTTCTTTGGTCGCGGACGGGCCTGAGAGAGTTTCCCAATTCTTTAGCGGCATTGCTGTCAGGGGCCTCATGACTCGGGGCGTCTCGTTTCGTCCTCCTTCCTCGGCCGTTGCTATCATCTCTTTGTCGAACCGAGAATCAATTGTATTTGGCGTCGAAAGCGAGCATGTGGATGTAGGGATCTTCCTCAATTGCAGGGAATTCTATCTTGTCACAATCTGACCGCTCAATCCAGATGTAAGGACGTATTGCGTCTTGGTGTGCTGCTGGAAAAATCTCATGTCCCATGCTTGAGCGGAAAGGCTTAGCAGGCAGTTCAGCAAGGAGGGCGTCCCACACGACGTTCATAGATTCGAGTTGAGTATGACGATGTTTGTCGATCTTTATCATGAAAATTTCCTGGCTTGGCAGGGTCAGAGAGTGGGTTTGAAGAATGGTGACAAAGCTGTGGTTGGGGACCGGGGGTTTGCGTGCCTGTATCATGGCGGTGTTCAATGTCTCCTTCCAGTATGCCTCCAAACGTTGGAAATGACAATTGAATCTGATAAATCGAACTTCTTCGGAATCTGCTCGCTTGAGTGCGTTGACATAATTGGCATCACCGGATTCTGGGGGATTCTGATGAGACTTGCCCCGATAGTCCCTTGGTCGATTCGGTGGAGGTAGTGTGATGATGTGTATCCGAAAATTTTCCCATTTTTGTTTGAAAAAATCAACGAAAACGGAGTCGCCACGCCATTTTAATTTTGAGGGCCAAAACTTTGAAAAAAGCCCGAGATCAGAGATTTAGGTTCGGAGGTCATGTTACGCGTCGGGAAGGACGTTAGTGTGCACCCGAATGCCTCGTAAAACGAGTCTTCCAAGCTGAAAATCATTTGTGTGTGTGTGTGTGTGTGTGTTTTGGCCAAAATACTTTGAAACTCAGAAAAGTAAAAATAGGGATATCTTTTCAAGACTTTAAACTGATCCCATGATTTTTTGGAAGATTTTTGGATTGAGATTTGGTACTCAAAAGACCCTTTTGAAGTTGAGAGCCATTTCTGCCAGAATGAAAAAGGCAGTGGACCTTTGATTTTGAAATGTATTCGAGGGTCTTAAAACTTCATAATCTGGATAAACTCAGAGAATGAAAGTTGTTCTAGACACCTTAAATAAGATTTGTGCGAAGGAATTTTCCATTTTGGAGAAGATTTGAGGGGTCAAAACCTTCTGGAAACCTCAGATATGAGATCTGGATTCCCAGAAGCTGATGAACTAGCCTCTGAAAGAAAATTTGAAAATAGGAGTTTTACTCACCCAAAAAATAAAGTAAAAATATATCTGGAAATATCTGGATGTTGGCTACAAAAAGTGTTTTGTAGTCAACACCAAATTCCACATTTATCTGTGTCAAAAAAATTAGACCATGGACTGAGGTCTGGGAAAATTGCTACTGGACAGCAACTTCTCAAGAAAGAAAATATGATTTAAAGGGGGGTTTTGCATCCATGCTTGTCCCCATTTCCCTAGGTTTTGGTTAGTGATCACTTGAAATTTTAGTGGTGAATCAACTATACCAAACCATCCTTGGGGTACATTAGGACTAAACATTTCATTTGCTTGGGAAGGGGATTTTTATCCTTTGAAAATGAGATTTTATGCTTGAAAATGGTTTTTAGGGTTTTGAAAATGAGTTTTCTTTGCAAGAAAGTAAGAGAACTTGAAAATAATTTTGATCTTTGTAGAAGATCATCCATGGAGATGGTCTTCCATGGTGATCTTCTTAGATCTAGAGTAAGAAGATGAAAGAACTACATTTTGTAGTTTGCAAATGCATGCATGGTTGGAGTTTAGGGTAAGGAGAAGGAGGGTTTACCAATCTTCCTTGTGTTCTTGAGTTTTTGGCTTGAGTGTATGAGTGTTTAAGGCTTAAGTATGAGAGTGAGTGGATGAGTGTGAGTTGGGAAAGATTGGAGAGAAAATGGTGACAATTCTTGAAGAATTCTCACTGTTTTCTCTCTATATTTCGCCAGAGGTTCGGTGCAATTGTGTTGTGGCTTCTTATTTTTGTGACTGGAGGGCTCAATTTATAGCCCTCTGGAAATTACAAACCCATCCGCGCGGACAGGACCTGCAGCGTGCACTGTTCATTAAATGCAGCTTCAGGCTTTGGACAAGAGAAATAATCTTTTTGAAATTTCAAATTAACAACCAGTTTTGTGTTTCCAGCCATTGCTATTTGTGGTTTTATTCCTTTTGTTTTGCTTTTTGAGATTCTTTTTGAGGTTTAGCCTTAAATAACAATGCCCATTTTACCCTCACTTTGTTAGAAAAGTTAGGATTGTTAGGAATTGTTAGAAATGTTATGACTTTCGTTAATTTTCTAACGAAAATTCTAACAAGCTCAAATTGGAGTACTTACAGGTAGCCCCTCGGCGACGGCGCTTTCGAAGGAAGCGGGGTCGTCGATAAGAATAAGGCTCCATATTTGGCGGGATGATTCAGTGATCGGGTGGGTGAACCTAGCGATAGGCTACCTACGTATCCCGAATGGGAATCAAGTCGATCGTAGTTCGGGTCTTTGACCACAGGAGATGATGGCGTTTTAGGTGCCTCGAACACGATGAGCGAGTTACGCGATCGGCTGGAAAGAAACTCTGCTGGGGATAAGAGATGACCATTTTCGGTCGATGGTTATCCGCTCTTTGAGGATAGGAATGACCATTTTCGGTCTCTGCTGGGGATGATTGCGATTTATCGCTTTCCTAGTGATAGCGTCTTAGGTGCCTCAAACCTTTGGAGATGGCGTTTTAGGTGCCTCGAACCTTGGAGATGGCGTTTTAGGTGCCTCGAACCCTGGAGATGGCGTTTTAGGTGCCTCGAACCTTGGAGATGGCGTTTTAGGTGCCTCGAACCTTGGAGATGGCGTTTTAGGTGCCTCGAACCTTGATGATGATGGCCTTTTAGGTGCCTCGAACCTTGATTTGAAATGGCCTTTCGGTGGACCTTGTCTGCTGCCGAAGGAGAGGGTGACCGTTTTGGTCGAAAGGGTTTGGACCTAATGATAGGCTACCTACGTATCCCTAGTGGGAATCAAGCCCTTTCGTAGTTCGAGATCTTCTCGAGATTTCGTTGGCTTTTGGGATTCCGTTAACTTTCTTTGGGGATTTCGTTAGCCTTTCTTTGGGAACATCGAACGTATTCGTGCAGGAAATCGGTCTTACGTTTGACTGCCGGAAGATTTTGATGAAAGATACGGGATCCGTTATCTTTCTCGGGGCACTCGGTCTTACGTTTGGCTGCCGGGTATTTTGATGAAAGATACGGGATCCGTTATCTTTCTCGGGGCACTCGGTCTTACGTTTTACTGCCGGTGAATGATTTTGATGAAAGAAACGGGATTCCGTTAACTTTCTCGGGGAAATCGGACTTACGTTTGACTGCCGGGGGTAATTTTGATGAAAGATACGAGATCTCGTTATCTTTCTCGGGGCACTCGGTCTTACGTTTGACTGCCGGGGGTAATTTTGATGAAAGATACGAGATCTCGTTATCTTTCTCGGGGCACTCGGTCTTACGTTTGGCTAGGGGATGATTTTGATGAAAGATACGGGATCCGTTATCTTTCTCGGGGCACTCGGTCTTACGTTTGGCTAGGGAAGATTTTGATGAAAGATACGGGATTCCGTTATCTTTCTCGGGGAGATCGGTCTTACGTTTGGCTATAGGGAAGATTTTGATGAAAGATACGGGATCTTGTTATCTTTCTCGAGGAAATCGGTCTTACGTTTGACTGCCGGGGATGATTTTGATGAAAGATACGGGATCCGTTATCTTTCTCGGGGCACTCGGTCTTACGTTTAACTGCCGGTTGATTTTTTTGATGAAAGATACGAGATTTCGTTATCTTTCTCGGGGCACTCGGTCTTACGTTTGACTGCCGGGGATAATTTTGATAAAAGATACGAGATTTCGTTATCATTCTCGGGGCACTCGGTCTTACGTTTAACTGCCGGGGAATGATTTTGATGAAAGATACGGGATCCGTTATCTTTCTCGGGGAAATCGATCTTACGTTTGACTGCCGTTTGATGATTTTGATGAAAGATACGGGATCCGTTATCTTTCTCGGGGCACTCGGTCTTACGTTTGACTGCTGGGAAGATTTTGATGAAAGATACGGGATCCGTTATCTTTCTCGGGGCACTCGGTCTTACGTTTGACTGCTGGGAAGACTTTGATGAAAGATACGGGATCCGTTATCTTTCTCGGGGCACTCGGTCTTACGTTTTACTGCCGGGAAGGATTTTGATGACAAGGGGCTGACTTTGGTTAATTTTGTTAACTCTGTCAAGTTGGGGACTGAATTGCAGAGTCCTGAAATTTTAAGGGGCAAAAGGGTCATTTTGACCCTTGCAATCCTATCCGCGCGGATAGGAGGCGAAAAGTCAGGGGTATTAATTAGGGCCAACGCCCTTTTCTTCTTCCCCATTCAGTTTTTGAAACAGACGAGAGAGAGAGAGAAAAAACCGAGGAGAAGCCATTGTTGGCCAAGAAAAGCTTCAAAAATCTCTGGATTTCTTCGATTTTTTGAGCAATGGAACACGGGGAAGGCGCTTTTCAAGGCCAAGGACGTGGCCCGGTGGCGGAGAGACGATTGGAGCTCGTCCGGATGAGGAGGATTACAATCTTTCGCAATCGATTGCGGAGGAGCCCTACCCCGATGCTTGGCAACATTGGGCTTCGGATTCGAATCTCCGAACGGTATACTTTGAAACCCTTTGATCCCTTTGTTGATTTCTTGTTTGAAATTTGAATTTTAGGTGATTTTTGAATTTTTTTTTTGAAATTGAATATTGATGTTCATTGTCTTTGAATCTTGATGATTATGTGAGTAACCCAAAATGTGCATTTTGCTTGGGAAAAAGAATTGGCATTTTCGCCATTTTTTTTTTTAAATTCGAAAATTGCATGTGAAAATTCGAAAATTGTGATTTTTTTTTGAAATTGAATATTGCATGTTGATGATGATGATTTTTTTTTTTTGAAATTGAATATTGATATTGATGAATGATGCAATGCATGCATTTTGTTTGGAAAGAATGGGCATTTTGCCAATATGGGATGTATGTATGTTTAGGATATATTTTTTTTTGAAAAGTGGGACGGATTTTTCCTCCCGTTGCATGTAAGATGGATGATATGCATGTATGCATTCTTTTTTTTTTTGATGGTGAATGCATTGGGATTTGCTGAAAACTGTTTTCTTTTCTGTGAGAAAAATGGGGCTATGCTCATTGTATGCTGTTATGCTGTCGAAATTTTTTTTTTAAATGCATGTGTATGCTTTCTTTTTTTTTTTGTGCAAATGCAAATGCAATTTTTTTTTGACATTTTCTCTTTTTTTTTTTTGCAGGGCGGAAACCGTTTTGTGACGGAGCAGCTGAACAAAATGAAGACTCGAGGATCAGTGGAGTCCGTGATTGACTTGTGGGATCGGCTTCCGGATGCGGGCCGAGGAGCTTTGCCGAGTCCGAGACAGATTGTTGTTGAGACGGGGCTCTGGGAGTTCGTTGAGTGCTTGAGGGGGCTGGTCAAGTTCCCTAAGAGCAAGGGCTTGATGTTTGCTGCAGCGCGGCATTGGTGGGACGCGACCCACACCTTCCACTTCTTACGGGGCGAGGCTACGGTTACGCCCTCCGATTACGCTGCGATTACGGGCTTTGTCCTTTAATGGACGCGGCATTGAGTGGCGGGGATGGCTACAGCGATGCGATCTGCGAGGCTCTTACGGGATTTTCCCCTATTCCCAAAAGGGGATGGGGATGGAGTATGCCGTGGTCTACGGCAAGATTGTGGAGACCATAGCGAGCTACGAGGCTGGGGAGGAGAGGATAGGCGCCGATCAGTTGCCGGGGGCCATCTTGTGGTTTGCCTTTTCGAGCACGCTCTTTGGACATGCTTTGAGGGACGAGTCTTTGCCTTGTTGAGGTCCTTGGAGGGATATGGAGACGGCCGGAGATGTCTCGTGGGGAGAGGCCGGGGCGCGAGCTTTACTTTGCTCTCGATAGGTACGGCAGGAAGAGCTGTGAGCTCTTTTATCTTGCTTTGAGTTTGCCACAGGCATAAGCTCTCTTTTTGCTTTTCCTCTTTTTTTTTGAGCACGCACTTTTCTTTTGCTTGGATTGATTGGATTTTTACCTTTCGCAGGTATGGGCGTTGGAGTTTTCACGTCACGATGTGGCGGCGGCCGGCGGAGTACGTCGGGCGTATCCGGCCATGCGATCTTGGTCCAAGCATGCCGGGAGAAGATAAGCTCCGGGCGTACGACTCTCAGTACGCGGATTGCCTTCCTTTAACGGAGGCCGAGACGGATGAGGGGATGATATTCTTCCCCAGGATCGCTTTGAGGTGGCGCAGCTGAAGGACGCGAGATTTGGGACTGTGCGGCGGAGGATTACGAGAGGTCGACTGCGATGCATATTATGCGGGAGAGAGGGTGACGCGCCCGGCATGGCGTGAACTCGCCTTTGAGGACACCGGTGGAGCCTCCCGCCGATATGATGCACCCGAGCGATCGGTCCGTGACCTGGGATGATTACCGAGCCGGCCAGCACTTCTCGGATTTCGTGGCGATTGAGCCATATGCGACATTCGTCTTGAGGAGGCGAGGATGCCTCGGAGTTACGGATAGGGAGGGGCTTGGGATCCGCGGTACCCTCGGACGGATTTTTCCTATATCCAGGATGGGGTCCGATTGAGGGTGCAGATCCCTCAGCCCGAGCGACTTCCACGAGCTTTCCGGCCTCGTCCGGGTATGAAGGTATGGCTTTTTTACGCTTCTTTCTTTTGTTTTAGCATCACTTCTTTTTTTTTTTGACGCTTTTGCTTTTGTGCAGTTTTCGAAGGTGGTCGTCGAGAAGCTGACGAAGCAAGTGATCGGGGCCAAGAGATTCATCAGGAGGATGGTCGCTTGCGGGGCTCCTCAGGCTAGAGCGAGGCGACCACGGCGGCGCACAGTCGGACGGGAGGCTTCCCCTATTCGCTCGTAGACTTCTTGAGAGACTCCTTTGTCTCCTCTCCTTGATCCCCGCGGTGCGCCTTCGGATCACGTCATTCTCGGGGATCCACACGGGCGAGGACACGTATGGCCATAAGCGGCATGGCGGGTCGTCTTCGTACGTCCAGGAGTCCGACGCCTTCACCTTCGGATACGATTTTTCGCAGATCTCGGCTTGCCCTATCGGGCGTGCAGGTTGGTCCTGATGAGCCTCTTTCTGGAGACGAGGACGATTCGAGCCCGAGATTTTCGGGGCTCTGAGGAGGCGGGCCCGAGTCGCAAGAGGGGCCTGAGGCGGACATCGGGCACCGGAGACTCAGATTGATTTTTTTTTTTTTGAGATTTGAGATTGAGATTTAGATTTGTACAGCTTATGCACATTTTTTTTTCTTTTTTTTGGATGTAATAATTTAGGATTTTATTGATGTTTGTTTGTTTTTTTTTATGCACACTCTTTTTTATTTGGAATGTAATAATTTAGGATTTTATTGATGTTTGCAATGCAGTATGAATGCAGTGTTGCATGAGCCTTGGTTTTTGCAAGGGTGTTTGGTATATGGACTGGTTTGGGGAGGTTTTTTGCACGGGTTTCGAGCAACCGGGACGGAATATTCCTCTTTTGGTGTAGCAGCTTGGACTGTTGCGAGATTTTTTCGATGGAAAGCAATCCTATCCGCGCGGATAGGGACCGCATCATACATTGTCCTTTAATTTTGCTTGAGATCTCGGTCTCACTTTATTTCAAATTCAAATATCTTCTTCAACCTCCAGTCCCAACAGCCATTTTCGGGGAGAAAGAGAGAAAAACCATGGAAAACTTTAGAAAAGCTCCATCAAAATTGTCCCAAGAATCCCAAATGTCATTCTTCAACAAGTTCAAGGATTGGTCCCGGGAGATCATGCATGAGAGGAGGTCCTTCTTTGAAGAAAGGTACAAGGTGAGGTGCTTATGGTCTCTCAAGGAATTGGTTCCGGACTACGACCTTTTGAGAGCTTCTTCATCATTTTGGGATACTAGAAGGCATGTCTTTTGCCTTTCCTTCAACGAGATTGTTCCGACTGTCGAAGAATTTCGGGCCTTGCTTGGAGGTCCAGAGGTGGAAGAGATAGCGGTTCCATTGCCGGAGGGCTTCTTTTGTTGACGGTGTCGTCCTCCTTCATCTTTCCCGGAGGAAGCGCAAGGTATAATCCGCGGTCCCGATCATTTCGATATTTCCGGTCTTCCCGATAGGTTTAGGGGCCTAGGCTTGGATGATGCCTATTGGGATGCCTTTGCACTTTGTATGTTTGGCACCTGTTCATGGTCTATTCCTTTGGGATTTGCCATCGGTCTTTCTTTGGATGTTGTCGTTCACCTGTCGCACAGGCGTAGATGTCGTTCCTTTGATTAGGGGAGACTTTTCATGCTCTAGATAGGCTGGCTACGGAAGAAGGTATATGCACGGGGGCAGCCCGTTCCTCTTGACCTGTGGGCGATGGAGCGTTTGGGGTTCTTCGGAAACCTACGATATGATCGAGCCTTGGACTTTTGCCATGAGAGGTGTTGATGTAGATTTTGATGATCGGGGCTCGTGGGAGCGTTGGATGGCGGGTCGCGGGCCCAGAAGATATCGAGATGGTCGGTGCCTCATTGGCGGGTGGAGACTCGAAGAGTGCTTCGAGACGGGTCTCGTGGCCATGCTTCCGGGGCTTTCTCAATCTAGCTTCTATATTCCGGCTTTAGTTCTGAGACAGTTTGGCCTGGAGAAGGTTCCCTTGGAGGGTTTTGATGATATAGCCACCAGGGTGGTGGTTCCTGTTTCTATGGATGATCCCTCG
This sequence comes from Adenophora triphylla var. japonica, assembly GCA_022495995.1. NCBI lineage: Eukaryota > Viridiplantae > Streptophyta > Magnoliopsida > Asterales > Campanulaceae > Adenophora > Adenophora triphylla. The sequence goes on from JAFEMH010004784.1 coordinate 54,764, forward strand.
GTGTTTCCATTTCTTTCCCGAGCATGGAGATATGATGCCTTTCCTCCTCGGGTCATTCTCGAGCGTCAAGAGACCGGTGTTCACGACCACTTGGTACACAGATTGGTATGAGAGGCATCAGGAGAGACTCGGGTGGCTATTTTCGAGACGGCGTGAGGCCATTGTGGGTGCGGAGGACCGACTATTTGAGAGGAGGAGGGCGAGACGAGGGCCAACCCTCATGACAGGAGCTGGAGACCGCTGACCGATTATGAGACTTACGTCAAGAGACAGGAGAGGAGGGCTCCTATGCTACCGGCTAGGTTACGGGAGATGAGGGATGACGCTAGGGCTACAAAGGCCCGACAGAGGCTGGTTTGATAGACCTGTTCCTATACCAGGCTTGGTAGGAGGAATACAGGCATTTTTCCGGTTCGGAAGAAGAAGACTCGAAGGGGAAGAAGAGGGGAGAGGCCAAGATGCAGTGGCTTGGAGTGACTCCGAGGTTTCCGAGTATCTCTTTCTTGTCATGCGGACACATTAGTTTGATTATGTATCTTAGTTTCTTTTTAGCGAGGTTACCGGTTGTAGGAATGAATCGGGCTTAGACTCATCAAAGAGCTTTTAACTTGTAATGAATATTTGAATTGCTTAAGAGTTTTTCGAGACGCTTTCATGGTCGATCGGTGTATTGATGTCAAAGTATGACTTTTATTTGTGCTTTAGATCGAACCGTTTCATTTGCCTACGTTCCCCTCATTTTGAGGAGCTCGGTGTCTTCGTAGTTCAACAGTGAACTCTTTTTTGTTTTTTTTTTTTTTTTTTTTTTTTTAGTGCAACCTCTGTTTTTACCTAGGCCGCCCTTTTCGGGTTTCTAACCTAGTTGGGTATTACTCTTTAGCACTTTTCCTTTTTTTCTTGTTTTTTTTTTTTGTTTTTGTTTTTTTTTGCTCGTGCAACCCTATTTTTTACCTAGGCCGCCTTTTCGGGTTTCTAACCTAGTTGAGTATTACTCTTTTAGCACTCTTTTTTTGTTTTTTTTTGTTTTTTTCTTTTTTTTTTTTTTTTTTTTTAGTGCAACCTCGTTTTTTACCTAGGCCGCCCTTTCTCGGGTTTCTAACCTAGTTGGGTATTACTCTTTTTTAGCACTTTTCCTTTTTTTTCTTGTTTTTTTTTTTGTTTTTGTTTTTTTTTTTTGTTTGGTGCAACCCTATTTTTTACCTAGGCCGCCCTTTTCGGGTTTCTAACCTAGTTGGGAATTACTCTTTTAGCACTCTTTTTTGTTTTTTTTTTTTTTTTGTTTTTTTTCTTTTTTTTTACGCGTAGTATCTCGCGCAGCTTGTCACCATTCACTTGGGTGTACAAAGGGATTCCCGTCGAGGTGCACGAGTTGCATGGCTCCTCCGGGAGAAGATCTTACGGACGGACATATGGCCCGACCGGCAGGCTCCGATTTTCCGAGGGTTGATACGGTGGGGGCTTTTCTTTTAAAAGCAGATCCCCTTCTCGGATTTCCCGATGCTTTACTTTCTTGTCGAAGGCTCGGCCATTCTTCCTTGGTAGGCTCGGATGTGTTCCATGGCCTTGATCGGCGCTCATCTAGTAGGGCCAATTCGTCATGGCGACTGCGGAGCCATTCGACCTCGTTGATCGGCTTTCCGGCGGTATACGGAGCGAGGGGATCTCTAGCTCGATTGGGAGATACGGCTTCCATTCCGTATGTGAGGGCAAACGGTGTTTCCCCGATTGCCGTTCTAGCGATGTTACGGCTTAGCCCCGAGTGCCGGTGTACTTCTCGGGCCAATCTACGCCTTGGAATGACCATTTTCGGATGATATTTTCCCAGTCTTGTTTCTATTGCCTCGTGGCTCCAGTTGGTTTGGGGCTGTAAGGGAGATGACTTGTGACGGGTTATTCGAATTCCGCTGCGATTTTCACATTCCCCTTGAAGTGGGATCCATTATACGAGATGATTTCGAGTTGCTGCAACCCAGTATCCGTGCATATGATGTTTTCTTTGATGAAGAGGGCAACTTTCTTTGAATTGAGATTTTGTAGGACTTGGCTTGACCGGCTTGGTGAAATAATCCACTTTGGCTACCAGGGGCAAGGAACTTCGTGGCCCAGTTACTTGCTAGATGGTGTGATTTTGCCTACTTGACATCAATTCCCCAAGTGACGAAAGGACGAGGGTTGTCATGTACGGTATAACTTCGTGAGGAGGCAAAGTGAATTAAGATTTGAGTATCGGCGACATTTGACCCAGCGCTGACTTTTAATGACAGGCTGGATGCTTGATCGGCTTCCGTGGAGATCCAAAGGCCCCCATTCTCGGTATGATTTGCATCGAGCTCGAGAGCACAGGCATTCATTGTGAGGGCCGCGAGTGTACCACCATGTATTTCTTTCGGGAGTTCGGTAGCACTCTTGTTTCTTGGTCGATACATCGCAGGGAGGGGGCCTTGACCTGGCAGCTTTTTGTATAACATGTTTCCCCAGAAAGAACATAATGCAGGAAGGCTGAGCCGCCCGGAGCTGAGAGACTTTTCGCTTTGATTCCTTCTTTATATTCCCCATCTTCATTTTTGAAAGAGGCCTGCAAGCCATCAGTACTCCAGTGCTTTGAGTAAATCTAAGTGTACCGGGGATCATTGGCCGGTTCGGTTTTACGCTTCGATTTGAAAGCTTAATAAAGCGGGATTTTCTCTTCCTACCAGGCTACGGGCCATGGTTTGACGGACTTCCCAGCTTCGGAGTATCTCCAGCGAGGAGGGAACTAGTGTTGCGAGAGCATCTGCGCAAATCTGTACATTGCGATCACGGGCAGGTAAATGTGAAAGTGATCTCTTTGAATTGATTGTTACTAACTCTTCCATGTAAGTGTGATATTTACTGTAGACCCAGGGTCCGAGTCTTCCCATTTGTTAGAGACACTGATTGATGATGAGGGCCAGGATGCTGTGCACCACATACACACCTCAAATTCCTTGATATTTCTTTCAAGAAGCTGGGCTTCCAACCCGGCTAATGCAAGCTTCGTATTCAGACGCGTTGTTGGTGACTTGAAGTTCGGCCTTGCTGGCAGCATGGGGGTGTGTTCGTCGGTGGGATCGACCGAGGAGCATTCCCCATATTCCCGTTCCCCACTTTTGTTTGACGCCCAAGTCGAAGAAGAGTTGCTTGAGTGATTTTCTCCTTCTAGAGCGAAGATTCCATCATTAGGAAATTGAGAGTTCGAGTCCCTCGGGGACTCATCACTTGGGAAATCGGCCAAATGTTACGCCATTATGCGTCACTTTTATGGATTTCCTTGAAACATGAAGTTGATGTCATAATTCTGGCCAAAAAGAACGACCATTTTGCCAACCTCATGGAGATTGGAAGGCTTGTAGAGGCAGATGATTTGATGGGTCTATCCTTGAGACAAGATGTATCGGGTGAAAAGGCTTGCATGTAGTGTTTCAACTTTCCCGCTACCGAGACCCAAACCTGCGCTTGATCTTCTCGCATGGCCAGAGTAATTGAGTTCGTTTCCTTGGAGCTTTACTGCTTTACTGAAATAAGAGTGGCGTTTTCGACCTTGGAATCTTTCTTCTCTTGAGCTAGCACCAGCCCCAATTGTTGTATACACATGGCTGATAGTTAGATATAGCACAAAGAGCTGGCTTTTCTTGCCGATGTGTCTAATTTGAAACGAGAGAATCGGGGATTCACAAAGAGTATCTGCCTTAATCTCTGTTCAAAGGCAAGTGACGATACACTTACAGGAGTCCATTACTGTGTAGGCATTTTTCTTAATCATCTTGAAGAGTCGGCTCGCGAGATCGAGGTCAAGCCCGATTTACTGAGCGGCTTTATATGTATTGCGCGGTCTTCCCAGTGAAGGATTTCACTTACGTCTGAGTGTCGGCGCTTCATTTCAGCTATCGCCTTGATTTTTACGAGGGATCTCTTCGATTCCCGTTAAATCACCATATATCCTAGCACCTTACTGCGTCTTACACCAAGGTGCACTTTTGCCAGGTGATTCGATCTCATGCATGGTCTCGGAGGCCCGGCCGAAGAATTTTCTCAAATCAACAAAGTCTTGCTTTGGCCATAAGATCCCTACACGGAATCGTATTATTGCTCCACATGTCGTCCATTGTAAAATAGACCTCAATTTCTCTGTGGATCATGTCATGGAAAGCAGGCTGTAGGCCCGCCCTTTGTGCGTAGCCCCAGAGCAGCAACATTCTTTTGGTCAAGAGAGCTAAGCATGACCCAGGTGCTAGCATTAGGTGCCCAAGGGGTTGTGAAAGTGTTTTAGCAGATCCTCTTACGCCATTTTGATTTGTAGTTGTGTAGTAAACCGTCGACGAAGGATTAACCGTGACTTCATGGTTGTGGTGGAATCTACGAAAATGTCGATGTTTGGCGGGGAATAAATCGTCTTTTGGGTGGCTTTGTTCCAATCCTGGAAGTCTCACATGTGACGACGGATCTTCAGATTGGCCTTAGTCGCATTTATTACTATGTTGGAAAGCCATGTGGGAGTGATTGATGTACTCACGATGAATCCACACTTACTGAGCATCTTTTCTATCTCCTCTTTCACTTGTAGGGACCATTCGAGGCTTAATTCTTCTTAGCCACATTAATTGCGAGAAACTTGACTTACAGGTCGAGCGGTATTCGGATGCTCCTAACTATGGAAGGATCGAGGCACGGCATATCTTTATAGGACCATGCGAAGCGAACATCCCACTTGAATTCTTTTAGCAGCTCGATTGAGGGCATCGCTTCCGGTCCCTTTGAAGAAACTACCAATCTGTCGTCTCTTTAGGCTCTTAGCGGTTCGAGTTGCCAGTTAGCTCGTCAAAATCTCTTCGGCGACTTGGGCTCGATTTTCCTCTTTCCAGGACCTTTTAACTTAAAGATTTCTTTTGATATATTGTTCCATTTAATGTGTCTACCTCTTTACATCTAGTGAATCGTTATTAAGCATTTTTTTAGATTATTAGTTAATTCATCTCATTGAGTTAAAGTGGCGAATTAAGGGATACCTCGGAAAGGTTCATCATTTCATTGAAGAGCGAAGAATACAACGTTTACAGGGCTCGTAGTCTTCGGGCGTAAGGCCATCGGACGGCTCGAGAGACTCGAACTTCAGCAATGATAGAGGGCTCGGAGAGGGAGGACTTCCTGAAGAGGATTGATCTGAAGGGCCTTGGGGACTGATCAAAAGCTTGAGTGATCCATTTCCTCTTTGAGTCGTGGGCCAGCACTTTGGAGAGTTTCCAATTCTTTAAGCGGCATCATTCGGCCCCATCGGGGTGGCTTCACAACTTCCGGGAAAAGCAGATGCCTTCTGTGTGCTCCCTCTTGGTCGGTGCTATCATCTCTTTGCCACGAACCCCAAGGAATCAATTGTGTTTGGCGTACGCGGCAGGCATGTGGATGTAGGGATCTTCCTCAATGATCCACAGGGATTTCCGTTTAAATCTGTCCACCTGCTCCTGACGCTCAATCCGGATATGGGGACGTATGTGCGTCTCGGTGTGTCTATTGCTAGAAAAATCTCATGTCCCATACTTCGAGGCGGAAAGGCTTGGCGAGGGTAGTTAAAGCGAGGAGGACGTCCCAGCTTGCGGCGTATTCATAGATTCGAGCCAGGAGTACAGCTCGGTGTTTGTCGACTTTTATCATGAAAATCTCCCTCGCTTTGCTTGAGGCCCGAAAGAAATAGGAGTTTTGCGAGAAATCTGCTGACAAACCTGTGATTGAGGACCGGAGAGACTTGTGTGCACTGTATCATGGCGGTGTTCGAGCGTGTTCCTTCCGATGCGCCTCCGAGTGTTGGAAATAGCAATTAAAAATTTGATGAATCGAACTTCTTTGAGATCAGCACAGCTTGCAGCAGGTGTGTTGACATGGAACTGGCATCAGTTGGATTCCGAGGATCTTTGAGCGAGACTTGCTCCTTGAAGGATGTAGCCGGTGTTGGTGGCGTGGGCATTGCTTAGCCTATTGTTTTGGCTTCGTTCCCTATGAAGCTGTCACCCTTATGACTTCAAGGTCCCCTTGCCGGTTAATGAATTTGACGCATCGGTGGAGAGTGGAAGCTATGGCTTTCATGTGATGCAACCAAGGGCGCCCTAATAGGGCTGTGAACTCGGAGGGGATATCCATTACATGGAACTTTGCTGGCACCATTTGGGTTTCGTACCAGAGTTCCAGAGTAACTGTTCCCAGGATGGGACGGGACGTGCCATCATATGCCGTGACTGACCGGGTAGATGGGATCATGTGCCTTTCATTGATGCGTAGGGCCCGCATCATGCTGAGGGGAAGGACATTAATGGCTGATCCGTTGTCCACCAATACTCCAGGGAGCGATACGATGTTGAGCTTAATGGTGATGTACAAAGCTTCATTGTGTTGGGAGACATCTCTCGGCAAATCTTCGTCGCAGAAGGTGATCATGCTGCCATATAGGTGGGGATCATAGATTTGGTCCTTGTCTCGGGATAGAGAGTCATCAATCCAGTCACTTCGTGCCTTTTTCTTGTGAGGTAGAGCCTTTCTTTGAAGCCCCGGGTTATCTGAGGCCTTTTGTGGCGGTTGCCATCTCCGGTCAACATGTTGATTGAGTGGGAGCGCCGGCTGGCGTTGGTCTTTCTTTGTCGGTGTGCACTTGGAAGCTGGACAAACTGAATTTTAGCCGTTCCGCGGGGATAGATTTCTGATTGGCGGTAGAGTTACCTGGGTCCACGGTATTCGGTGTCCGAAAGTCTCAATTCTGTCGTTGGCAAGGCTTTTACTGTTTCTTTTACCCCGTTTACTTTGGGGAAGACTGGCCGGAGTAGAGTACATAATAATCAAATCCCCAGATGGCTCCCGAGTGTACCACTTGGTATCACCGGCCTCGAATCTCTCCCTCAATTTTCTTTGGGAGGAAATTTTCTTCTTCTTAGGAGGACGGTCCTCGTGTATCAAGTCCTGATAGTCCCTTTCAAGGCAATCGGGATAGTCACGTATATCCCACCAAATGTGTTCTACGGCCGGTGGCGGATTTGGGACCTCGGGTTGAGCGATGCTTTGGAATGACTTTGAGTGGAACCTGGTCGGGAGATCCGTCATTGGGCTCATCCTGGAAGCGAGTGGTTGGACTCCGCCGGATATTGAGAGGTATTAGGGTTCTGGGGAACAGGCATATGTTTGTCCTTCAGGGTAGCCCCAGTCAGTTGGGAGATTGTTAAGGTCCCGAAGTGGCGTGTGGCCTCTTCAATCCAGGCTTGCTGTCGGTTTTGGCGCTCCTCCAGGGCTTTGATGTTAGACCATATTTCTTCAATCAAGCTTCCTCGATCTTCATCACCTGTGCCGATATTTATGCGGGATCATCACTTTGAGAGGGGATAACTGACGGTATGCCAAACTCTTTCATCCTTGACTCTGTTTGGGGGCCGGTTGCCCTGTAAGTCGACGGGCAGAGTCCGGCGGTGGAGACATAGGAATCTTGGGGTAGCATCTTGATGTATCCGGGACGATTAAGAAGAGGAGGAGAACCCTCTTCCTTCTTTGCGGTAAAAGTGCCATCGGAATTGAGACTGATAGTCAAACCATGACTTGCGACAACCTCCAGAAGGTCGCTAATTTGAGCCTCATGTCGAAGTCTCATATGTTCTACCAACTGGATCCAATACTGGTCTGTCTGAGGGATTTTGGAGGACGGAGTGACGTTATCCCTATCATTACCGGCTGACGCAGACATTCTGAAACCCGGAGTCGGAACAAACGGCGAAGCTGATGACGCGCTTGACTCTTCCCAACTAATCAAACGATGACCAGGTGTCCGGAACCAACCTTTGTGAGGAGCTGCGGGGGACAAGGTACGAGGGTTCAGATATGTGGGAATTTGGGCTTTGGGCTCATGCAACATGCAGTTATTTGTTCACGTTTACTTAAAACATGTTTTATTAACCTAATCGGTTGGAAAAGATTGCTCTTCTTTTTCGCAAGCTACTCTGGATCCTGGATCAGTGGGCCCCGTCACTACGTCTATAAGCCCCTCGTATTCCACCTGTATTTCGACCTCCCAGGGTGGACAGCCCCGGGCGAGGGTCCTATAGGGCAAGCGGGTCTGTAAGTGCTCCAATTTGAGCTTGTTAGTATTTTCGTTAGAAAATTAACGAAAGTTATAACATTCCTAACAATTCCTAACATTCCTAACATTTCTAAACAACCAAGGGTAGATTAGGGTTTGCCATTAAAGATAAACCAAAAAAAGAATCTCAAAAAGCAAAAGAAATTGGAAAAATCCGAATTGGGCAAGTTGAAAAACATAAACTGCTGGAATTTTTGAATTTTATTCTTCCTGTCCAAAGCCTGGAGCTGCATTTAATGAACAGTGCACGTTTACAATCCAATCCGCGCGGACATGTTTGTCAATTTCAGAGGGCTATAAATTGAACCCTCCTCTCTCAGTTTACACAACACAATTCACTCACAGCAACTGCACCTTGGCGAAAAATAGGGAGAAAACAGTGGGAATTCCCTTGAATTGCCACCATTTTCTCTTGAATCTTTCCCAAATCCCACTCACTCCAAATATCCTCAAATCACTCTCATTCATACACAAGCCCAAGCTTCAGTCTCCCCTTAAGAGGAGGATTAGAGAGAAAACATAGAGGACTTAAGTGTTATCTACTTGTTTTCTCTTTGACCAACTCTATCATCAAACCCTAAACACATTCAAGCCTTGAATCCACTCAAACACAAATCCAAAACACCAAATCTTGATACTCCTCAAGTCAAACACCAAATCTTGATACTCCTCAAGTCAAATTCCAAGCCTAGGAAGATAGGGTGTCACCATTGGTAAAGCCCTCCTTCTTTAAACCCTAAAACTCCCCTTCAACTTCTTGTTCATCTTGTTCTTCTTACTTTGATATACTTTATGTCAAGTTTAACTTAAGTTTTGACCCAAGATGGTCATCTTGAAGTTCATCTCCATGAATGACCATCTCAAATGGTCCACATTTTTAAATCTCTAGTTGATTTTTCTCTTTAATTTCATCTTTACAAAACTCCCCTTCCCAAGCAAATGAAATGCTTAAGTCCTAATGTACCCCAAGGATGGTTTGATATAGTAGATCAACACTAAAATGTCTAGTGACTACTAATCAAAACCTAGGGAAATGGGTACAAGCATGGATGCAAAACCCCCTTTCAAATCACATTTTCCCTCTTGAGAAGTTGCTGTCCAGTAGCAATTTTCCAAGACCTCAGTCCATTGTATAATTTTTTGGACACAGATAAACTTGGAATTTGGTGTTTACTACAAAACACTTTTTGTAGACAACATCCATATATTTCCATACATATTTTTACTTTATTTTTTGCGTGAGTAAAACTCCCTTTTACAAATTTTCTTTTAAAGGTCAGTTCATCAGTTTCTGGAAATCCAGATTGCACATCTGAGATTTCCAGAAGGGTTTTCTCCCTCAAATAAGCTCCAAAATGGAATGTTCTTTTACATAAACCTTATTTAAGGTGTTTTGAACATTTTTCATTCTCGGATTTTTCCCAGATTCTGGAGTTTTCAAGCCCTAAAGTCCATTTCAAAATCAAGTGTCCACTGCCTTTTTCATTCTGGTAGAAATGGTTTTCAACTTCCAAAATTCTTTTGAGCTCCAAATCTCAACCTAAAAATCATCCAAAAAATCATGGGATCAATTTAAAGACTTAAAAAGAATTCTCAATTTTTACTTTCCTCATTTTCAACTTATTTTGGCTAAAGTAACACACACACACATACACACACACACAGAAACAAATGGTTTTTAGCTTGGAAGACTCGTTCTACGAGGCATTCCGGGTGCACACTAACGTCCTTCCCGGCATGTAACGTGACCTCCGAACCCAAATCTCTAATCTCGGGCATTTTTCAAAGTTTTGGCCCTTAAAACAAAAATGGCGTGGCGACTCCGTTTGATTTCAAAAATCGGGTACATCACAGTGGCGACTCCGCTGGGGATAAATAAGCTTTTTCTAAAAAAAAAAAAGATATTTGGTATATTGGTGGAAACCATTAAATTTTCCGTTATCGCCTCCTAACACGAGTCGGGGATAAATTGTGGTTTAACAATCCCACGTACCGGTATCATCGTTTTCAAAAAAAAAAAGAAAAGCTTTTGAGGGTCAAGCTTCCGTCCCGGCATTAAAAATCATTTGTTGTGTGTGTTGATTTTTGCACATTTTCGTGTTGTTTTGGCCGCCTCGGAAAAAGTCAAAATTTTGACTGTCGGAATCATGTCCCTAACTGTCAGAATTTTTGTGCTTATGTGCTTATGTGCCCATTTCAAAAAAAAAATTCAAAAAAAAAATTTCAAAAAAAAAAAAAAAAATTTTCAAAAAAAAAAAATCATGCATCATATTTTTAAGACACATAAAAAAATTTCTATTTTACTCAGAAAAAGAAGATAGACTGCTTGCACACTACGCGCACGTGACCTTACACAGCACACTACGTCCCTAACCCGGGGAAATCCTTGTCGCGGCCCGTTTGGTCTTATTACGCCTCTCGGTGCAAGCACAGGACTACCCAAACATCCCATGGAGCCTCGTGTCGACCATGCACTTGTCCGTGACACACTTTGTCCGAGACCCGATTGGTTTTTAGTTTGGTCTGTGTCATGCCCTGTCTGTGTATAGACCTTTCCTTTCAAGCCTTTGTCGGCATACCGACTCAATATCTTTCGGGGATCCTAATCAGTCGAAGCTCTGCCGGTTTTCCGCCGCAGACTTTGACCAAAATATTGACTGGCGCCTTGACTTCGGCTCGGGCACAAATTATACACCGACTCCCAAAGATTGACACCGAGTCATCAAGGATTAATGACTATTCCATGCCTAATTACGGCCTGATTGACGACAAGTCAAGATCAATCGTGGACATTTATCACCCAAATCATGCCGACTTTTGTCGAGCCCTCGGACATGATCTTGACTTTGACGCGGCCTTGTCCGTAATTTGCATCGAATGCTCGTTAAGACTCGATTACCCGCCGACTTTTAGGATCGTTTTCTTTCGGTCGGTGGGACCCGCTTGCCCTATAGGACCCTCGCCCGGGCCGTCCATCCTGGGAGGTCGAAATACAGGTGGAATACGAGGGGCTTATAGACGTAGTGACGGGGCCCACTGATCCAGGATCCAGAGTAGTTTGCGAAAAAGAAGAGCAATCTTTTCCAAACGATTAGGTTAATAAAACATGTTTTAAGTAAACATGAACAAATAACTGCATTTTGCATGAGCCCAAAGCCCAAACACCTACCCTCCTTCAATTCCCAGACATCTGAACCCTCGTGCCTTTTCCCCCGCAGCTCCTCACAAAGGTTGGTTCCGGACACCGGGTCACCGTTTGATTAGTTGGGAAGAGTCAAGCGCATCGTCAGCCTCACCATTTCTTCCGACCCCGGATTTCAGAATGTCTGCATCAGCCGGTAACGACGGGGACAATGTCACTCCGCCTCCTGGGACTCCGCAAACAGAGCCGCAATGGAATCAGTTAGCTGAGCAGATGAGAGTGCGACAGGAAGCACAGCTGAACAGCCTTATGGAGGCTATCAAAAGCCATGGATTGGCCGCCAGTCTCAACCCAGATGGCACCTTCACCGTGGAAGAAGAGCAAGACCTCAACCCCACTCTTGGTCAGCCCGACTACTCCCGGATAGCACCACCGGCCTCCCATGGTACTACCACCGGAGCCCATGCTTCTCGACCTCTGGGTCAGCCAACTCCCCAACTGCAGACCGCTGGATCCATGCAGCCTAAAGGGACGAGCCAATTCCCAGTCCCTCAGTGGGGACGAAATCAGTACGAAATGTCTTCTCATGCTTGGGGCTACCCCAGAATGCCACAACAAATGGGGATCCCACCTCAGTTCGGGACCAATCAATCCGGACCTTCACAGCAACAGTTTGGGATACCCCCACAGTTTGGTTCGGGGCAACAGTCAGGAGTCCCCCCTCAGAATGATGCTAGCTCAGCTGCTCCTCACACGGCTTCCACTCAGGGTTCAATGGGTTACCAAGCCCCCATCCCAGTTTCATCAGAATCACCAGGACCACAGTATCCTCCCGGTTATGCATCCTCGCCACAACCATCCATGCAATTCAACAACCAGGGACAACAGCCCGCACTTAAGCCTACTTATGGGCCTCACTCCGGAAATCCGAGCTATCCGGCTACCTCAGATCTGCCTCCATCTTATCTGCCGATTGGAAGCCAACAACAAGTCGCTGGGTTCTATCCCTTTGTTCAAGCTCCTACCTACACTCCCCAGGGTAATTTGGGCCAAAGACAGGTTTTCACCTATGCTCCGGGATATAGTATTCCTTCCACCAATGCACCACCAACGGCTAGTCCTCTTCCTAGCTCAAATATCGGTTCAGGCATTCCCGCTCCACCTTTGGATCCCCAATTGGCTTGGTTTATGGAGCAACACAAGGAAATGAAAGCGCAGATTGCTGAATTGACCGCCAAAAAGAACACTGCTTTTCGGCCAACAGATCCTGACTCGATTGTCCCCCTGCCTCACAAGTTTGTGATGCCCAATCTTGAATTGTTTGACGGGACTGCATGCCCTAAAACTCACTTGGATACCTATACTTTGGCAATGAAAGCTAAGGGGTGCACAAACCAGCAGTTGGCCGACTACTTTAGTCTCTCTTTGAAGTCAGGGGCTTTGAAATGGTTTTTCCGATTACAGCCTGAAGCTAGGGCTACTTGGGAACAAATTACCAGTACTTTCACAGATAAGTATAAAGCCAACTTGGAATGGGAAACAAACAGAGTTGACCTGCAGACAACGGTGCAGCGCCCTGATGAGAATATTGGGGATTTCTATAGAAGGTGGAACTTGAAGCTTAGTGAAATGGCCATTCCTCCCTCTGACGAGAAACAGTTAGACATCTTTCAGTCATGCTTGAAGCCGCATTTGAGGGCTTCCCTCAGTCACTTCCCCTACGCTGACTTGCGTGCAATGGTTAATTCCGGGGCTAAGTTCGAAAAGGCTTACAATCAGCAGCCGATCACGCACCCGCTACAGATACCGGGTTTCTTCCACCTCCAACACAGCTCCTGTCCAACCAAAAGGTAAAGAAGTGATTAGCTATGCGGGACAGGATCAGAACAATGCCACTTCCTTTGTTCCCAAGAAACCTGATGCATCCAGATCCCGGCTCCAAGACTTGAGAAACTTTGGGATGCCTTTGAGTGATATCTTCAGAGGTTTGGTGAGAGAAGGTTTGCTCCGACCTTTAGAAAATTATCAGCCTAGAAACCCCAATGCTCCTTTGGATACCTCCAAGCATTGTGCCTTTCATCAGTACCATGGGCACCTGACAGATGATTGCGTCCCCCTGAAAAAGGCAGTCCAAAGTTTGATTGAACAAGGGAGGTTAGAGGTGCCTGAAGGACCCAATACTATCAGTAACCCATTCCCTAGAAACAACAACCCGAATGTCAACATGGTCGAGTTTGGCGGTTCAAGACTTGGGAACATAATGGAATTTGACTCACCCCTTTGCGAGGTCAATGAACCAGTCATCACAGGCAAGGAAAATGGTTGGATTGAGCAAGAAGCTGACAAAGAAGTCCGGATGGGAAGACCTGCGATAGCTCCCGTCTCCAGCGTCGAAGAATAGATGCATGGTCCAACAGCAAAGAGCGGCTAGACTAGGGGCTACCTATCTCTAAAATAGTCTTTTAGTCAACCTTCGTAGGTTCTAGTATTTTTTCTTTCACCTAAGTCCATCTTGGACACTTGTCGGTTTTGTCCACCGCGAATGTTGTGGAAAGATAGCTTAACTATCATTTAAAATTTATATATATATAAGTCTTTCTTCTTTTCTTGCTAGACTCGAGACATCACTTGCACACCCACGTTACACTTAATTGAAATGGTTTTATCCTAGATAATCACTTGTGCTGCTCAACCACTAATTCTTTGAAATGATTAATATTTAAATTAATCGGAGTGAGAAAATCAATTGATATCCCTCTCAAATTGGGGCTTACCAACTCCCCATCTTGCATCTCATATGCTCACATCCCTTTCATCAGCCTCATCATCTCGTTGTTCGATGAATTTGCATGGATCTTTTCTCATTAAAGCTTAAGCAAGCAATGAAGACTTAATCTCAGGTCATCCGGTAGAGATTGCGGTTGAAGCCTTTCACCCATAGGAAAGCCATTACCTTACCCTCACCAAACAATATCCTTTCATTTCAAGATCGGCATGTTTTGAAACCCTGTTTAGCCATCACCTTTGCTCCTTATTGAGAGAAGTCCAAGCAACGCCAAAGAAGTTAGCTTCGAGAGTCAGCGATGCATAAAATGTTCAAGTTGTGAAGGAAGGAAAGATAATTCTCAACTCCTCAAAGAGGCCTTCCGAATTCTCAAAAGAATGATTTTAAAATCCTCACAATCTCGGATATAATTCCAAGCTCCTCGGGAAGCCTTCCAAAAAAAAAAAAAAAGGGGGAAGCTCTCCAATGATCAAAAAAAAAAAAGAGCCCGAATCCTCGCAAGTTCGCAAAAGTTGTCGATAGCTTGGACTTCCTCTCACCATTACCTTGAATCAATCCCAAGCCATCCTCTCGATTTTAGAGGATACTCCCATTACCCTCGCCTTTGGTCAAAGTTAAAATTTGACCTCTCATTCTTAGAGGTAATCAATCTTCCCCGCCATAGATTTTCCAAACACATCCCTGCAAGCCAACCTCTCATCATTAGAGGTTCAGTCAGCAAAAGGCCCAGCCGACCTCTCATCTTAAGAGGTCATGATTTCCCAAATCACCCGATGGCCGATCGAGGCCCGGAAACCCAGCTGCAATTCCTATCGGATAGCAATTTCATCGTAAAATCTAAATCAAATTAATGGTTCATTGCTTGCTTAAATTGGAATCTAATCCATTTTGGCTCAAAATTACCAATCAAAGATTGTGCAAATTCAAATTTGATTCATGTGAGCATAATTCATTTCTACTCCACAAACACTTGCCGTGGATGTCCCACTGGGGCTTCACATCCGTGTCTTTCATGGACACTCTAAGGGGATATGCTATTCGAATCTCCAATCCTCAAATTCCCCAAAGAACCTCAAAGTCTTGAATTTTCACACTCATTCTCTCTTCATTCGGGATAAGCCCGAACTACGGCGACCTGAACTCTTCATAATGAAGGGAACGTAGGCAACCAGAAATGGTCCGGTCGAAATCACAAACAAATCTCAAAAAAAAAAAAAAAAAAAAACAAAAAAAAAAAAAACAAAAAATCCGGTCTCATCAAGGATCGTCCCTATACACTTTCCGAGCTTGATTCTCGATATCAGCTGATTTTCTCCTCGTGATTAATCAAAATATTTGTTCATATCAGATTTAGGAGTTGAATAACCCGAACATTAACAAAGGGTTTTAAGTTGCCTTGTGATCATCATGAATAAGACAAGTTTTCAAGTGTCTCGACAAGTCTTCTCTCTCTCCATCATAGGGAAATAGAGCCAAACACTGTCTTTCTGTCAGCAGGAGCTTCCATACACTTTTCCACACCTTGTGATGCTTATACTCTCTCAAAAGAGTCAAACCTAAAGCGAGAGTGTCATACACAAATTCGGGAGACATTCCCACCTTTCAAAAGATATGCCCCTGCACGTAAACATTTCTGAGTCTTGTCCAAGTGACTGGTTGACTAAGGTCTGAAAAGATGGGTGCCTCCTCTGTAAGACTACTCTGAATTTCTTCACGCTGGGGCTTTCTAAGCGGTTTTCCTGTGTTCTCCTCAGATCGCCTCTTCAAGCCGGGGCTTCTATAGTCATCTTTGGGTCCACATTGGGTTTTTCACTACGAGATAGATTCGATCTTTGTCGATTATTTTCGTGGATTGCTTTGCATTACCAATCAGATTGGGACTCTGCTAATGACAACGAGGTTATAAGATTGGGGCTTCGCCGAGTCGCTTCTTCAAAATCTGGACTTTGCCTACTCAGTTCTTCAGACCGAGGAAGGGATCTTTCCTCGCTTTAATAGGATCCGGGGGCTTTGTCAAGTTGGTCCTTAGGATCTGAATTTTATCAAGACACAAGAAAAGTCTAGTCACATCAACAGCTAGATTTTTAGCTTCAGAACTTGGTACATAGCAGCTTCCCGCAGCGTCGGAATCTAAGATCTGGGTTTCACCCGGCATTAGCAATTTCATCAAATCATTCTCCAAACAAGGTTTCGGCCAAGTCACGGCTCACCCAAATGCAAGAAGTTTTACTCATATCGACGTCGGCATCAGCTTCAAATGACCAAGAATAAGAGGGAAAATTTCAACCAAGACCCGGGATCCGAATCTAATCTCATCAAAATTGAGGTCCATCAACAACCGCTGTTTAAACCGCGATCGAGGGCTCTCACCCCCCCCCCACTTGCTCAAAATCTGTTCCAAACAGTTTCTAGACACATACATCCCCTCTCATCACCATGCATCCCCACAAAAATCTCCCCAGGGCTCATGTAGCATGCACAAAACTTGAATCAATAGGAACAATCCTAAGTGATTGAAGATCATAAATTCCCTGCCAAAAGCTTAGGCTAAGTGCATCTTCGAAAGCAAGTAAATGCATCATCTCGCAAACATATGCAGTGATACTCTCACAAGCATTTTTGGCTCTATGCATGCATCTGTCATCATGAATGTCATATATGCATCTTCCTCTTCACTAACGAATGCAGGAATTCAAACGTGAAGTCAAATCCCCCTTTTCGGCAAGGATGATCTTCACCAAAGACAACCTCCAATGTCCACAAATGGATGAAAACAACCCCCAACATTCACAAACATATGAAGACCGCCTCCAGTGTCTACAAATCGGTCAGGGACGCCAAGTTCCCAAATACAATTCGGTCAGGGACGCCAAGTTCTCAAAATGAAAATCGGTCAGAGATGCCAAGTTCTCAAATATAAATCGGTAAGGGACGCCAAGTTCTCAAATACAATTCGGTCAGGGACGCCAAGTTCTCAAAATGCAAATTGGTCAGAGACGCCAAGTTCTCAAATATAAATCGGTCAGGGACGCCAAGTTCTCAAATACATTTCGGTCAGAGACGCCAAGTTCTCAAAGGCAAGAAGGTCAGAGACGCCAAGTTCTCAAATATAAATCGGTCAGGGATGCCAAGTTCTCAAATACAGTTCGGTCAGAGACGCTAAGTTCTCAAAGGCAAGAAGGTCAGGGATGCCAAATTCTCAAATACAAATCGGTCAGGGACGCCAAGTTCTCAAATACAGTTCGGTCAGAGACGCCAAGTTCTCAAAGGCAAGTAGGTCAGAGGCGCCAAGTTCTCGAATACAATTCGGTCAGGGACGCCAAGTTCTCAAAATGCAAATCATTCAGGGACGCCAAGTTCTCAAATGCAAATCGGTCAGAGACACCAAGTTCTCAAAAGCAAGAAGTCCCAATGTGAAGACAAGCTCAACAACTTCTACAAGGTGGACGATCACCAGCAAGATGCAGACTCAACCAAACTCCTCCTTCAGGTCAAAATGCTTCCAAAGACAGCAAATCGTCAGCAGAAACCGTCCCATGAACGGCAACCCAACAACTCTTCATCAACATCAGCCGTAGCCTCGGCCCTTCCTATAGCGGCTACAGTAAGCACAAAGATGTATGAAAGCATATCTTAGTCAACTATTTTTCTAAAAGAACATTATCATCAAATCTTAGGGTGACTTCCCAAAAATAGTCAAACCTTAGGGCGACTTCCCAAAAATAGTCAAATCCTAGGGCGACTTCCCAAAAATAGTCAGATCCTAGGGCGACTTCCCAAAAATAGTCAAATCATAGGGCGACTTCCCAAAAATAGTCTGATCTTAGGGTGACTTCCCAAAAATAGTTAGATCTTAGGGTGACTTCCCAAAAATAGTCAAATCATAGGGCGACTTCCCAAAAATAGTCAGATCATAGGGCGACTTCCCAAAAATAGTCAGATCATAGGGTGACTTCCCAAAAATAGTCGGATCATAGGGCGACTTCCCAAAAATAGTCAAACTATAGGGCGACTTCCCAAAAATAGTCAGATCATAGGGTGACTTCCCAAAAATAGTCGGATCATAGGGCGACTTTCCAAAAATAGTCAGATCATAGGGCGACTTCCCAAAAATAGTCAGATCTTAGGGCGACTTCCCAAAAATAGTCAGATCTTAGGGTGACTTCCCAAAAATAGTCAAATCTTAGGTTGACATCCTAAAATAGTCATTCCAGGGTCAAAGACCCGAACTACGATTGGCTTGATTCCTCTTAAGGATACGTAGGTAGCCTATCATTAGGTTCAGCCATCCGACCGAAAATGGTCATTCCTATCCCCAGCAGAGCCAATGTACGACTCTAGCCACCTGACCAAAAATGGTCGTCTCCTATCCCCAGCAGAGTTTCTTTCCAGCAACCGATTGCAAAACTCGCTCATCAGGTTCGAGGCACCTAAAACGCCATCATCTTCAGGGTCAAAGACCCGAACTACGGCCGGCTTGATTCCTCTTAAGGATACGTAGGTAGCCTATTAAATAGGTTCAGCCACTCGATCACTTGATCATCCTGCCAAATATGGAGCCTTACTCTTATCGACGACCCCGCTTCCTTCGAAAGCGCCGTCGCCGAGGGGCTACTGTAAGTGCTCCAATTTGAGCTTGTTAGTATTTTCGTTAGAAAATTAACGAAAGTTATAACATTCCTAACAATTCCTAACATTCCTAACATTTCTAAACAACCAAGGGTAGATTAGGGTTTGCCATTTAAAGATAAACCAAGAAAAGAATCTCAAAAAGCAAAAGAAATTGGAAAAATCCGAATTGGGCAAGTTGAAAAACATAAACTGCTGGAATTTTTGAATTTTATTCTTCCTGTCCGAGAAAGATAACGGAATCCCGTTTCTTTCATCATTATCATCAACGGCAGTAAAACGTAAGCCCGTCTTCCCCAGCAAAGGCTAAGAAAATCCCCCGCGAAGTTGACGGAATCCCGTTTCTTTCCTCATTATCACCAACGGCCGTAAAACGTAAGCCCGATTTTTCCCCAACGAAAGCCAACGAAATCCCGAGCAGCTTTCAAACTACGTAAGGGCTTGATTCCCACTAGGGATACGTAGGTGTAAGTACCCCAATCTGGATCGCTCTCCATCCCAGCATACGACAAAACCAGAGGCAAACTTCCGGAGGTCATAACTCCTTCATACGAACTCCGATTGAGACGTGCCATATATGGTTGGAAAGCTCTCGACGAGAGCTAGCTTGCCATCACATTCACAAGAGCATGGAAAGTCCGTACGGACCTCTTTGCATGCCAAAAGGTCCGTACGGACCTCTTTGCACCAGACATAATCATTACGAAAATCCCCTTAAAGTCCACGAGATTCCCTCAAATCCCGGAAATCCATCATTACCTAAGAGGTCCGTACGGACCTCTTTGCAGTTTTCCACTACTATAAATAGAGGGCTTCCCCTCCTCATTTTTTACACACCTCCCACTTCTCTCTTCCTCCCTAAGCCTTCTGGCTCCCCTTCTAAGACCTTTCGAGGCATTCCCGGCCCCTTCGGATCCTTCCGAGGCCTTCCGAGCCCCCTCGAGGTGCTCCGAAGCCTCTCCGAGCGCTCCCGAGACGCTCCCGCGCTGCCCCGAGGCACTCTCGAGGTACTCTGAGGCCCCTCGTGGTACTCCGAGGCCTCGTCGGTCTTTCCCACCTGTCCCGCTCTTCCGAGTCAAACCAGGCGATCCCAAACCTTGCCGAACCTCCGCCCGAATCCAACCAACGATTCCAACGCACGCCGAACCTCTCGCCCGACCGATCCCGACGATCCCCACGCACGCCGAACCTCTCGCCCAAACGCAGCCTACGCTTTCAACTCACGCCGAAACTCGTCCGCGGACAACCGGCATCCCCGAAGCAATCCGGAACGCTACTCCGACCTCAAACACTATTCCCCTGCGGAAGACAGACACGAACCAACATTGGTAAGGCTTCCTTCCTATTCTATTTCAATACATTTCAATACAATGTAGACATCCGATACAGCATGCATTTTTAAAAGCACACACACACACACAACTTTTTAAAGGATATTAGGGGTATCCGAAAGACTCGTTTTTACGAGGCGACTCGGGTGAGCTCTAATATTCTAATATTCTCTTCCCGAGGAGTCATCTGACCTCCGAACTCAAAATCTCATCACACAAAAACAGTTTAAAATTTATCTTTAAACTGATGCCCTTTTTCAATGTTTTGGGCTTAATAAAAACGGCGTGGCGACTCTACAAAATGCGAAAGCAAAACGGCGAGACACCTCCAACACGCAACGCTAAAACGGAATAAGCCAGATGCCGGGGCGCGATTGTGCTGCCTCTCGGATCCGGGCGACCTCCCGAACAGCGACGAACGCGAGATGCCGGGGCTCCGCGCGCGAGCCGGATCCCGGGTAATTTCAGTTGGCGACTCCGCTGGGGACTTTTTGTTTTAAAAAAACTTTTAAACAAAACAAAAGATTTTTAAAACGATGATGAGGGTCAAACTTTCATTTTACCCCTTCCTTTAACTGTTGTGTGTGTGTGCACGTGCTTCGTTTTTATTTTACAAAAAAAAATAAAAATACAAAAAAAAATGCATCAATATACATCTGTGCATACATTTAAAATTCTTCAAAAATTTCTATTTTACTCAGAAAAAGAATTTTAGAGACCGCACACTACGCGCACTGCTGCCTCGGTTACACCGCACTCTACTCACACCGCCGCCTCGGTTACACCGCACACTATGCGCACCGGCCGCCTCGGATACACCGCACACTACAACCCTTAACCCGAGTGGTCTCGCTTGCGATCCGTTTGGTCTTCCTAGGCCTCTTGGGCGCGCACGGGATCATTCCAAACATCCCATCCTAGCCAAGCGTCAACCCCGCACGTTTGAGTCTTGAGTCACACTCTGCCCGTACTCGGTTGGTTTTACCCGATCCGTGTCATACACTGGATACATATACCATGCCGGCCATTTTCTCGAGTCAAGGCTCGGAACTCAAGATCCTCGCGCAAGCAAAGCGATGAAAGGTCATGCTAAAATCTTAACTCCGATCTTGATTTCCGAAGCTACACCTGCACGATGTTCCGTCCCGATATACATCCATGCTCGCACGACACCATGTCATCACGCCTTTGATACGTCGCCCATGACGATATGACCTACCTAACGCCTAACGTCACAGATCCCTTGCGCAAGCAAGGTAAAGAGAGGTCATGCCGAACTCTTGACCTGATCTTGACTCGCCGTCGCTCTTGGTTCACTATTCACATGGCTAACGCATCAAAACGAACATGACAAAGCTCGGTCCTTAGGTTCGATTTTTCTTTAGGCCGGTGGAAACCGCTTGCACTATAGGACCCTCGCTCGGGGCCATCCACCCCGGGATGTCGAAATACAGTGCAAAACGAGGGGCTTATAGCCGCACGTATGGTCTCCATCTGACCCAGATCTAGCATAGTTGCGAAAAGAAGAGCAATCTTTTCCAACCTACCTAGGATTCTCGAGAAAACATGTTTTAAGTAAATTAAAACAACAAAAAAAATCAAAAATAAAAGAAACGGAAACCGCATGCCACGTGAGCTTTCCCCTTCTATCCCGCTAGGCCATTCCCGTGTCTAAACCTTGCCCGTCACCCTCCAAATAACCGAGAGTGGTTGAGAATCCCGGAAGCCGCCTTTTCAAAAGAGATTGGAGGTCACAAGATCCGATAGCCCTTCCAGCTTCAACGGTCCGCACCGTCCAATACTCCCCATGACGGATCAACAGATAACAAGGAGGGAAACGGAACCCCGCCACTAAGGAATCTCTGCACAATGGAGGAGGTGCCGCGAGCCTTCGAAGCCATCAAGAAGCGCCAAGAGGAACAGCAAGCCTGGATCGTAGACACCCCGCGTCTTCGAGGAACAGCTTGCAGCTTCAGCCCCGACGGACCTTTGTTCTCATAGAGGACGAATACATACCGGCTCCCGGTTTCTCAAAGCTATCAAAGAAGTTCCGCCTCCGCCAAGCTACGAGATCCCAAAGAACACAGCGCCTCTCGCTCAAAGCTCCTCAGCGCGTGGGCCAAGCAGCCCAACATGCCCACCGGCAAAGACGCCGCTTTCCCGCTCTGCACATCAAGCTCAAGACTAACAAGACACATACGTGCTCGCCCGTCGATCCCAATGCATCTCGGTATCCCCAGATTCAATCCTTTGCCTCTATACGAGCCTCGCAACCACAATCAAAAGTCCCCATGCTTACTGTGGACAGCATCCCGAGCGGATATCCCGACATCTCAAGCTTGCCACCCGCTAGTTCGCCAATTGGGGCTAACGAATCGTTTCCCCAGCTTCCCAAACATAACCCTTAGAGGACCCGGCAATCACGCCTCAACTTCAACACCCTGTGGTATGGGTTGGTATACACTCAACTACCTCCCCAAGACTCCCGAATGGCGATCCCATCGCCCAATCCACCCCCATCTTCGGTGTCCGTCCCCGAAAACGGTAACTCCACCTCGCATACCGATCCTCACATGGCTTGGCTAATCGAACAAATGAAAGACATGCAAGGCAAGCTAGCTAATTCTCGGAAGGACTCCCTCCGCCTACCGATCCGAACAAAGTGGTCCCTCTCCCTCCGAAGTTCGTGATGCCGGAAATGGAAAAGTTTGACGGGACAGAATGCCCAAAAACCCACATCGACACCTACGTCCCGGGTATGAGAGCCAAAGGGGCAACCCTCAACAGATGGCGCATCACTTTCAAGCATTCCCTCAAATCCACAACATTAAGGTGGTTCCTCAACGTAAAGCGCGTAAAACCGCTCCACGTGGGACCAAATCGCTGAAATCTTCCTGGAGAAGTACCGCGCCAACCTTGAATGGGAGACGAACCGCCATGACTCCGCAAGCCACCGAACAAAAGGACGACGAGCCCGTGGGTGAGTTCTACAAAAGATGGAACCGGAAGCTAAGCGAGATAATGGATCCGCTTTCCAAAGAAGAGCAAATGGATATCTTCCATTCCTGCCTCAAACCATCTTTGAGGGCCTTGATTAGCCACCACTTCTATCCCGACCTTCGTGCCATGGTCAATGCCGGGACCAAGTTCGAAAAGACGCTGAGCCTACAAAAGATACCAGCCACTCTTGCTTCTTCCTACCGCTACCAGGCAGCCTCGTCAAATTCGACGCCTGTTCCAAACATAGGAAAGGAGGCCGCCGGAGCAGTCCACTACATCCAGAACGGGGTCCAAGGAAGCCGCGATCAAGCGCCCCTGAGATATAACAATCCTCCCTGACGCAAATGCTGTTTCAAGATCTCTCGACAACCTCGGCATGCCTCTAAGCCAAGTGTTTGAGGCGTTGATGAAGCAGAACATGCTCAAGCCCCTTGAGAATTATCAACCGAGGAATCCTAACCTGAACGTGGATATGAGCAAGCATTACGCTTTTCACAACTATCCCGGCCATACCACCGACAATTGCGTCATACTAAAACAAGCGATCCAAAGGCTGATTGAAGAAGGAAAGTTGGAATGCTCCACGCGGTCCCAACACAAGCCGGAAATCAATTCCCCAACAACAATTGGGGAAAGCATCGCGAGAAGCCTTTCGACCTTCTCAAGCGCATCAAAAATGCCATTGAGGAACCGGGTTACCTTCTCATGACCCACAAACAAGAAAGAAGAAATCGTCTCGGAAGCTTGGTCTAACCCCGCCTCCTAGAGTCTAGCTTCTAAAATAAAAGACCCCGAGTCTGTCATGTTTAAAGTTTAAGTCTCTCGAGTCGTCTGGCGGCTTTATGCCTGAAGATTATGTGTTTGTAACAAAAATCTCGCTTCTTTATGCTTCGAATAAAAGTTCGACCTTTCTGAGTATCCCCTCATTGCCACTTTAACAAATGATAAATTAACTAACCAAAACAAGCTTAATAATGATTCACTTGATAAAGACGCAGACACATTAATGAACAATGCATTAAACAAATCTTTAAGCATGCTGTCAAACGAGAGAAAAATCGGGCCCAAGCTGCCGAGAATGTTCTAACTAAAATGAATTTGGGAACTGCTGAAGAGTCCAAAGAGACGCAAATCAAAGAATCATACAGTCCACCTCGTAGGTTCTAGTATCTGTTTCATTCAATCAAGTCCTCCTTACATTGTAATTAAGTCTTCCATTTTCCATACGAAAGTTTTCTTTCTTTTCTTGCTAGACTTGAGACATTATTTTGCACCCCACATTACATTTAATGAAATTGTTTTGTTCTATGTGATCACTTGCATTGCTCAACAAGTAATTCCACAAATGATTAATGCTTTGATTAATTGGTGTGAGAAAGTCATTCGATAGCTCCCCATACCCCTTACCATACCCCACACAAAGGCCTCCATCAAGCCATACACTTTCCAAAACATGTCCCCACCACCACCTTGACCAAGTCAACCACGGCAGGAAACATCAAAGGACAACAAAAGGTCACTCAAAGATCAAAAGATTGACCCCATGTCGACAAACAATCTAGGGGCTTGCCTTCGCCCTCGCGCGCATCAAGAAAGTTCAAGCAGGGGCTTGCCTTCGCCCTCAAACGCTTCAAAAAAAAAAAAAGAAGCTCGCGTGCTACAAAAAAGCTCAAGCGTAAGCTACAAAAAAGAAGCTCAAGCGTAAGCTACAAAAAAGAGCTCAAGTAGAAGCTTCACAAAAATAAATGAGGTCAAAGACCCGCAGCCAACGATCAAGAAGCAAGGAGTCAACAAAAGACCGTCAAATACGACTTGTCAAGAAATCACCTCATGGCCCGTGCCTCATCATTCAACCTTCCGAGCCTTTTCGCCAAAGGCCGCACAAATATTCATGTCCCGGCCCCAAAGCCAAACACGGTTCGGCCCCGAACTACGTCGACTCCGAGCTCCTTGTCTTAAGGGGAACGTAGGCAACCGTAAATGGTCCGATCATAAACACATACAAATCCACAAACCCGGTCTCATCAATGACCTCTCCTATACACAAACCTTCTTTCACACTGCATCAACTCGATCCTTGATACCGATTGACTTTCTCCTCGTGATTAATCAAAGCATATCGTTTAATTGTTGAATAACCCGAACATCAACAAAGGGTTTTAAGCAAACAAGTGATCATTGTGAACAAATCAAGTTTTCAAATGTCTCGACAAGTCTTCTTTTTCTACAAAAATAGGAAAATAGAGCTAAACACCGATTTTCTCGTCGCAAGGGCTTCCATACACTTTTACAAGCTTTTCGCATTCATACTCTCTCAAAAGAGTCAAACCTAAAAGCATTTCTTTTGTGCCTACATCAAATAAGGCATTCACACAAAAGGGGACCCGTTCCCACCTTTTCAAAAATAAATACGCCCTTGCAAGTGTACATTACGAGTCATTTCTTCCACCAAAGAGGGTCGAACTACGCAGACCTCGAGCCTCTCACCCGAGGGGAACGTAGGCAGCCTTCATTGGTTCGGCCTAAGGAATACACAAAATTCCAAAAATTGATGCCACCAAGGCTCAGAAAGAAGCAAGCAAGAGATTTTGCGTCTCGACAAAGCTTTAAAAGTAAATCACAAATCATCACGCTTAAAACACTTCTTGATGAGTTCAAGCACCTGCCTACTCTCAAACTCACAACATGCTAAAAGACGACTTAAAACATTTAACAATCAATGTTCGCGATGCCGATGAATGGATACTCGTGTTTTAAGGTCATTCCATGCTACTCGCGTTTGGCCCTTCATCACTCTTTCCTTTCCTCCCTCGTCCCCAACGAGTCTTTTTTCATTCCCCATGAGCGAGTTCTCGTCTCCTCATTCCGAGATCAGGAGTCCTCCTTGTCGTGTCAAACGAATCCGCCGCTCTCGAGCATCGCTCACTCCGTGCCTCGGCTCGGATCTCCTCCCTACGAGCTCCGCAAAGGGGACCTCTCCCCGCCGCCGTCAACTCGAGTCCCGTAGTCAAACAAAGCGTCTCCCATGACATCCCGAGGGTTAGACCAAGCTTCGCACTCCTAAGGCTATAGCGGAGACGACAATCTTGCCCTGCACTGCTTCACGCCCGCTCCCCAAAACCACTTGGGTCTCGCCTCCGATATGCTACTCATACCAATCCAGGTACTCGATGGTCAAGACAACATTCTCCCGGCATCTAAGGAGCACCACAGAGGGAAAGCGGAATACTTCCATACCCTCGTAAAATACATAAAAGCATCAGATCTCGTCATGCGTAAAGAAGCTACCTCCACGCTGCAATGTCATCCTCAGCCAAAGAAAGGCTCCCGCCTCATCCCGAACCGACGGAAACAAGCAACGGAACACGTAAAGAGGACCAAGGCAAACACGGAACTCGACAACATAGGAACCTTCCCGACAGCCCTCCTAGTTTCAATCCCCCAAAGGGAAACCCACCAACGAACCCGATGCGTACCAAGACGTGCCATCCATCTCTCCTGCTGCATCGATCCATGTCCAAGACAAAAGGTCACCGAGCAAACGTCCACTGACTAAGAGACGCCTGAGACTCGTGCATGGCTCAAGCCTCTCTCGCAACCATAATGCAAGCAAAGCAGGCTTCCCCGCATGAATCGGTCCCTCATCACCGCATGATCTACACCGTGGAAGGTTTCCCCGGAACCAAAGGAACGATATCTCGCCCGCCCGACAATGGCCTCGCCATATCAAATGTAGCACCGTCACATATCCCGAGGTAGCCAACCCCGAAAAGAGTGGCTATCAAGCACAAAGCGAACGCGTCCCAGAGACATCACTCCCGCCACCGCTCATGAAACCTGCCAAAGCTGCTTCACCCCCAATCGCCGTAAAACTTGCCAAAGCCGCTCACCTCCATTAACCACAAATGCATTCCCAGCTCATGCGACATGCACAAAAATAATAATAAGCTAGCAACAATTCCTAGGTCAATCCCGGAATCACAAATACGTCATTACATCTTAAATAAAATACTTTGCAGTGCAAATACAAGTGTTTTATTACAGTACAAAATGTCTCATGTTGCTCTACAAAAAAACAATGGAAAGAGGAAAAGCAAAAGAGCCCTAATCCGATTCATCATCATCCTCCTCCACAAACGAGAAATTCGGCATCTCGGCGCTCCGCCACCCACATCATCGTCCTCGGTGAACCCAAGACCTTCCTCAACCTGATAATCCAAGAAGTCCACAGGAATAAGAACGAAGAAGGAAAAAGAAGATGAGCCATCCCTCCTCTCCTTGTCCAGACCTCGAGGCGTCCCACGTCCTCACCGCAAGTTCGACAGCAGGCGCTACCTCGCCCTCGCCAAGTTCGTACAGAGGCTCCATCTCGCCCTCACCGCAAGTTCGACTGCAGGCGCTACCTCGCCCTCACCAAGTTCGACAGAGGCTCCACTCGCCTCACCGCAGTTCACAGAGGCGCTACCTCGCTCTCACAAGTTCGACAGAGGTTCCACCTCGCCCTCACCGCAAGTTCGACAGAGGCGCTACCTCGCCCTCACCAAGTTCGACAGAGGCTCCATCTCGCCCTCCCCCGTAAGTTCGCAGACGGGCGCTACCTCGCCCTCACCAAGTTCGGGATAGAGGCTCCATCTCGCCCTCCCCGCAGCTCCGTACGCAGGCGCTACCTCGCCCTCACCAAGTTCGACAGAGGTTCCACCTCGCCCTCACCGCAAGTTCGCACAGAGGCGCTACCTCGCCCTCACCAAGTTCGTACAGAGGCTCCATCTCGCCCTCACCGCAAGTTCGACAGAGGCGCCACCTCGCCCTCACCAAGTTCGGGCAGAGGTTCCACCTCGCCCTCACCGCAAGTTCGAACAAAGGCTCCGTCGCGTCCTCATCCTTTCACCGACTTCGCCAAAACGCCAGCGCATCCGCAGATTTCAAAGCAACTTCGGCCGTGGGCGCCACACGTCCTCAACATTTCAACAACTCGATCGAGGCGCCCCATGCCCTCTAACACTTCAAAGAATTCAGCCAAAGACGCCACCATGTCCTCTTCATCTCTGGCCGAGGTGCCCCACATCCTCAACAATTCAACTTCCTCCTCACAAAGGTGCCTCCTCCCCGCAGTAAACACAAAGAAAGGTATGTCAATAAACTTCAAACGCAAGACATAGCTGTAATAAATGCTACATAAAAGAAGAATCTCAAAGACGGCATTGATGCCTTTCCAAAAATTCCCACAAACAAAGTTCCATATAGGATCCACAAAATGCCCATCAAACTCAACTTAGGTCCGTACGCCTTAGAATAGTCTCAACTTAGGTCATATTCCCGAACTAGGTCCCAACTTAGGTCATATTCCCGAACTAGGTCCCAACTTAGGTCATACTCCCGAACTAGGTCCCAACTTAGGTCATATTCCCCGAACTAGGTCCCAACTTAGGTCATACTCCCGAACAAGGTCCCAACTTAGGTCATATTCCCGAACTAGGTCCCAACTTAGGTCATACTCCCGAACTAGGTCCCAACTTAGGTCATACTCCCGAACTAGGTCCCAACTTAGGTCATATTCCCGAACTAGGTCCCAACTTAGGTCATACTCGAACTAGGTCCCAACTTAGGTCATACTCTCGAACTAGGTCCCAACTTAGGTCATACTCCCGAACTAGGTCACAACTTAGGTTCATACTCCCGAACTAAGCTTCAACTCAGACATCACCACGTCCACTCACCACAAACCTCACTACTTCACCACAGGCACTCTGGAAGGCTTTAAACCACTCGGTCCGAAGACCGTATAAACCTCCCCCATCACTATCTCCACTGGAAGGCTTTAAACCACTCACCCGAGAGATCAGATAAATCAGCCAAACTACTATCCCCGGCCTAAGGCTTTAAACCACTCGGCCCGGAGATCAGATAAATCACCAAACTACTATCCCCCCCTAAGGCTTTAAACCACTGAGATCAGAGGTAAATCACCAAACTACTATCCCCACCGGAAGGCTCTAAACCACTCGGTCCGAAGACCGTATAAATCTCCCAAATCACTATCGCCGGCCCTAAGGCCTTAAACCACCCGATTAGGAAAATCGTAAAATTTCCATCCCAGATACCACCACGTCCTCACAATTGACCTCGGCGGTCACCACATATCAGGACATCACCCCGTCCTTATCACCGACCTCGGCGGTCACACAACACTTTAGGGCACCACCACGCTCACATACACTCACAATTTCACGACCTCCGAACTACGACCTGTGCTTGATTCCCGCCAGGATACGTAGGAATCCTATCACAGTGGTCCAAACCCATCGACCTATACTGGTCACTCAGACACCACCACGTCCCTTATCACCGACCTCGGCGGTCACACAACACTTCAGTGGCACCACCACGCCCGCACTCACAAACACTCACCCCACACACGAACTACGATCAGCTTGATTCCCCGCTAGGGATACGTAGGAATCCTATCACAAATGGTCCCCTAACCGACCTAAATCTGGCCACATAACAGACACCGCCATGTCCTCACGCACCGACCTACACGGTCACTTCCTCTCCCAAAGACGCGATCCAGATCAGGACCCTTATCTTATCGACGACCCCACTTCTTTCATAAGTGACGTCGCCGAGGGGCTTCGTAAGTACCCCAACTGGATCGCTTCTCCATCCCAAAGATACGACAAAACCAGAGGCAAACTTCCTGAGGTCATAACTCCTTCATACGAACTCCGATTGAGACGTGCCATATATGGTTGGAAAGCTCTCGACGAGAGCTAGCTTGCCATCACATTCACAAGAGCATGGAAAGTCCGTACGGACCTCTTTGCATGCCAAAAGGTCCGTACGGACCTCTTTTGCACCTGCATATAATCATTACGAAAATCCCCTTAAAGTCCACGAGATTCCCTCAAATCCCGGAAATCCATCATTACCTAAGAGGTCCGTACGGACCTCTTTGCGCTTTTCCACTACTATAAATAGAGGGCTTCCTCCTCATTTTTTACACACCTCCCACTTCTCTCTTCCTCCCTAAGCCTTCTCGGCTCCCCTTCTAAGACCTTTCGAGGCATTCCCGTCCCTTCGGATCCTTCCGAGGCCTTCCGAGCCCCTCGAGGTGCTCCGAAGCCTCTCCGAGCGCTCCCGAGACGCTCCCGCGCCGCCCCGAGGCACTCTCGAGGTACTCCGAGGCCCCTCGTGGTACTCCGAGGCCTCGTCGGTCTTTCCCACGGTGTCCCGGCTCTTTCCGAGTCAAACCGGCGATCCCAAACCTTGCCGAACCTCTCGCCCGAATCCAACCAACGATTCCAACGCACGCCGAACCTCTCGCCCGACCGATCCCGACGATCCCCACGCACGCCGAACCTTCGCCCAAACGCAGCCTTGCGCTTTCAACTCACGCCGAAACTCGTCCGCGGACAACCGGCATCCCTCGAAGCAATCCGAACGCTACTCCGACCTCAAACACTATTCCCCTGCGAAGACGGACACGAACCAACATTGGTAAGGCTTCCTTCCTATTCTATTTCAATACATTTCAATACAATGTAGACATCCGATACAAAGATGCATTTTTAAAAGCACACACACACACACAACTTTTTAAAGGATATTAGGTATCCGAAAGACTCGTTTTTACGAGGCGACTCGGGTGAGCTCTAATATTCTAATATTCTCTTCCCGAGGAGTCATCTCGACCTCCGAACTCAAAATCTCATCACACAAAAACAGCTTTAAAATTTATCTTTAAACCGATGCCCTTTTTCAATGTTTTGGGCTTAATAAAAACGGCGTGGCGACTCTACAAATGCGAAAGCAAAACGGCGAGACACCTCCAACACGCAACGCTAAAACGGAATAAGCCGGATGCCTTAGGGCGCGATTGTGCCGCCTCTCGGATCGGGCGACCTCCCCGAATGACGGCCAAACGCGAGATGCCGGGCTCGCGCGCGAGCCGGATCCTGTAATTTCGTGAGGTAGCCTATCATTAGGTCGACCACTCGACCAACACAGTCATCCTTTCCTGGGCAGCGGCGGACGAATGAAGTCCACCATAGGGAAAACATTTCAAATCAAGGTCTGAGGCACCTAAAATGCCATCTTCAAGGTCTGAGGCACCTAAAATGCCATCATCAAGGTCTGAGGCACCTAAAATGCCATCATCAAGGTATGAGGCACCTAAAACGCCATCTTCAAGGCACCTAAAACGCCATCATCAAGGTTCGAGACACCTAAAACGCCCTCATCACCAGGTTGACGCCTCAAAATAGTCACTCCAGGGTCGACATCGAAAGACCCGAACTACGACTGGCTTGATTACCACTAGGGATACGTAGGTAGCCTATCGTTAGGTTCAACCATCAGACCAAAATGGCCATTCCTATCCCCAGCAGAGCGGATACACAATTTCAGCCATCAGACCAAAATGGTCATTCCTATCCCCAGTAGAGCGAATACACAATTTCAGCCATCAGACCAAAATTGTCATCCCTTATCCCCAGCAGAGTTTCTCTCAGCAATCGACTGCAGAGCTAGCTCACCAGGTTGACGCCTCAAAATAGTCATTCCAGGGTCAAAGACCCGAACTACAGCCGGCTTGATTCCCATTCGGGATACGTAGGTAGCCTATCGCCAGGTTCAGCCACTCGATCACTTGATCATCCTGCCAAATATGGAGCCTTACTCTTATCGACGACCCCGCTTCCTTCGAAAGCACCGTCGCCGAGGGGCTACTGTAAGTGCTCCAATTTGAGTTGTTAGTATTTTCGTTAGAAAATTAACGAAAGTCCTAACATTCCTAACAATTCCTAACATTTCTAACCAAGCAAGGGTAAATTAGGGATTAATATTTGAGGTTAAACCAAGAAAAGAATCTCAAAAAAGCAAAAGAATTGTAAAATCTCGAAATGGAAGCTGCAGTCAACAGCCAGTTGCTTGTTTGACAAAAATATTCTTCCTGTCCAAAGCCTGGAGCAGCATTTAATGCACCAGGCACGCCTTCAGAACCCTCCGCGCGGATGAGTATGTAATACCAGAATGCCTATAAATTGAACCCTTCAGTCACAGAAAAAAAAGGGAAAGAGAACAACAACACAATTCACAGCTGCACCTTGGCGAAAATACTTGAGAAAATAGTGAGAATTCCCTTGAATTGTCACTCTTTTCTCTTGATTATCTTCCCAAATCACAAATCATCAAACACTTTCAAAATTCAAAAATCAAACACAAATACTAAAGAAGATAGGTATAACCCCCTTCTCCTTACCCTAAATCTCTCTCATCCATGCATACATCTCATACTTTGAAGATGTAATTTGTTCATTTCTTGCCCTAGATCCAAGAGGATCACCATGGAAGTTCATCTCCATGGATGATCCTCCACAAGGATCAAAATTACTTTCAAAGTGTTTTTACTTACTTGCAAACACCTTTTTAAAACCCTAAAAATCATTTTCATACATCAAATCTTGATTTCAAAGGATAAAATTCCCCTTCCCAAGCAAATGAAATGCTTAAGTCCTAATGTACCCTAAGGATGGCTTGATATAGTAGATCACCACTAAAATGTCTAGTGACTACTAATCAAAGCCTAAGGAGATGGGGACAAGCATGGATGCCAAACCCCCTTTAAAATCATGTTTTTCTTCAAGAGGAAGTTGCTGTCCAGTAGCCTTTCTCTAAGACCTCTGTCCATGGTCTAATTTTTTGGACATACAGAAACTTGGAATTTGGTGTTGACTACAAAACACTTTTTGTAACCAACATCCAGATCTTTCCATAAATATTTTTACTTTATTTTTTACTTGAGTAAAACTCCCTTTTTAAAATTTTATTTTAAAGGTCAGTTCCTCAGTCTCTGGAAATCCAGATTTCATATCTGATGTTTCCAGAAGATTTTGGTCTACCAAATCATCTCCAAATGGGAAAGTTATTTTACATAAACCTTATTTAAGGTGTTTTTAACAACTTTCATTCTCGGACTTTCCCCAGATTTTGAAGTTTTAAAGCCCTTAAACCCATTTTAAAATCAAGTGTCCACTGCCTTTTTCATTCTGGCAGAATTGGTTTTCAACTTCAAAAAATCTTTTGAGTACCAAAACTCAGCCCTAAAATCACACCAAAAATCATGGGACTTTTTTAAAGTCTAATAAAGAGTTCCCAATTTTTAGTTTTCTCAGTTTGAACTTATTTTGGTCAAAAAACACCCACACACACACACACAAATGGTTTTTAATGCTTGGAAGACTCGTTTTACGAGGCATTCCGGGTGAACACTAACGTTCTTTCCGGCGTGTAACGTGACCTCCGAACCCAAATCTCTAATCTCGGGCATTTTTCAAAGTTTTGGCCCTTAAAACAAAAATGGCGTGGCGACTCCGTGTTTTTTTTCGATTGATTTTCAAAGAAAAGAAAAACAACCAATCTTTCGGAAAAATGGACCAACATCGTTACACATCCAAAGGATTTGACAGCAACAACTTTCAGCAGCAATATATTCAGCCTCTGTGGTTGACACTGAAACTGATGCTTGCTTCTTGCTGGCCCAAGCAACTAGTCTATTCCCGAGGAGATGACAAGTCTCACTAGTGCTTTTCCTGTTAATTGAGCAAGCTGCATAATCTGCATCTGAATAACCTACGAGATCGAAATTCGAATCTTTGGAGTACCAAATTCCAAGGTTAGTGGTTCCAGATAAATAGCGGATTATACGCTTGACTGCAATTAAATGTGCTTTTCTAGGATCTGCTTGATAGCGTGCACATACACAGACACTAAACATGATATCTGGCCTACTAGCAGTTAAATAAAGTAATGAGCCAATCATACCTCAATATAGGGTTTGATCATCCTTCTTACCTTTTAGATCCTTATCTAGCTTATTGCCGGTGGCCATAGGAGTATCATATGCTTTGACATTTTCTAGTCCAAACTTCTTTATCAACTCCTTGGTATATTTGGCTTGGCTGAGAAAAATATCTTCTTCGCATTGCTTGATTTGAAGCCCGAGGAAGAATGTTAATTCTCCCATCATGCTCATCTCAAACTTGCTTTTCATTAACTTCTCGAAACGCTTACAAAGTAACTCATTAGTAGAACCAAAAATGATATCATCAGCATATATTTGAACAAGTAAAGTATGATCATTATATTTGGCAATATAAAGAGTTGTATCAATTTTATCACGTTTAAATCCTTTTTCTAGTAAAAATTTAGAAAGAGTCTCATACTATGCCCTTGGAGCTTGCTTAAGTCCATACAAAGTCTTCTGGAGTTTGTAGACATGATTGGGATATTTGGAGTCTTCAAATCCAGGCGGTTGGACAACATACACGGTCTCTTGCAGTTCACCGTTGAGGAAAACACTCCTCACGTCCATTTGATATAACTTGAAACGCTTGAAAGAGGCGTATGCTAAGAAGATTCTGATAGCTTCCAATCTTGCAACTGAAGGAAAGGTTTCATCATAATCAATTCCTTCTTCTTACCTATATCCTTGTGCAACCAACCTTGCTTTATTCCTAGTGATGCTTCCATTCTCGTTCATCTTATTCCTAAAAACCCACTTAGTTCCTATCACTCCTTGATCCTGAGGTCTAGGCATCAATGTCCAGACCTTGCATCTTTCAAACTAGTTGAGTTCCTCTTGCATAGCAACTACCCAACTAGAATCTTGGAGTGCTTCATCAATCTTCTTGGGTTCAATTTGAGATAACAAGGAAGTATGCTCATCATAGTTCGATCTCCTTGTTTGAACACCGGAAAACAGATCACCAATCACATTAGAGAGAGGGTGACTGCTGACTTCACGAACCTATGGGGGTAAGTCTGGTTGGACTGAGGTTTGCTGAAGATCTTCAATAGGAACATCGTTAGATCCTTCAGCGAAGTCATGGAAGGTAAGTTGACGAAGAGGTTAAATAAGCTGGATGGGGGAATTTTCAACATCTTCTTCCCTTGGAGTTGCATCTGGAGTGTGAACTTCAGGTGCAGTTTGAGGATTTTGGCCTGAGGGAATTTCAGTTGAGGGTGCTGGATTTTGTGGTTGAGGTTCAGGTGCGGTTCTAGAAGATTCACCTGTTTCATTATGCTCAGCAAAATCATCAGCAACATTTAGAGCCAAATGTGGCTCAAGGAGAGAATGTTCATCGAATGTAACATGGACAGACTCAACTATCTTTAAACTAGTTTTGTTAAAAACACGAAAAGCTTTTGAATGTTTAGCATACCCAACAAAAATACCTTCATCAGCCTTGGCTCCGAATTTACCTCTATTTTCTCTTCCATTGTAGAGGATAAAGCATTTGCAGCTAAAGATCTTGAAGAAAGCGATGTTGGGGGTTCTTCCTCTCCATAGCTCATATGGAGTCTTATTATAGGTCTTGTTGATGAGGGAGTGGTTCTGAATGAAGCATGCTGTGTTGATTGCTTCAGCCCAGAAATATTGAGGCAGCTTGGCTTCAGATATTATTGTCTTTCCAGCCTCAATCAACGTCCTGTTCTTCCTTTCCACAACCCCATTTTGTTGTGGAACACCAGTAGTCGAGAAATTGTGATCAATCCCATGTTTATCACAATACTGAGCAACACCATTGCTCTTAAATTCTGTTCCATTATCTGATCGAACACTAACAATGTCATCTTCTTTTTGAGTCTAGAGCCGTCTAAAGAGGGAGGCTAAGATGTCATAGCAATCGTCCTTAGAAATTATCATCTCAACCCATGTATATCTTGAATAATCATCTACCACCACTAAAGTGTATTACTTCCTCAAATGCTGGCAGTGATAACGGGTCCAAACAAATCTATGTGAAGCAGTTGTAAGCATCTTGCAATTGAGGGAACGGTCTTGCTGGTGAAAGACGACGCGAATTGCTTACCAAGTTGGCATGCACTGCATTTATCTAGATGGTGGTCAGCCACTTTGGGTAAACCACGAATGAGGTTTTCCCTTCCAATCTTTGCTAGATACTTGAAGTTCAAGTGGCTCAACCGCTTGTGCCATAGCCAACTATTCTCGCTCACATTTTTAGCTACAAAATAGAGATTAGTAATACTACATGCAGAATCTAGATCAATAATGTAAATATTACTCTTACGAATCCCTGTGAGTAGGGTGACTCCAGAAATGCTATCTTTGATAAAGCAATTTGATGACATGAAGTTGCAAAGCATTCCTTTGTCGCAGAATTGAGAAATTGAAAGGAGGTTGTGCTTGAGTCCTTCAACAAGAGAAACATTCTCAATGGTTAGGTTTCCTCTCCTTATTACACCATACCCAATGGTTTTGCCTTTGTTGTTGTCACCAAAGGTTACAGACGGACCACTTGCTTCAATGACATCTTCTAGTAATGATCTATCTCCAGTCATATGTCTTGAGCAGCCACTGTCAAGATACCATTCATTATCCTTAGAGTGACCAGCCATTAAGCAGAGGACATGAAATGTAATCATTAAGAACGAGGTCCCCCTTTATTCCTTGGGTCATGAGGTTAGCAACCTTTCACAACCCACACCTGTTTAACAGAAGGAGGTTTACTCTTCCTGGCATTGGGTGTGAACCGTAAAAGGCATTCTACAGCCTTGTGACCTAAACCATCACACACAGAGCATTTATGAAAGCTACAAGTATCATGAGGTTTTACTAACTTCTTACTTTTCTTAGGATATGCATGTGGTTAGGGAACAACGGTTTCAGCTTTGACAAAGGTAGTTGTCTTTGGTTTGATCGCGGGTTTTCTAGGAATGATCTTCTTGCTTTTGAAGGCAGGAGGTGCGGTTGAAGAAGAAGGGTGGTCAGCCTTGCAGTTGGCAACACCACCTATTCCACCAGGAGCGGTTGGAGTAGAGGTGCGGTCAGCTGCATAAGACATCTCCTCTGCATCTTCACTCTCAGAATCCTTTCCTTTCATCTGAGAGTTTTTCCCAAAATGTTTATTTGGGTAGACATAATGGAAGTTAAGTGGAGCCTTTTGTTCCTGTCCTTTACCCTTAGAAGCAGCATGCTTCCCCTTAGGAATTTCTTTAGTTAGTTTCAAAATTTCCTCATCATTTTCACAACAGGATGCACACTTCTCCTTCTCACCTGTTTCAAATCCCATACCTTGGTCGTTTGGGAATCTTTAATTTGATCCAAGGTGACCTGTGACTTGATCCACCTATCAATAATCTTTTGGAGATCGTTGATTTGAGTGACCAGATCATCATTCCTAAGTTGAAGTGCAGCAACCTTAGTTTCTAGGATGCGATTTTCGTCAGCAAAAGGAGACATACTTTTGATTTGGTCCTTAAGATTGGAAATTTCAGACCTCATCACAGTTTTCTCCGTCTTGTACTGAGAAAGTTCATCATGAGCTAATCCTAAAGCTTTCTTAACATTAGAAAATTTTTGGATCATCATTTCTGCTTCCTTGAACATCCTTTCATATTCCGTGCGAGAAACTTATTCCACCACCTTTTTCAAAATTTTCTTCTTTGAAATTGCTTTTGAAGGTGGAGCATTTTTAGGGGGGAAAATGGGACGCGAATACGAACTACTCCCTATTTTAATGCTAGGAGTAAGTTTGATGTCAGTATCCAATTTAAAATTTGGAATTTTTATAGAAACCTCTTCATCCTCCATATCTAGCGACTCGATTGACTCAGTATCTGATTCATCGGAAGTATCTGCAACTAAGCAGAGATTAACCTCTTCGGTTTCTTCATCACTTCCATCATCAGAGTCTGTTTCAATCCAAGTTGCTAATTCCTTAGAATTCTCTTCCTCCTCAGCAACCATTCCCTTGCGACGAGAAAATTTCGCAGGAGAGGTTTTCTTTTTCATGTATTCATATTTAGGCTGTGGACACTCAGATGCAAAGTGACCAGGTTTTCTACAGTTGTAGCAAACTAGATCACTATTTTTCTTTGTATCAGCAGCCTTGGAAAAAGTTGTTGGAGGTTTGCCTTTAGAAAATGATTTTGTGAAAGGTTTTGACGATTTTCTAAATTTTTGAAATTTTTTCACAAACATGGTAAAATCATCATCATCCATTTCGATGAGTGATGAGGTTGATATGGAAGGATCAGCGGTTTGATTGGATGTGGTTGGTTTCTCCTCATGTTCCACAACGGACGTGGAAAGCGATTTGGTTTTCCCTTCAATCTCTTCAATATGATTGAATTTAAGATCATAGGCTCTAAGATTTGCATACAAGTTACTTAACGACCAAGTATTCAAAACTTTGGAGTCTTCTAGAGAGGTTGCTTTATTTACCCATCTAGAACCTAAAGCATCTAGGAAAGTCATATTTATTTCCTTATCAGTTAAAGTCTTGCCAAGAGATCTACATGCATTAACTACCTCAACATAGCGGTCATAGGTCTGACGCAAGGTTTCGTTGGATTTCCTGTTGAAGTTGTTGTAGGATCTTTCAACAGCATATAATTTGTTCTCCTTGCACTCGTCATCACCTTCAAGGTAGCTCTCTATGGCATCCCACATCTGCTTTGCTGTTTTCAGATATATCACTTTTTGAAGAGTTGAAACGGGAAGGGTTCCAGAAATGATGTGCCTTGCCTTACTGTCCAAGGCAGCTAATCTCTTCTCTTCATCCGACCACTCGTCTTTTGGCTTTTTAACATCTTGAATTTCTGCACTGGTGGCTGGATTGGTGTTGGCCTTCATGGGAACGAATGGGCCATTGATCACACATTCCACCAGCATCTCATCAATAGTCTCCAAATGAATAAGCATTCGGCACTTCCAGATGTCGAAGTGGTATTCGTCCAAAATTGGAATGTGTGAATAGTTAACAGTTGTCATTGTCTTTGAGTTTGCCATATCGAATCGGCACACAAGCTGTTAGGCTTGAAAATAGTGGTTTTTAAAATGTGTTTGCTCTGATACCACTTGTTGGTTCCAAAGGTGGCAACAAGGGTGAAAAACAGCTAGAGGGGGGGGGGGTGAATAGCTGTTACAAATTTTTTGTCCTCTTTTGAAAACTAAACCTCTAGGCTTACAAAACCGCTTGCAGTTGATAAGAAACTGCAGGTTGTGTTGTAAAATGCACAGCGAAATATTAAAGTTATAAAGCGGTTTTAGAGGTGCGGTTTTGCAATGCGGTTTTCAGTGCGGTTCTTAAAACTAAAAAGTGAGGTTATGACAATAGTTAACTGCAAACACAACTCTTAATTATGGATAACTATAAATATGATCAAATAGAGATAGAGATAAATAATTAGTAAGAATAGTAAATAAAAATGCAGAAATAAAGAACACAATATTTGGAGTGGTTCAATCGATAAACGATCTACATCCACTACCAAGATGGTTAGTCTTAGATTTTCTAAGTGTTAGATTTTATATTGAGTATGAGAGAGATTACAAGTTACAATGTATTCAAACTCAGATCTAAAATCTATTCTATGAAGATCAAATCCTAGACTATAACCGGTGTATCTCAAATGATTAATCTATGTGATTAAACAAGAGAGGTGTGTGTGTGTTTACAAGATCAAGGCTCTTTAGATCTATGAGTTGGAGAGCACAGTGATTCTTGATGGTGTTAAGGCTTGATTTCTGGGCTGGGATATATTTCTTGAAGTAGAAGATGAAGATTCAAAGGACTAAGAATTTTCTGGGCAGAGCTTCAACTTCGTATTAACTCACAGCAAATCAATTTCTCAAGCAATCTTCAAATGATGAAGATTGGGGGTATTTATATCCAAGAACCAAGGAACTAGCCATTGGACACAGCTGTAGCAAGTACTGTACCGGTGCTTTCACATTGGTCCACAATATCCACTTTTGTTCTTTGGTACAGCAGTTGCAGGTAAAGCTGATCAGGCTCCAGCTGCAAATAAGGTAGTTAAGACACCTGTCACCTTTTCAAGATCCTTGCAGATCTTCTCTAACATTGAATCACGTGACAAGATTTGGTGGTTGACTTTTGACATTGCTGACGTGGATTCCAACGATAAAATGTGATTCACTTCAAGTCTTCAATCATTGGATGCGGTCTGGTGTGAAGCGGTTGAGAATGTGCAGTTGGTTACACCAGTGAGGTTTCATTAGTGCGGTTGGAACTGCATAACAAATGCGATTAACATCAAAGCGGTTGCACTGAGATTGTTAAAGAGCGGTTTCAGACAAAGGATTTCCACAAAGCAGTTTCTTAGGAGCGGTTTGCTTAGTGCGGTTGATGAAGTGGTCTGAACCTCTTGAACTGCAACCTCATATCCAATGACTCTTGTGCCAGTATTCAAGCCTAATTTAACTTATTCTATAAAATGGACTTAGCTAAAAAATTGAAGTCTAAGCTTCATTACATAGGGTCCTAAAGTCCTTAAAATAGAGAGGAGGTTATGGTATCAATCAAATCTTAAGCTAATCTAGGAGGGTTAAATAATGCATACTCAACAGAGCGATAGACCAATTCAGGAGACGTCCGGAGCCATCCAACATATGCAAAAAAAAAAATCAATGATTCATTGGTATACACGGTGATGGGATGTGCAGAAAAATAGGCACGTAATTTTCTTGATGCAATAACTAGTGCGTACGCTATCTTTTCCACATTGAAGTATCTGCTCTTCACGTCTGACAATGCCTTAGAGAATAGTAGATTGGTTTCTGTGTTCCTTCATCATTTCGTACAAGAACAGCTGCGACTGCATGATCTGTGGCGGCTAGGAAGACATACAACATCTCACCAGTAATCGGACTGCTAAGCAAGGGAGGGGAACCTAAATACTCCTTCAACCGGAGGAATGCTTCGGAGCATTCGGGAGTCTAGGAGAAGCTCTTGGTACCCTTCAATACCTTGAAAAACGGCATTGATTTTTCGGCGGATTTGGCGATGAATCTTCCAAGTGCCGCTATTATTCCATTTAATCTCTGAACCTCCTTGATGTTGGTAGGTTCCTTCAAGTCAATTAAGGCCTTGAGCTTCTCAGGGTTCGCCTCGATCCCCCTTTGTGATACCATGAAGCCTAAGAACTTTCCAGTCGTCACCCCAAACACACTAATTTTCTTGGATTTAGCTTCATGTTGTTAGCTCGGAGATTATTTATTGTTTCCTCCAGGTCAGGGGCGTGACTGCCCTCCTTGATCTTTATGACCATGGCATCAATGTAGGCCTCCATATTACGACCCATTTGTGCACCAAATACCTCATTTACCATGCATTGGTACGTGGCACCCGCATTTTTAAGCGCAAAGGGCATCATGACGTAACAATAGTTTCCCCCCGATATTTGGAAGGTCGTCTTCTCAATGTCCTCTTCCGCCATTTTGATTTGGTGATAGCTTGAATAGGCATCTAAAAAACTGAGAGTTTGGTGTCTAGCTATGGAGTCAACCAACTTATCAATTCTGGGGAGAGGATAGCTTTCTTTAGGGCAGGCTTTGTAAAGATCAGTGAAGTCTATACACATTCGCCACTTCCCATTATGTTTCTTCACCATTACCACGTTGGCCAACCAAACGGGGTATTTTACTTCTCAAATGATTCCGGCGCTAAGTATTTTTTGCACCTCTTCCTTGATAGCTTCCTCCTTGTCCCTTGCAAAAATCCTCCTTGTCTGTGAGATGATTTTTGCCAATGGATCAACTTCTAGGTGGTGGAGGGCTACTTCTTCATTGATCCCCCTTATGTCTTCAACTC
The DNA here is from genome assembly GCA_022495995.1 of Adenophora triphylla var. japonica. Taxonomy (NCBI): domain Eukaryota; kingdom Viridiplantae; phylum Streptophyta; class Magnoliopsida; order Asterales; family Campanulaceae; genus Adenophora; species Adenophora triphylla. The sequence continues at coordinate 96,414 of JAFEMH010004784.1, forward strand.
TCCAAGCAAAGACGTCAAGACTGTTTTTCAAGAGGGAGATGATTTCTTCCTTCTATTTCGGGGATAGCTGGCCCCCCGAGTTTGATTTTTTGCTCGGTGTAGTCAGGGTTGATGACTACCTCTTCTAACTCATCCACAAGCTCCATTTCTGGACCATCTCGAAATTCCAGAGACTCGATGATGATTTATCTAAGTCTTCTACCCTCGTTTTCATTCACGTCGAGGCCTTCCTCTTGCATCAGTTCGTCAACATCGAGCAGATCAACTATCCTCAAGTCAGGGTTTAGCCCCGAGTTCTGGATGTTGAAGAGAACAGGATTTGTCTCCGGGACGGACGGAACTATGCCTTGGTCAGCTACAATTTATAGGATCAGAGGTTCCTCTTCCAGTATTTCACGGATATAGCTCATTCTAGAGCTAGTATGGGTAGTTTTCAGAGACTTAGAGATTTTGATGTTATCTTCCGGAGTGTTTATCTCCACGCTTTTGGATGCTTTGTGGCTCTTTACGACATGCTCCAAGAAGTCCTTGGCGGTCGCCCTCACGCATCCAATTCCAGCACGAGTAGAGAATTTAACTCGTTGGTGAGGAAGGGAGGCGACCAAACCAATTTTTACTTGACTTGGAATGCCTAGGATTGCATGATAGTCACTTGTCAGATCCATGACTACGAAAGTGATTGTAGCCTTAGATTGGAAGGGATATTCGCCGACTTCCAGCTCCAGGTTAACAGTTTCCTTGGCACCGACTTTATGGTTGGTGAAACCTTCTAGCCTTCCATGATAGGGCTCCAGGATGGTATCTTTCAAACCCATCAGTTGGAAAGCGGAGTAGTACAAGATATCACAAGAGGCTCCCGTGTCGATTAGAAGTCTTTCGGATTCAACGTTGTCAATTCGACCCTTTATCACCAAGGGTTGCTTACGGGCGACACGGCTCCCTGCCAATTCATTGGGAGAGAAACTTATGACCTCTTTCGCCTTATGAACCCAAGTAGGAACGTGGTATACCTTGTTCAGCTCATGAATCTGGTCTCTTAGCTTTCTGGTAGAGACCACCTCTTCTCAAATCACATGCAATTTTGCCCTAAGAGTCCTCTGTTCCCCATCCTCGCTTTTGTCATCATCTTCACTTTCGTCCTCCTTCCGCTTCCGCTTACCATCAATCTTCATGACATAGCGGTCAAGTTTTCCCTCGTCGACCCACCTTTGAATCATTCGCTTGAGGGCGATGCACCTTTCAGTGGTGTGACCATGGTCCTTGTGGAAATCACAGAATTTGAAAGTGTCATGAGGGAACTTTGGTTTGTCGCTCAGCGGACGAGGTGGTGGAAGGTTCACTAGTTGCATGATCTCTGTGATGGGTTTGGTAAGAGAGGTAAAAATTTCAGGCTTTTTAGAACCCCTTGTTCTATTCTTCCCCTTGGATCCGTTACCATTCCCATTCCCGCTGGAAGCATGGCGAGTGCCAGCTGCTTCTGATTCCGTCTTATCTGACCTCTTCTTGCTTTTGTCTTCCGCCATGGCAATAGCGTACGCCATATTGTACAAGTCTGCTTTGGACTTTGGCTCTCGAGTAGAAAGTTCGTAAATAAGTGGTCCGGATCTCAATCCGGAATTGAAACAAACAATTACCTCCCTATCTGTGAGGCTTTCTTCCACTTGCTCTGCCATGGTTCAGAATCTGTTATAATAGCTTAAAGTGGTCTCATTCTTTCCTTGCTCAATGTTGGCAAGGTCAGTTAACCTCTTCTTCCTCCTTCCTGCAGTGGCAAAGTGGTCTAGGAACATCCTCCTCATGCCTCTTTAGCTATCGATGCAACCCATTTTTAGCTCACGAAACCAGGTCAAGGCTGTTCCGGAGAAGGTGCTCGCGCGAAAGCTTTACAGAGCATGTCATCGGCCTTTGTGAGGAGGTTCATAGTCGACTCAAAACTTTTCACATTATCCTTTGCGTCAGTGGTTCCGTTATATTTTTCAAAGTTTCGGACCTTAAAAATAGGATTAGGTGGTACATCTGTTAATCTCTGAGAGAAGGGACGAGTGGACCAGTTGTCATCATCGTCTTTGTCAACCTTCTTTCCCATCTCCATATCGTCAATTCTCTTTTTCAAGAGTTGCCATTATTTAGCTTTCACTCCCTTTTCAGTGCTAGAGTGAGTACTTTGGTGGGAACTCCGATGGGAACTACGATGGGAGCTACGATGGGACCTATCTCTAGGGTGACCATTCACCCTACTGTGTTCCTCGTCATCTCGACCTTTTTCTCCGCGTCTAGAGGGTGCCTTATCCTTCCTTGGTTTTGCCTCATAGCCACCAAGGACCATTATGTATGGTTCGGGAGTCCTCGGCCTTGCAAAGTGATGAGGACGCGGTGAATCACGCCGAGGTCTAGGAGAATCACGCCGATGATGGTTATGACGAGGTACCATGCCGAGACGAGGAGGAGATAAACGTTTGGACAGACTGGGCCTCGTTCGTAAGTCTCTTGAATCTACCTCCTGGTCCTTTGAGTTTAAGTGGCTTCTTAGGTCCACCACCTCCTTCTCGTTCCCATGATTATTAGGCCGAGGACGAGGAGCATCTCGGAGGTTCTGCTTAGGTGGTACAGCAGTCTCACGGGGAGGATCTCGGCCACAAGGAGGACTCCTCTGGCTATCTCGTCTCTCACCATGAGTATCCCTTCCATGAGAGTTGCCTCCTGACCTCGAAGGCCTAATGAACTCGGCCATTGAGTTGTCTGGATCCAATTACAACGTCACCATCTGTTGGTGCAACAAGGTACGTCGGTCGGTAGGCTGGGTATTCTCAGCTTGTCCGACGTCGGCGTTCCTCGTCGTCTTCTTGCTAGTTCGTTTCCCTCTTGGACGAGTATGACGAGGAGGGGGAACGTTTGCACCTGCCCCCTCGGCAGCTGGCTGTCCCATGAAACGGAGAGTCATGTCGAGGGGAGGTGGTCCTTCAAGCTGAGGTGGAGGTGGAAGTACCTCGGTGTTTGGAGGGATCCCGTTCACTTGGGTCTGCTCCTCGTTAGTAATACTTGCAAACTGACCGTCTTCCATTACAATTCAAATATTATGGTGCAAACAACGTTCTAATCAGAATTAAACAGCGAAACGGCCCAAAATTCTCAGGGAACAGGTTTTCCAGCCAGCAATATTTTTCGGCCAAAACTTGGAACAGGTTTCGAACACCAATTGACAGAATTCAATTGCGATTGTTTAATCACCAAATTTTTTGTCAAATACCAACTTTCCAGGCGAAAATTGCAGAATCAGGCCACAACAAACAGATCAAAAATCCAAACCGTGCGGTTTTCGGCCAGAACAAGAAATATCCGGCCAAAAAATAAGATACAGGCGAGTGATTTTCCTGGCCAAACAAAGGAAGTTTGAATCGATTCCCGGCAATGGAACCAAACTGATGATGCCAAAATTCGAATCAGCCCAAATCCAAGCGATCGGTTGTGCTCCGGCGATTGCTTAGCCTGAAAATAAGACAAAACACGTAAACTAAGTCGGGGCTTCACCGGCGAAGGCCCTCCGACGTGAGAGTAAGTTCACGATTTGTAGAGAGAGAAAATAATTTGACAGAGTTTCGAGTCAAAGAATTAACGTACCAGAATATGGAAATAATGACTTGTATTTATAGTGATGGATTTGTAGAATTCATGTTGAACTTGGATGGTAAAGAGATAAGGTATAATCCTAGGAGGATTATATCTGTTAGAGAGTCCTTATTTGACTTGAATTTATGTAGGAGGGTACAATCCTGATTGGATTATAACTGCTTAGTCCTTGGTTGAATAGGATTTCAATGACTGCTCTGCCGGAAAGCCGAGATACAGAAATTCCTTATCTCGTCATAGGCCGGTACGTCGAGATGCGAATATTTCTTTCCTCGTCCTACGCTGGTATGTCGAGATGCAAATATTTCTTTCCTCGTCATGTATGACTATCTCGGTCCATAATGAGCCGGAGTAGGAGTGAAAAATAAGTGGAGCCGGTGTCAACATCAAGACCGAGGGAGACATCTCGTCCTCAAGGGAGAGGATCTCGGCCTACGAGGGAGGTTCCCTCGACCCATTGAGTTGGGCTTTGTTTACTTGCTTGATGACCTTGGTTGGCCTTAGTTGATGCCGAGGTAGAATGATGAAGGAGCTCATGTCTTACCTCATAACTTGATATTGAATGGATTATGTTATAGCCTATTTCACTTGTGTCTGATTCGAACAAGCCCATATTCGTATCTCAATTTATACTTTTCAGAAAGTATTCGTATCGATTGCTACAGTCCCTATGTAATTGTTCCCCAATGCTTTATACAAAGGTCAAACTCATTGACACCATCATGTTTTCTCACAGTCCCTACATCTTCTAGAATCCCTACTTAACATTCATTTCTAGCTACCTAATATGCTACGAAGAAGTCAAATCAATTCGTGTCAGTTGACTTCTCCACTGACGAAACGAATGGAGTATCTATCCTCTTAGACCATGTTTAATTCGTTCACCACCACGTGAACGAAATTGATTTGTAAATGAAATTTCGCTTACATCAACTTACATTCTGTAGTGGTGTGAATTTTTCGTTCACAAAATATTTTTTAATAAAAATTTGATATTATAAATTAATAATATACATTAATAAATATTATTTTTTACTAACATCATTAATAATAAATATGATTTTTTTATTATTTTACTTAATTGCACAATTTTAAAAAAATAGACACTCATAAATAAACGTTAAATTATGATAATTTAAAACATTACACTCGCGAAAATTAAAAATTAAAATACAATACACAAACAAACGACCGGAAAGTAACGCGCTCATAAATAAAATGATGCATACTATCTCAAGGATTGAAATTTTGATCTAAACGACGTCGTTTGACGCAAGAGAAAATTTAAATATATAAAAATTAAAATTAAATCAAGTATATACAATATTTTTGCCAAAATCTTGTAAAAAACTAGTTTTCTTATAATATAAGAAAAAAAAACTAGTTTTAAAGCACCAAGTCTAACTAATAAGAGTGATGAACGGTTCTGAAAACTAGCTTTTTTTTATAACATTTTGAAAAAAAAAAACTAATTTTTTACAAGAGTTACTCATAATTTTTTTATCATTTTAAATAGTAAAATATTAAAATTATGTCAAATATTATAAAATTAAACTCGATTTATAGAGAAAAACAAATTATAAACATTTTAAATATTTTTATTTCAATAATATAATTTCAAAAATGTCAAAATTATAAAATACACATATAGCCATTATAGCCATGAACGAAATTTTCGCCGCGAATTCGTTCATGAAATGAACGAAACTCATGAACGAAATTTCGTTCATGGCCATGAACGAAATTTCGTTCACCACTAATTGTCATGAACGAAATATTGTGTTTGTGGCGAGGCAATTTTGATTACTAGGAGTAAATTAAATTCCACACATTCCTTAATTTCATTTTCATAATAAATATTCTATTTTTTAATTCGTCTTAAAATTACATTTTTGAATAAAGAATATTTTTAAGGTAATTTTATGCATAAACAGCACTAATTTAAGTAAATGCTTTGTTAGCCAAATATAATAGATCAATAATCCAAGATCTTATATTATTTTAACGTGTCTTTTTAGTCAATCCAATGTATATACTCCATATTTGATCCATTGACAGATTTATTTTTGACTAGGTGAGGTGCCTATATATGAAGGTGTTAATTGTAAAGATAAGTGCAAAGTCAATTTCTTGGATGCTTAAAGTTATGGGTTGGTTAAAAGTTGGTGTTGACATTTGTATAATTAAACTTAAGTCTATATATATGAGTCACTGATTTAGCCTTAATTAGAGCACATCAACCGTGTCTTTCTCAAGGTTCTAAAAAGCGCTAGGCGGATGCTAGGCAGCGGAGCCGGGCCTAGCGCCTAGGTGGGGACTAGTCGGAATTAGTCGGGACCTAGGCGGGGCTTAGAACTAGGCGTTGGAGAGGGGCCTAGCACTTAGGCAGGGCCTAGGCGCCCTTAGGCGGGGTCTTTTAGAACACTGGTCTTTCTTTTTGTAGCATCCCATTTCGCAGCAATGCTCCGCTGCAGTGTGCGGTTGATATTTGTACAAGTTTTCTATTTGTGAGATAAATAAACGAAATGAATTGAGTATTTAATGAGCTACACAAGTGCCCAATTAATTTGCGAGATGAATAAACATTAAATTACTTATTATGAGTAATGAGTCTAGGGATTGGACACCTTTGTCAACCCAACCCTAAGACTATTTACAATGGTTGTTTATTTGGGTGTTGGCAACAAAATTTTTTTGTTTTTCTTTAAAATAGTTGTTGTTTTGAGTGTTGAAAGTAGGAGATTGTTGGGAGTTTTAAACATTGTTAACTGGGAAAGAGGGGAAGGTGATTGTGCCACGTGAATTGGAGGGACCGGTGAGAGGGTGTGTTTGGCGTAAGTTCGTGACACCACCAAGGCTTTTTCCTTTTTCCTTTTTTAGTTTTTCTTTTAATTTACCTCCAATTATTTGAGCTCAATTATTGTTGGAATATTTGATATATGTGGGTATGGAAGTCCATAGATCTATGACATTGTTGTGTTGTTGGTTTTTGACTGAATTTGGCAAGGGAAAAACGCGTCTGAGTTTCTGCCAAGGAGGGCGACCGCGCTCATGCCAAGGGCGGCCGCGCTTGGTTGTCTCAAACTCGCCATAAGTTTCTGGCCGTTAGCACGATCGCGCAAGCCTCGAGGGCGGCCGCGCTGACGTCGTTTCTGGCGTTTTTCCTGGGCCGAATTAGATCAGTTTTAGGTCTTTTAAGCCCTAAAACCCTAGTTTTACCATACATATAAATACAATAATCCCTCCAGCCGAGTTTTACATGATTTTAATAAGAGAAAAATCAATTCTCTAGTTTCTTTCATTGTTCGATTACTCCGGGTTCATTAGAGATTCGTTCGTGAGATTCAAGGCGACTGAGATAGGACCGCCGGTGATTACATACCTGTGTGCTGCTTTGTGGTACGTAATTCGTGATCGTTTTATCCTCGGAGAAATTTGCCTGTACCTGAGTTGCACCAATTGGGGGCAATATTTTCTCTTAGGACAGTCTTCCTAAGGCGACTCGATCAAATCACGATAAGTTTTTCTAATCGTTTGTTTATTTGTTTCTGTTTGTTTTCCTGATCCTGTTCCATCGCTTTCGATTTTGCTATTGGCTTAATTGGTACGTTCTTGACTTGATCAATAAATCCCCTACTGTTGATTAAATTGTTTGTTTAATCCGTGGTGCTTATAATTTTATTTCCAACTGTCTAAGAGAAAATAGTTTTATTTGATCATGTCTGGTGGTTCCTCTAGCTCTCCCTTTAAGTCCCTAGTTGACACCTCCGATCTTCCGGAGAAGTTTGGTGGCAAGAACTTCAAGCGTTGGTCTGAACGCATGAAGATCTGGCTGTCAATTAAGGGCATGTCTGGTATGCTGACATCCAAGTGTCCCGCCCGAATGGTGATGATCCAGCTTAATGTGGCCGCTGTTAAACCGTGGAAGGAGCAGGATGATGTTGTTCGAGGATGCATTCTCGTCGCCTTGTCGAGTGCACTCTTTGATGTTTATTGCTCTGCTCCTCTCACTGCTGCGTCACTGTGGGACTTGCTTTCCAAAAAGTACAGCACCGATGACTCCGGTGTGGAAAAGTACAAAGTGGGAAAGTTCCTGAATTATCACATGAGTGAAGGAAAGTCGGTTACCGATCAAGTGCACGAACTCCAAATCATTTTGCAGTCACTCAAGGATGCTGACATGGGACTTCCTGATAAGTTCGCTTTCATGGCCATCATTGAGAAGTTTCCTCGATCTTGGGGGGAATTCGGTATGACCCTCAAGCATCGTACTGGAAGCTTGACACTCAATGAGTTGATGAATGCAATTGCGATTCAGGAGGTGCATAATGGTAACCAACCTAGCGTACCTGTGGAGGCTACTGCTAATATGATAACCGGTAAAAGCAAGTTTAAGGGAAAAGGTGTGAAAACCATGATAAGCTTAAAGTTAAGAAAAATAACTTTAGAAAGCCAAAAGCAAAACAGAACTGCTGGAATTGTGGAGAAGGTGGACACTTTTCTAGGGACTGCCCGTCCAAGAAAGGAAAAGGACCACAAGCCTCGCCGATGACCATCCCGTCGTCAACATGGTGTTGGGTCCGAAGGATTATGATGATCCTAACTCGACGCACCCGGAGTTGACGCTCCGACCCGCAATGTTACAAAGTATGTAACCTCTTATCCTGAAATCTTTACTGTATATGAACCCAACGAGCGGCTAGTTGACACTGGGCAAATGTGCACGTTTGTGCCGATAAATTGCTATTTGTGTCTTACCACTCGAGCGTGGTAGATCGCTGACGATGGGGAACTCTAGTGCCGCAAAGGTGCTTGGGACCGGACGCGTGGACCTGAAGTTTTCTAATGGGCGCATTCTTACCTTGCATCAAGTGTATCACGTTCCTGACATTCGTCGCAACATTATTAGTGGTTCTAGTCTAGTTAGGGAAGGATTTGAGATTTCATTTAAGTTTAATAAGGTCATAATTTTGGATTCTGGTAGTTTTGTGGGGAAAGGTTATTCCTCGGATGATTTATTTAAAATTAGAGTTGAAACTGATGTTTGTTCGCACAATAATTTTAGTTCTATTGATTATCCTGTTTCTTATTCCATTGAATCTTCAAATGTTTGGCATGGTCGTTTAGGACATATTAATTATAATTCTGTGAAAAGAATGATGAATTTAGATATTATTCCTAAACATGCTATTGATAAGAATTCTAAGTGTCATGTATGTGTTGAAGCTAAATCTACAAAAGGTCCGTTTAAGTCGGTTGTGAGAAATTCTGAAATTCTAGATTTAGTTCACACTGATATTTGTGAATTTAATGGCGTGTTGACCAAAGACAAAAAGAAATACTTTCTCATATTTATTGATGACGCTAGTAGATACTGTTATGTCTATTTGCTTAGTTCTAAGGATGAAGCATTAGATAAATTCATTATATTTAAGAATGAAGCAGAAACACAAACCGGCAAGAAACTTAAACGGTTAAGATCTGATAGGGGAGGTGAATATGAGTCTAACCCCTTCATGTATTATTGCCAAGAAAACGGAATAGTACATGAAGAGACTCCTCCCTACACCCCTCAATCAAATGGTGTTGCAGAACGTAAGAATAGAACTCTTACTGATATGATTAACAGTTTACTCATAAAGTTCTGGACTGCCCAAATATATGTGGGGAGAGGCTTTGAATACGGCTTGCCATATTATGAATAGAGTCCCTCCTAAACATAGAAAGGAAAGTCCGTTTGAACTTTGGAGAGGTCGACAGGCTAGCCTGAAACACTTAAAAGTGTGGGGGTGCCTTGCAAAGGTACTTGTACCTGCACATAAAAGGAAAAAGCTTGGACCTAAAACTGTTGATGCTATCTTTATAGGTTATTCTGAAACAAGTTATACATTGAGATTTCTTATTATAAAATCTGAAATTTCTGGCATAGATGTGAACTCTATAGTTGAGTTACGTGATGCAACATTTTTTGAGGATGTGTTTCCTATGAAGGACGGACTTCCTAAGGAATCTAACCCATCCACTAATTCCATTCCTGCTCAAGTAGAGGAGCCGACAAATGTGGGGGTTGATTCCAGCAACTCATTCTCGACAATGAGATTGAACCAAGAAGGAGCAAAAGGGCAAGGACCACCAAGGATTTTGGAAGTGATTTCATCACTTACAATGTCGAGGTGATCCTCTAACCTTCAAAGCCGCTATGGCTTCTTCGATGCCAAGCAAATGAAGGATGATGTTAAGAGTGAGATGGATTCTATTGTCTCTAATGGGACATGGGAATTGGTCGATCTCCCTCCTGGTTGTAGCACGATAGGATGTAAGTGGGTCTTCAAAAGGAAACTGAAACCGGATGGAACCGTTGACAAGTTTAAGGCTAGGTTAGTGGCTAAGGGATTCAAGCAAATGGAGGGAATAGACTATTTCGATACATATTCGCCAGTTGCTAGAATGACTACAATCCGAATGCTTATCGCATTGGCCTCTGTATATGATCTTCCTATCCATCAGATGGATGTTAAGACCGCTTTCTTGCATGGCGATCTAGAGGAAGAAATTTATATGGATCAACCTGAAGGTTTTGAGGCCTCTGGCAATGAGAGAAAGGTTTGTAAACTTGTTAAGTCCTTGTATGGACTCAAACAAGCCCCTAAGCAATGGCATTAGAAATTTGATAAAATTGTCTCATCATTTGTCTTTGTTACTAATGAGTTTGATAAGTGTGTTTATAGCAAGAGTATTGGTGATAGTAGTATTGTCTTATGTCTGTATGTCGATGATATTCTGTTGTTTGGAATGGATATGAGGATAATTAATACTACTAAGGAATTCTTGAAAAGTAAGTTTGAGATGAAGGATATGGGAGTAGCTAGTGTGATTCTTGGTCTTAAGTTGACTCGTTCAACTAGTGGCATAACCATATCGCAATCTCATTATACCGCAAGTGTAATTGAGAAATTTGGTTATAAGAATTGCAAAGTGGCTAAGACTCCATATGATCCTTCATCTGCACTTACTAAGAATGAAAGTGGAGTACCGATGGCTCAGTTGAGATATTCTCAGATTATTGGAAGTTTGATGTATCTTGCCAATTGTACTAGACCGGATATATCCTACTCGGTTACTAGGTTGACTAGATATACTCAATGTCCAAGCAAAGCACATTGGGAAGCTCTTGATAGAGTTCTCAAGTACTTGAAGGGAACGATTTCCCTTGGGCTGCATTACGGAAAATATCCTTCTGTTCTTGAAGGATATAGTGATGCAAGCTGGATTGCCTATAACTCCGGGAGTTATGGCTGTACGGGGTATGTTTTCACCTTAAAGTGAGTCGTTAGCCGTTGGAGGTCGACCAAACAAACTCGTTGTCTAGGTCTACATTTAAGGCCGAATTAGTTGCTCTTAACACTACCGGATTGGAAGCCGAATGGCTTCGAGGACTTATGTCCGAGTTGCCCATGGTCGCAAACCCATGCCTCGTTATCTCTCGTACATTGTGACAACACCGCCACAATTGAGAAACTAAAAGTGTCAAGTACAATCAGTAAAACTAGGAGACACATCCAAATTAGATTAAAATCTATAAGGGATCTTGTGTCTCGGAAGGTGATAGCCGTTGATTATGTTGGTACCAAGGATAACACAGCTGATCCTTTAACCAAAGGGCTAGAATTTGCTCTAGTTCAAAAATCTAGGTTGGGGATGGGTCTGAACCCCGTCTGATTCAAAGGCAGTGGCAACCCAATCTACCTGAGTGGAGATCCCATAAAGGAGATTCAATGTGGTAATAACAAGCTGTGGGGTGAGTCGGAGCACCTAATAATAGATTGACATGTTACATGTCTGAGTCTATCCCCTGAATAGCCTAGAGGTGCTCGTTGCTGCTAATAAAGTAAAAGTTTGGAACTTTGAATGGGATCAAGTCTTTTAGACAAGATGCTAGCAATACATCTTCTGAGATGTCCAGCTAAGTGAGTGTTGTTGTTGGCCGCAACTAGAGGAATTTGGGTTATTCCTTGAAAGCACTCATGATAGAGGATCGGGATGTATGGCTTATAAGCGTCAATTGTTCGATAGAGGGCCTATCATAGCTTTTGTCGTGTTTGTTACCAGCAAAGACCTCTACACCCAAAGGCATCAGATTCAAGACACCCGTTCATCTGGTCCTGTGGAGGTTTGCGTTGGATAACATAGGTAGTGGTTCAAGCCGGAAGGTACCATTATTGAAAGCATGGCAATGGACAATCTGTACACGTCATATTTCTATGAACTTGTGGGGGATTGTTGGAATATTTGATATATGTGGGTATGGAAGTCCATAGATCTATGACATTGTTGTGTTGTTGGTTTTGGACTGAATTTGGCAAGGGAAAAACGCGTCTGAGTTTCTGCCAAGGAGGGCGACCGCGCTCATGCCAAGGGCGGCCGCGCTTGGTTGTCTCAAACTCGCCATAAGTTTCTGGCCGTTAGCGCGGTCGCGCAAGCCTCGAGGGCGGCCGCGCTGACGTCGTTTCTGGCGTTTTTCCTGGGCCGAATTAGATCAGTTTTAGGTCTTTTTAAGCCCTAAAACCCTAGTTTTACCACACATATAAATACAATAATCCCTCCAGCCGAGTTTTACATGATTTTAATAAGAGAAAAATCAATTCTCTAGTTTCTTTCATTGTTCGATTACTCCGGGTTCATTAGAGATTCGTTCGTGAGATTCAAGGCGACTGAGATAGGACCGCCGGTGATTACATACCTGTGTGCTGCTTTGTGGTACGTAATTCGTGATCGTTTTATCCTCGAAGAAATTTGCCTGTACCTGAGTTGCACCAATTGGGGGCAATATTTTCTCTTAGGACAGTCTTCCTAAGGCGACTCGATCAAATCACAATAAGTTTTTCTAATCGTTTGTTTATTTGTTTCTGTTTATTTTCCTGATCCTGTTCCATCGCTTTCGATTTTGCTATTGGCTTAATTGGTACGTTCTTGACTTGATCAATAAATCCTCTACTGTTGATTAAATTGTTTGTTTAATCTGTGGTGCTTATAATTTGATTTCCAACAATTATTTCATAATAAATTATTTATTTATTTTTTACACCAAAATTCATAATTTTTTTCCTCTATAAATAAAACTTTTTTTCATTTGATTTGGACACAGAAAAAATATTATTTTTTCAATATAAATTAATTATATTGAAAATAAAGAAAATAAAATAAATTAAGTATGAAGTATGAAGTATTTTTTTTAATTATAAATGATAATAATAATAATTATTATTATTATTTAACTGTATTTAATTTTATTTGAAGTCCGTCAATTTTGACCACTCATTTTTTATTATTTACTATATTTTTTTTTAAGTCCGTCAATTTCGATCACTCATCCTTTATTAACTGTATTTAATTTTATTTGAAGTCCACTCAATTCATTATAAATATAACACCCTATCAGTTCTGTTCATCAATCACTCAAATAACACCCCTATTATCCTTCATTTTCCACCCAAAAAATCGTCTTTTTATTGATATTCTTCGTACCTACAAATTTCAATGGATCTATCCAAATTTCTTATTGATATCGAAGCCTACAAAAGGCAATCTGAATTGGAGGAGAGGTTTATTGTCAACCGATTTTTTCTCAATCAAATATTAGAAGATACACCTCGGACTACGAGAAAATATATCAAAAGAGATCATGCTTTTCAAAATCAGAGCTTGATTGACGACTACTTTTCTGATACTGCTAGGTACAAAGATTATTTTTGTAGACGATTTCGGATGCGAAAACATGTATTCCTTCGAATCGTCGAGGACCTTTCAAGGCATGACAACTATTTCACCCAAAGATTCGATGCTACCAATAAAGAAAGCATATCTCCATTAGTAAAATGTACCACAGCCATGCGATTGTTAGCATATGGTATGTCGGCCGATGCTATTGATGAGTACATAAAAATAGGAGGTACTACAGCATTGGAGACGTTACATAGATTTTGCAAAGGCGTCATTCAATTGTATGAGCAAGAGTAACTTGAGGGCCCCAAACCAAGATGATCTGCGAAGAATACTTGAAATGGAGGTTTATCTGTTTCAAAATCCCTCGCAAACTTAGGCAGGTTTCCTCCCTTCAAATTTTTTGCGGCCAATTTTTTTAAGTCCAAAATATATAAATTTTATATTAATAATTGCAACTGAATTTGAAACAGAAAATTGAAACAAAAGTTCATCTGTTTCAAAAACCGTTGCAGCCCCGAAACATGAAGCGACAAAATGGTTTTCGTTGCAATATGAGTTGCAATATTAATTGTGCACGTCAATTTTCAATGATCACTTTTTACTCTGAAACTGATTTCAATTCGGTTGCAAAATTCCGTTTCAGTTGCCATGTTCTGAAACTGATTTCAATTCGGTTGCAAAATTTCGTTTCAGTTGCCATGTTTTCTTGTAGTGTTGCCTCTCATGATGTATGGATCTGGCATGCATTTTTCGAATGTCCGGGCATATTGAACGATATAAATGTTCTGGACCGATCGCCAGTGTTCGATGATGTTGAACAAGGAAATACTCCACGAGTCAACTTCTTTGTGAATCAACGTCCGTATAATATGGCGTATTATCTTGCTGACGGTATATACCCTTCTTATCCGACTTTCGTGAAATCAGTTAGACTTTCTCAAACTGAAGAAGATAAGTTATTTGCAAAAGTTCAGGAGGGATGTAGGAAGGATATAGAACGTGCATTTGGAGTGCTCCAAGCTCGATTTAAAATCATTCGAGAACCAGCTCGAATGTGGAACATAGCCGACTTGGCTATCATCATGAGATCATGTATCATATTACATAATATGATTGTTGAGGATAAACGAGATATGTATGCTCAGAATTGGACCGACTTTCAACCCGAAGCAAGTGGGTTTAGTACACATCAACCATTTTCGACTGAGGTACTACCTGCATCTGCAAATCATGTGCGTGCTAGATCGGAATTGCGTGATCCAAAAGTTCATCAAGAATTGCATGCGGATCTAATCAAACACATATGGGCTAAATTCGGAATGAGAAGCAATTAAAGATTATTTTTAAGTCTTTTAATGTGTGATTTAATAGTTTTATTGTATTGTGAGTCGAATCTATTGTGTGTTATGTTTTATTGTAACTTCTTTTTGTTTTAATAATAATTATCGTCATTTTTCGTATTTATTTAATTGCAATTAACAAAATTAATTAAGTGTGAAGTATTTTTTTTAATTATAAATGATAATAATAATAATAATAATAATTACTATTTTACTAATTATCAAAATAAAGAATATAAAGTGGGGTATAGGATGATGAGTTGGAAGAGTGTTGAATTTTGTTTAAACAAACCATTGTAGAAACTTTTGTTGAATAGGGTGTTGAATGGTTAGGTGAAAGAGAGAGAAAATGATGTGGAGTGTTAAAGTGGGTATTAAGAGGAACTTTTGTTTTTTCCATTATTGTAGATGGTCTAAGACCATCTCCAATGGTTTCAACTACCTAAATTATTCAACTGTTTCCACATCAGCTTCTCTCTCATCCACCTAATCATTCAACTCCCCATTCAATTTTAACCCCTTCAATGGTTAGTTTTAAAAAAAATTCAACCCCTCCAACTCATCATCATATACTCCATCACTTTTGTTTTACTTTCCTACTTTTATTTTATTTGATTTTATATTTTATATTTTTATGATTAATAAAATAATAATTATTATTATCGTTTATTTTATATTCTTTATTTTTTTATTAATAAAATTATTATTATTATTATTATTATTATTATTATCATTTATAATTAAAAAAATACTTCACACTTAATTAATATTTTAAATTACAATTAAATAAAATAAAAATCGTATAAACCAATAGAAATTTGACACGTGTATTTAAATGAAAAAAACACAAAAAAAAACTGGAAAGTTGAGTGGCTCACGCGCCTTCGCCGGCAGGGTCACTCTCCATGTTGGCCCAATCATGGAGCAACATGTGTCATAATCTTTTCCAAAAAAAAAAAAACAATTCAATCGGTTGAAAAAATTCAACCCATGGCCCACTTTTTTGTTTTTCAATTAGGTCCTCCAATGGCAAGCAAATTATTCAATAGTTGAAAAACTTATTCAATTACCCTTTCAACTCCGATGGTCTAATGACGAGGGCCGCGAATCTTTTTCTATGTTGTCCTTTTCCTATGGGAAATATCAAGTGGCATGTAATTAAGCCGACATTTATGCTACCACCTGCCACAAGGTTAGCAATACAATTATTGTAATGTCCAAAACCAAGGAAATGAACCCACAATTATTGGAGTTAAAAGTTGTGGCTATTCTCAACTCTTATAGGTTAAAGATTAATTTTGGAGGGCCATTTCATGTTTGTTAATTCCAAACTAAAGTAATCAACATTTTGTTAATTTTGACTCTCTAATTATATATCACCTTCTGTGATTGGTGAGAACATGTCAAATCTATATATATACTCCCTCCGTCCCACCTTAGTGTAGACTAAGGTGGTGGGCACAATAACTAAGGAATATTATTAAGATAATGAAAATGTGTGGTAGAAAATGAAAAGAGAGAATGAGTGGAGTGAATAGTAGGTTGGTTGAATAAATTGTATGGTGAAAAATGAAGAGAGAGAATGAGTGGGTGGGGTAGGGAAAATAAAAAATAATAAAAAACTTTCTAATTTTGGCAGTCTACACTAAGGTGGGACGGACGAAAAAAGGAAAGAAGTCTACACTAATGTGGGACGGAGGGAGTATATATTAAAGTTGGTGAGGAGGGTTATGGCTTCGCCACGTGAACAAGTTTAGACAAACTCTTGATTTTGGAGAAGCCACGTTATCACTATCCCAAAATCTATATGACTTTTGGTATTCTCCTTATTAGCTAATACTATTAATTAATAATAATAGTTATTATATAGGTTAACTATTACTATTAATAGTATTAGTTAACTATAATAGTTACTTTATAAGTTAACTATTACTATTAATTGTATTAGTTAACTTTAATAGTTACTATATATGTTAACTATTACTATTAATTGTATTAGTTAACTATAATAATTACTATATAAGTTAACTATTACTATTAATAGTATTAGTTAACTATAATAGTTACTATAATGTTTAACTATTACTATTAATAGTATTAGTTAACTATAATAGTTACTTTATAAGTTAACTATTATTATTAATTGTATTAGTTAACTATAATAGTTACTATACTCCCTCCGTCCCATTAATAACTTAACTTTTTGTCAAAATGGGTGTTTCGTTTAAAGCTTCACTTTTTCTAAAATGACAAAGAATCTTTACTATTCCACCCACTCATTCTCTCTTCTATTTTACTATTACACTCACAATATTTTTTAAATTTACTATTTTCTTCACTCATTCTCTCTCCTATTTTACTATTACACTCACAACATTTTCTCCACTCACCAATTTCCTTAATTTGCGTGTCCACCCCAAAAGAGTGAAGCAATTACCGGGACGGAGGGAGTATATGTTAACTATTACTATTAATAGTATTAGTTAACTATAATAGTTACTATATATATATGTTAACTATTACTATTAATTGTATTAGTTAACTATAATAGTTACTATATAAGTTAATTATTACTATTAGTAGTATTAGTTAACTATAATAGTTACTATATATGTTAACTATTACTATTAATAGTATTAGTTAACTATAATAGTTACTATATATGCTAACTATTAGTAAATAGTATTAATTTACTATATAGGTTAAGTAATAGTATTATAGTTACAATATATGTTAACTATTACTATTAATAATATTAGTTAATCATAATAGTTATTATATATATATATATATCAAAGTAGGTCGTTAATAATGTCAATGAGCATTTAGCTTAAAGACGTACTTTTCTCGGGAAGGTTAAGGGTTGGAACCCCTACATTGTATTTAAAATATTGTAATTTGAAAAGAAATATGTCGTTAGTTTTTTCATTCACTTTGTTAACGTCCATAAAAAATGTTGCATACTGACATAAATTATGACATCAAAAATAAATGACATAAAGTATGAACATCAAAAATAAAATAGCAAAAATTGCTACATTGTTAGTCACAATGCAATTCATATTAAACTTATGTGCAACAAAATTATTAAAATTCAACACAATTTTTCTAACTTTATAAATGTTAATGTTTTGATTCATTTATAATATACTTATATTATAAAAAATAAATTATGATATTAGCAAATTAGCTTTCCGTGCGAAGCACGATTTACCTGCTAGTATAGTTTGATTTATGCAGGCACTCCAGCCTCTCCTATTACCTCCTCTGGCCTCAAATTAAAATAAAAAATAAAAAATAAAAAGTTTGGCCTCCAATGTAAGCAAATTTTAGTACTTTTAATGCATAACTTCATAAAATGCAAATGTATACCCCATCCGTCTCATAGAAATATGCATAATTTTACTTGACAAAAAAATTAAAGAGAAAAGTGTAAAAGGTGATGTGTTGTGAGTGTAGATGATTGGATATAAGAGAGAAAGTGATGTAAGCGGATAATTGTTGTTAGTATGTCAAGTGAGTCTCATTTCATTTTTGAAAATTTGCTGATTACTTTTAGACGATAAAAAAAAGATCTTTTTGCAAATTACTAGGAAACGAAGGGAGTATATATATATTTTTAAAAATATCTCTAATTAATAATTCAATTTCAAAGACAATTGCACATTTATTATAGATTCAATATGAGAATATATAGTAATTTTAATACATTTTTATTATAAAATAAAGACGATGAAACTATTTTAACTAGACATGGGCAAACCGGAATCGAAATCGGGAAGAATCGAAGAATCGAACCGAAACCGAAATTGACAGAGCCGGAACCGGCAAGAACCGGAACCGAGGTGAACCGAAATCGTCCGGTTCTCGGTTAGATCTCGGTTCAAAATTCTTGAAAATCGTGAACCGACGATTTTAACCGTGGAACCGGAACCGGAGAACCGGCGGTTCCAAACCGGCTTGAACCGGCGATTCTAACGGATATTTCAAAAAAACAATCAATTTTTTTCAGCTTTTCATAGCTTTTCAAAATTTTTTGCCCGTTATTTTGTCAGTTATTTTAGACCTTTTTAGACCTTTTTCAGTCATTAAAAATAAAAAATAAAAATATCAATCCTTGTTAAATGATTGACCTATAAATACGAATTCACCTCCTTACATTTTTTTTCGCAAAACTCTCTTAACTCTCTCTTAACTTTCACTAATGAATTTGCTTACTTTGTTAATTCTCAAGCTCAAATCACTCACCAACATTCATATTTTCAGCCATTATTTCATAATTCATTCTCATTTTCCATATTTTCATCCCTTTTCATACACACCATCATGTCTTCTTTTCTTAGAAATTTAACAAAAAAAAAAAAAAAGGTAGCAAGAGCAAAAACAACCAACTTTCTTCATCTTCTCGACTACCACCACCATTACCAACAAATAATTTAGAAGAGGATATTCCCTTTTATGATGGGGAAATGTCGGGGAGAAATCAATGGGAAAATGATGAAGATGAGGAGGCTCAAGTTGGAGATCAACAATTTTCACTACCGCCTTTCATTACAACCACAATTTGTAGAAACTCCAAGTACTGAAGAAAGTGATGCATATAACCTATCACCACCTCCACCTGCACCAAGAGGAAGGGGTCGCGGTCTTCGTGGAGGGGTCGACAAGGTCAACCGCATGAACCTAAAATTCGTGAACCGAAGTCCCCAATTTTTATTCGTCACTTTAGGAAGGAGTTCGGAGTGGACAAACATGGTGAGGAGGTTTGAAAAGTGATATGTAACTATTGTGATAATATTTATACTTGGAGGGATGGCAATGGATACGACACTTATACCAAGCATGTTTGAGTTCATCATCCTACCGAATATTGCATAGATCCAACTCAAATACAACTCTAAGGAGTTTCGACTTCTTCGATGGGCGCTTTAGGTACGTCTTCTTCTTGTCCTACTACATTTCATTATAGTGAACTAAACCATAGAAGAGGTATGGCAAAATTTGTTTGTGTTAAATGTCTTTCCTTTAGTTTTGCCGATGATGAATTCTATGAAGATTTTGCTAAACTCTCTCTTAACCCTGCTGCAAAAAGAATATCACGTAGAACTCTCACACGTGATATTGCAAAAATAGTCGGGGAATATAAATATTGTTTAATACAAACATTTGCTAATTTATCTCAACAAATTTTTATTTGTTCGGATATATGAAGTGATAATCGTTGTGAATATTTTTATATGGGAGTAACTTGTCATTGGATTGACAATTCTTGGATCATTAAAAAGAGATTGATTGCATATAGAGATTTTGATGATGAGCATACTGCACACAATATTGCACTTAAACTACAAAGTATTTTACAAGAATATAATTTAGCTACTAAAATTTTTTCAATGTCTTTTGATAATGCTAGCTCTAATACTGCAAGTTTATCGGAGCTAATTGATATTTGTAAACCGGTATTAGGTGGTAAATTTTTTCATATTAGATGTTTTTGTTATATTTTAAATTTATGTGTGCAAGATGGTCTATCTGCTTTACAAGATTCAATTATTCCTATTAATTATGTATACAGTTTATTATGAGAAAAAGTTCCAATCAAAGGAAATGGAGAGACTATTGCAAGAAAAATGATATCCATTCCAAAAAATTTTTCAAATGATGTTACAACTAGGTTAAATTCTACCTATAAACTTTTAGCGGATTCTTTTGTTTATAAAGAACAAATTTGTTTTTTTTTTGTCTTCCGTTGGTTAC
The DNA here is from genome assembly GCA_022495995.1 of Adenophora triphylla var. japonica. Taxonomy (NCBI): domain Eukaryota; kingdom Viridiplantae; phylum Streptophyta; class Magnoliopsida; order Asterales; family Campanulaceae; genus Adenophora; species Adenophora triphylla. Next base: position 116,861 of record JAFEMH010004784.1, read on the forward strand.
AAATACACCCTATTTCCTCATCAATTGAGTGCTTGTGCAAGCATGATCAAATTGTTGAAAAATTTCAAGGATGCCACTATCATGTTATTCGGTACGTATTATCCTACTTCTAACTTAGTTGTTGATCATAGTACCATTATTTCGGATACATTTTGTGAATTTAAAGATGATCCCATAATTGGTCGAGCTATTGTTAGCATGAAGGAAAAATGGTTGAAATATTTTGAGACAATTTCAAGTATTTTTTTAATTGCAAAAATTTTAGATCCAATGATTAGAATGGATGGTTTGGAACAATTTCTTACATATTACTATCTCAACTTGTTTGATGCAAATGATTCCCGTTTTCCAAATATTGAAAAAATATTGTTCGATACGAAAAATGAATTTTTAAATATTTTTAAAGAGTAAAGAGTACAACTCAATTTATGGTGGTGCTAGTACAAGTGAGGCTCCTCCTCGTCAAACTAGTGAAACAGACAACTCTTTTTTGACTTCTTTTTATGAAAATATAAAGCGCTCTAGAGGAAGCGGTTCTAATGCAAAATTTGAAAAATATTTGAACACGGAATATGAATATGATGATGAGGTTGGATTTAACATTTTACATTGGTGGGCCAAGAGGGAGAGTTCTTTTCCAATTATTTCTAGGATAGCAAGAGAAATATTTGCTTCTCTCGCATCAACGATTTCGGTTGAGCACGCTTTTAGCATTGGTGAAAATATTGCGGATCCACAACGTGCAAATTTAACGGTCGAAAATTTGGAAAAGCAAAATTTGTTGAATGATTGGGTCAAAGCGGAGAAAAGAGATCAAGAGCCAAAGTTCTCTTGATCCGATGAAGATTTCTTTAATACAACACCGGAAAGTGACAACAACATTGGCCCAATGTAAGTTGATGTAATTTATATAGTTTAATTTGTATAATATAATTTGTTACCTTGTTTTATTTTATATATTAGTTTTTTTTTGTTTAGATTAGATTGTTATAATTTAAATAAATATTGTAAGATACTAAGAACGAGGTTAAGGCTCCTTATGTCCTTCCTTACTTATAAAAGGGTAAGATTGGTTGTTCTTCTCATTGAAACATTTTATCAATTATTAATAAAATTTAATGGTCCGTCCCTTTTTCTTTTATAAAATCTGTTAAAATAATTAGTTTATTATATATCTTCATCCAAAATCGTTAGATCTTAACAGTTTCTATACAAAAAGGGTGATCAAAAAATAATTTCTGTAAAGAGAGGGACCAAGGGGAAAGGACATGCTGAGAATTTACTGAAGAAGGGAGAGCTGTGGCCGCGCAAGTCCATTAACGCTACCGCCCTATTCTTGCCGAGCCTCTTGTGCGGCCGCTCAAGGCCATTACGACGATCGCCCTAGAACCGGATAGACCGTGGAATCGGAATCGGAACCGTCAGCCGAAACCGAAATCGGAAACCGGTATTTATCGGTTCCATGGTTTCCCAAAATCGAAACCGGCGGTTCAAAACCGGAACCGGTTTCCCATGTCTAATTTTAACTACCTGTGTAAAAATAGTTATTTTTACTTATAATTATAATTGTGGTCGAAGGGTCTTATTTTATTTTGTGGATAAGGGAAAAAAACAAGAGCGATAAGGTGGACATATTAGTATTTGCTTAAGTGTGCACTACGAATTCATGACGCATGATATGATGCTGTCAAAAAGATCGAATCAGCTCAAATTTAGCGGTCGATTGTACTCAGACGATTGAATAGCCTGAAAAGGAAACAAGAAACGTAAACTAAGTCGGGGCTTCTCCGGCGAAGGCCCTCCGGCGTGAGAGAGTAAGTATACGTTCAGAGAAAGAGATCAGTTTGACAGAGTTTTGGGTCAAAAAGATAACGTACCAAAATATGAAAATTATGGCTTGTATTTATAGGTAACATGATGTAGAATCCATATTGAACTTGGACAGTAAAGAGATAAGATATAAATCCTAAGAGGATTATATCTGTTGAGAAGTCCTTGTTGGACCTGAATTGGTATAGGATGTTACAATCCTAAGAGGTTGTAACTGCTTAGTATCCTTATTTGATTAGGACTGCATAAGCCGTAACACTGCACGAACGCCAAAAGGCTCGTTCCTCGTCCTACATAGCCTGGCCGACTAACGAGGAGGCGGGGAAGGGATGAGAGATAAATGGGACGCCGGTCGTCATGACGTCATAGCCGAGGAAGCCTCCTCGTCCTCAAGGGAGAATATCTCGGCCTTGGAGGGAGGTCTCCTCGGCCCTTGAACTTGGCTTTAGCCATTTCGCCTATTGAGCCTTGGTCGACCTAGGTAATGCCGAGATAGAGAGTACGAGGAAGCCCAGGTCTTCCCTCGTAGCTGAGACTTGATGGATTATGTTTAGGGCCTAATCCACTTAAGCCTTGCCCGAACAAGCCCACATTCGTATCTCGATTTATACTGTTCAACATAGATTACTTTACTGCACCTATCAGATTTAGGGCGTGAATGTGAACGAACGTTCACTACAAAAAAAAGACCTTTATTTACTGGCATAGATTGAAGTGGCATTATGCTAAACTTGCCACAATATGCAGATTTGTTAGTGCTTAGTAAATAGTGACATGCATTAGAGAATTTAAATTTAAGGGCATTTAATACATATAGTATTGTATCATGCATTCTTATTTGAGTGCCTCAAAGCCCATATTTCCTGTAGTGGCTTATTTGAGTGTCACCAAAAATAAAGACCAAATGCATAGTATACTTTAGCAAAACATTCAACAATTCCTATCTCTAATTTACATGCTTATAGTACCACTACTTGAAGTCAATATTGTACGGATAACGAGAACGAAAAGTCACATTAGAGAGAGAGAGAGAGAGAGAGAGAGAGAGAGAGTATACATTTAATTTACTCATTTTGCTTGGTTCAATAAGTCAAGTGAATTAACACCAGTGATTCAATATACTGTACTTAGTATTTAGCCTTTTAGAGTCCGATACTTATCCTTTTATTCACCAGCTCTCCTTTAAAAGTCATCAACCTGGTCTTCTTGATGATGTATGCATAGTGTCAATGGAGAGAGAGATATTCCTAGAGACAAAGACAAGAAGATGCATGTTTTCTTGCTCTCAAAGGTTTGAGTCAATTTGATATTTTAAAAATATACCAACTTTTTTTTTGAAAATTTGATAGTTTTCTTCTTGTTATTTCTATGCAAGTGCGGTTCTGGACTTATATATCTCTCCTTTATTTCTGCATTTTAAAATTGATTAAGAAAATATTAGTTCAGAAAACACAGGTCAATGTGTGGACCCCTCTCAAAGAGACACTTTGAAAAATCAAGGCCCCTTTAATTTTTATTTTTACTTCTATTTTGTTTCATTATTGTCTCCCCCTCTAAATCAATCCTATGCATGCACGGCTATCCCACTTGCAGAGAAAGGATGTGGTTTATATTAGAGATGGAGAAATGGATTTGGGATAAGTGCAGTCCAACAAGCAATCGGATTGCTCAATAGTTCAGATCCAGTTTCTCATGTAGCCAAAATTACACGGAGAAACCTAGTTACGCTGTAGTCAGCTATTATACTAATTGCTAAAATGAATCATTTTTTAACCATTAACAGATCATTTTCTTTTTGAAATAGAAATAAAAATTGGAAGTCAGCTATTATAAAATCCTATATCATTTCATTTAAAATGCTAGTCATATTAGTTAATTGAATCTTGAAATCGAAAACAGTGGGTGTTTATCATAATGCAAATCTTCAACGAATCGGAATCAGCTGGGAGCAGCCAAATGCAAAACGTTCAAAAAGAGGAGGAATTAATATTAATATCTCTTCTTTGGTCTGTCAACCTTTTATTTTCTTTTTTCTTTCAATAGACAGCTAACTATGCATTAAAATTTAATAGTTCTAATTTATCAACTTGTTTATCGATCTATAATGACCTAAAAGTGCGTAGCTCTGTTCAATAATTAATGGAACATTTCAAGCGAGGTTAGCGACAAGCTAACAGGATGAAGGTTTCTTCCTTAATATTTATTTTTCCTGCAACATTAATTGGCATCCACTTAATAAAACTAATGAAATACCTAAGAAAGTTAAACAGGAAAATATGCAAGAAAATTTGTTAAAGACTTTGACAATTTGTGAGTGATCCTAATAAACAATCCTCGAGAAAAAAATTAAAGCAAAAAAAGAGAAAAAGAACAAAAGAGGAGAGAGAGAGAGAGAGAGAGAGAGAGATAGAGGAGCTAGGGTCATGACTCATGACTTTTTGGTGATGATAATTAACCATAACATAACCAAACCTCCAGTATAAATTTCAGTCTTTGCTCACCATTTTTGTCAAACAGGAACCAAGAGACATCAGCTGCCGTTTCTTTTAGAACCACGAAAGAAAGAGACAGAGAGAGATAGTTGAAGAGAGAAAGAAGAGCAAGAGATAACAAAAAAGTGTTGAAACGATGGGTCGAGCTCCATGCTGTGACAAAGCCACTGTGAAGAAAGGTCCGTGGTCCCCTGAAGAAGATGCAACGCTTAAGGCTTATATAGATCAGTTTGGAACTGGTAACAACTGGATTGCCCTTCCCCAGAAAATTGGTACATACTTACACACACCCTTAAGTTCTTTCCCCTCTCTCTCTCTCTCTCTCTCTCTCTCTCTCTCTCATGTTTTGTTAAACATTTAGGCTTCGTATGTACAATTGGACTAATTAATTGGTAATTAAATTATGTTTCACCAGGGCTAAAAAGGTGTGGAAAGAGTTGCAGACTAAGATGGTTGAACTACTTGAGGCCCAATATCAAGCATGGCAGTTTCTCTGAGGAAGAAGATAACATCATCTGCAGCCTCTATATCAGTATCGGCAGCAGGTACTTTATCTCTCTCTGCCCATACATTCACTTATCCTGTGTATTTGTCTCTCACCCTTTTGTTCAAAGAACAATTTTTTTTTTACTCACTTTGATTTGATTTGAGTTTTTCTTTCTTTCTTTTTCTTTTTTTTTTTTAAATCTTGTCAGAGGCTAATTTGGCTCAAAATTTTATGTTACGTCAGATGGTCTATCATTGCAGCGCAATTGCCAGGAAGGACAGATAATGACATCAAGAACTATTGGAACACCAGGCTCAAGAAAAAGTTGCTCGGAAGGCGCAAACAATCGAACAGATCATCTAGCTTGATCGGCCAGGACCCTAAAGATACGAACGGCGTAGAAAATTTGAGCAGCATGGCCATGGAAAGACTCCAACTCCATATGCAACTACAGGGTCTTCAAAACCCTTTCTCATTCTACACCAATTCTGAGTTAAATCCCCTTCAAGAAAACATGATCCACCAAAGTCTCCAACTTTTAAATGACAGTTCTAACCCTAACCCTAATTACCCTCTAATGCAAAATCTCTCTCCAAGTTCTCCACCTGGGGATGAAAAAAACATTGAACTATATCAACCATCCATTCAAGCTTCATTTGTGAGTGAACAATCAAACCATATGCAATTTCATCCCATTTCTACCTTCCGTGCTGAGCATGATCATGAATTTGTGATGAATAATAATCATCAGCTGGGCAATTCTGATTGTTTCAAAGAGCTGAATGGGTCCAACGACAACGAGATTTGGTGGTCTAATGACTTAGATACAAATTCAGCATCCTCAAATTCTTGGGATTCTACTTCCGTTCAACAGCATCAGTCTTCAGTAGAGAGCCAAGACTTTTTATTTATCGAAAACTACTCATAAGAATTGCTGAGAAATCTATGTGAACATATATAATAGAAATATTCTGTAGGTTTTCATAACTGTTTTCATCACTTTTAGACGGGAATAATGGCATGCTGCTCATATACTCCGTATTCTCGAAGTATCAATAAAGTACAGTCAAGAAATTACTTTTATGATATATCACATGCACTCACATTTCATAAAACCTCTGAGTATGGTCGGGGAAATTCTCCTTATATTCATGAGTATTTTGATTCTGTACTTTCGCATGCACCCCCACAGTACGTCCAGATTTTTCGATAACTGAGACTTTAATTTCAGCAAATTGTTACGACTTAGGAGACAGTCCTACAATTATATATGGGGTTTAACAGATAACTATCTGGATTTTTTTCCTGAAAACTAACTATATATTGGCGTAGGCGATGGTTAATTTGAGTCTCTAAATAGTCTATATAGTCTATTGTTGCATAACTGCTTTTGTTGTAATTTTCAAGATTTCGCTCTGGCAGTAATTTCGAATGTCAAATTTTATGACTCTAATATTGTTCCGAATTAGGATTTTCTATTTTTTGACCGTCTAGTGTAGCAGTCAAATGAGATGAATGGGCGTCAGTGAACAGAAAATTTTGGGGGAAACTAGTTTCCCCAAATATTATAAAAAGTCTTGTTTTTTATTTTAAAAAAAAATTATACGTGCCTTTGTTTCGATTTTTAAAACCAGATTTTTTATAATGTTAGGGAGAAACTAGTTTCCCCTAAAACTTACTCGTCAGTGAAATGATGAGCAACGTGCAGATGAGACGTAAATGATCAACAAAATATCCAAAATAACCTCATTACTATGAACCATTTTAATGTACAAACGAGATTGACCGTGAGCTGAACAGCTATAATTCCCCATAATTCTGCAACTTCCTTACTTAAACTTGATTTTTTTTTTTTTTTGGTAAACTTAAACATTATTTATGTCTACCTATTACCTAATACAATTGACTTTCTGTAAGAAGTCAAAAAATATATCTATTTGTCTCAATAGAACCTTCTTGATGAAAATATTAAAATAGGGTACGAAAGCAAGTTCGTAACGTGACCAGATGAAAACTAGTTTAAGGGCGAAAATTAGCCTCGGCTCAAGCAGTGACTCGAGCTATTTTGGTATTTTACAACTCCACATGCCTCATACCTCATAAAAAGTGTTGCGCTTTACTATTTTATTTGTACGTACTAAAATAAATGTCGCTTTACTAAATGAATGTAATTTCACCATGATCGTCAATGTAGAAACAAAAAAAAAACATGTATTTTTAAATAGTTAACAGATCTACTGTGACATTTATAATGAGACACAAACTAGTAATTTAGGTTCCATGCTCAAACAAGGAGGAAATTAAACATGCTCATATTTTAGTAATAATTTAGGTTCATTACTTGCTCAACGATAGTAACTAACGAAGAGGAAACTGAAAATTTCTACTCCCTCCGTTCTAAAATAAATGCCGAACACATTAGATCTAAGAAAAATTTGTAGCGGAAATGTGTAGATATTGTTGAAATACACTTTAAAACTTTAAGTTTCTTAAGAGTTTACAACGAAACATCAAAAGAAATGGTAAGAAATCATTTATGGACAAAGTTATTTAGAAATAAACATTAATTTTGAAACGAATTTTTTCAAGAAAATAGTCGACATTCATTTTGAAAGGTAGTGAGTAAAGTTTGGGAGGGAGTTAGTAAGAACTAGAGTTAAGATATATGAAGGGAAAAAGGAATCGATAAGGCAAAGTCAATTTCTTGGATGCTTATTGTGATGGATTTGTTACTAGAAGGGGTTGACATTAATTTCTCTAATTAACGTAGACATCAGCAACTGCTTCTGTTTGTAGCGTCCCTTCCTTCCAATTAATCTATGTAAATTTCATTAATGATAAATATTTTAAACTATTATCTACAAATTATTATTGTCAAGGGCCAACAGAAGTCATTAGGAGTAGGAGGGTCTCCTCTCCTTCAAGGAATTTTGTAAATAATCCTTTATCAATCTACTTGTATGATAGCCCACAACCTAGTGATCAGGTCAAGGTTTATCCTAAAAAATATTACTCTCTCCATCACAAAATAAATACTCCCTCATTCCCAAAATGTTTATCTCATTTGACTTTTTTATTGAACTTTGACCACAAATATATGACAATTTAATTATGTTCATGAAATTTTCTAAAAATTTCTATTGATTCATCATTAATAATATTATCAACAACAACTTTTAGAATTTCATGAACTTGATTAATCTCTCATAAATTTGTGATCAAAGTTCAACAAAAAAGTCAAATGGGACAAACATTTTGGGACGGAGGGAGTATTTAATTTTACTTTTTATAAAAAAACAAAATTAAATATTCATTTTGGAACATAAAGAATATGTATATACTCCCTCCGTCCCAGCCCACTTAGGAAATTTTGAAATGACACGAAAATTAAGGAATATTATTATAGTATTAGGAGAGAGAATGGGTGGAAAAAGTGTTGTGAGTGTGAAAAATTAAATAGGAGAGAGAATGAGTGGAGGGAATAGTAATTATAATGGTGTTGTGAGTATTAAAATAATGTAGGAGAGAGAATGAGTGGAGAGAATAGTGATTTAAGGTTTTCATTTTGGGAATTTTTAAGTAAAATGAGACGCCCAAAATGAAAATTTTTCTTAATTGAGATGGGACGGAGGGAGTATATGCTGCCTTTCTTTGGGAATGAAAAACTATTAGTGTTCCAATTTATGTGAAGAGATGTGCATAAAGTTACCTGCCATGCACAAAGATTAGAAATAAATATAGCAAATACATAAGCCATAAAAGAGATGAATGCACAATAATTGCAGTTGAAGTTGTGACCCATTTGGCTGCTAACTCTTACGTTAAAATCAAATTGGAGGGCCATTTCATGTTTTTTTTTTTATCAACCTTTTATTCAGTATTTCAGTATATATATACTCCCTCCGTCCCGGTTCACTTGGCACCAAATTTCTGGGCACGGGGATTAAGGAAAAGTAAGTGAGAGAAAAAGTGAAAGAAAATGTTGTGAGTATGAAGAATTAAATAGGAGAGAGAATGAGTGGGAGGAATAGTTAGGAGAGAGAATGTTGTGAGTGTAAAAGTGAAGTAGGAGAGAGAATGAGTGGAGGGAATAGTGAATATTCTTTTCCATTTTGGGGCGAGTCTTAAAAGTAAAGTGGGACGACCCAAAATAGAAATCGATGCCAAGTGAAGTGGGACGGAGGGAGTATATATATATATATATATATATATATATATATATATATATATATATATATATATATATATATATGTATATGTATATACTCCCTCCGTCCCACCCGAATTTGGACAAATTTCCTTTTCGCGTCCCATTCGAATTTGGACAACCCAAAAAGGAAAGTTTATAATAATAAAAAATGGGCATACCTCACTCACTCATTAACTCCACTCATTCTCCACCATACAATTTATTCAACCAACCACTATTAACTCCACTCATTCTCTCTCTTCATTTTCTACCACACATTTTTATTATCTTATTGTTATTTCTTAATCTCCGTGTAAAGTAACTTTGTCCAAATTCGGGTGGGACGGAGGGAGTATATATATATACATATATATATATATATATATATATATATACATATATATATATATATATATATATATATACATATATATATATATATATATACTCCCTCGATCCGCTTAGAAGATTCTTAGTTACTGTTTACACGTTAATTAAGGAAGGAGTATTATATTGAAAGTGTTGTGAGTGTGAAATAAAATAGGAGAGAGAATGAGTGGAGGGAATAGTAAATTATAACGGTGTTGTGAGTATTAAAATAATGTAGGAGAGAGAATGAGTGGAGAGAATAGTGATTTAAGGTTTCCTTTTTAGGAAAGAAACAAAGTGTGAACCATGTAAGCGGACGCCCAAAATAGAAAGTGTGAACTATGTAAGCGGATGGAGGGAGTATATGTGTGTGTGTGTAAATATATAATATATTAGTACGTCGTTATCATTTGTCATTTGAGTTTCTAACCCCAATGAAAACGCTAGATAAATTACCGTGGTACCAACAATACTCCCTCTGTCCCATAAAATATTATCCCTTTTACTATTTTGGACGTCCCATTTTAAAGTCTAACTTTCCTAAAAAGGAAATTTTTTAATACTTTTTTATTCATGAGACCCACTTGTCATACTCACAACACTTTTCAAATTTACTATTCTCTCCACTCATTCTCTCTCCTTCGACTCACAACACCTACTTTAATAACATTATTTCTTATTTTTCGTTCTCAACAGTAAAAGAGTAAAGTTTTATGGGACGGAGAGAGTATATTTAGTCATTCAAAAAGGTCAAACAAATTAGCACCAAGGTTTAAATATAATTTTGGTATTTAGCCTTAGAGCCCAATTCTCATCTCTTCTTTTCAAGATATAATTTTACCAGCTCTCCTTTAAAAAATCCACATGTTGGTCTTCTTGATGATGTATGAACCCCATTGTCAATGGAGAGAGAAAGAGAGAGAGAGAGAGATAGAGAGAGAGAGAGAGAGAGAGAGAGAGAGAGAGAGAGAGAGAGAGAGAGAGAGAGAAGATTCTTATACGTAAGACTAAGACAAACAGAGAGATTGATTTCTTTCTCCAAAAGATCTGAGTCAATTTGATAATTAAAAAATATATTTTGCTTGTAACTATTTTAATGCAGGAGTAAGTACCTTTTAGAAATTTGATAGTTTTCTTCTTGTAATTTCTATGCAAGTGCGTTTCTGGACCTATTTGTTCCTTGATTTTAAAATTGATTAAGAAAACATTAGACAGGAAAAACAGATCAATGTGTGGCACCCTCACAAAAACCCTTTGAAATATCAATAAGTCCCCTACTTTTTTTTTTCTTTTTTCCTTGTTTTAATATTGTTCTCCCCCCCCCCCTCTTGATCAATTCGCCGCCGCTCTATTCAAAGGTCTCCATTCCTACGGCTGTTTTTTAAATGAACGCGTAGATAAGTAGGCCTTTTTTGCATACCGATCTTCTGCTGCCGAGTTCCTTCCTTCATAGTCAAATCTGAGGAGGACTCCTGTGAGACGGGCTGACTCGTTCGCCTAATGCCCGCCACCTGCTGATCTATCTTTTTTAGAAAAAAAAACCTTTAATAACTTTAAAATGAAATATCTTGAGATTTAGAAGTCGAATTTTTCTTTTTCGAAAACACCGTTGTGTTGTCTCGACGAGACGATCAAAGTAGCTGTGGCTTGATAGAGGCTTGATAGAGTTTTGAGTTAATTTTATAAAATCATATTTTTTTAATCTTAAAAAACTGAATTTTTCCTCGTCAACAAATGTAACACTTACTCTAAAGGAATGTAACATTTTTTTATATTGAAAAGTAACAGTTTTTATTTTGAAATATAATAATAGTTTTGCAGAAAAAAGGAATCTATCTATATCTAATAACAAGATTGTCTTCCCTTTTTAGCAAAAGCCCGCTCAAAAACGTCACTTTCAGTGGCAACAAAAATGGAAACTTTTTTTTTACGGAATTGTTTTTTTTTTTTTTTAATTTTTTAAGAAGCAGACAGTTTTAGCAAATGATTTTCAAAACTACCTAGGGATCCATGACACCCATCGCTGCAAACAAGGAGAAAGTTGAGTCACCATCTCAAATTCAAATTTCAAACAATTTGCTTGGAGTGCACCCAACGAAAGTGGCTGACATCACATAAAGATGAGATTAAAAGTTGTAAATTTCCATATAAAAGCTCTTGCCTTCCCAAAAAAATGTTTCAAAGAAATAAAAACAATCCAATTTTCATCTTCCTATTTATTTGTATTCAAAACATGCCGGACATAGATGAAGATGGACATATTTTCGTCGGAGTTTAGACGCCGGATGTGAGGGAAGAAAGACGGAAGTCGCTTCATGACTGGCGGAAGCGTTGATCGGAGCTGCAAGAGACGGTGCCGGATGTGTGGGGACGGCGTGAATGGTTTGGAAGGAGAGGAGGCGCTAGCTGAGATCTAGATCTAGATGGGGTGAAGAGGATGAAGTGAGGAAATGGTGGTGGGGTTTGGCCGGCTAGGGTGGGGTGGGGTGATTTGGGGTGCAGTTGGGCGAAACTGGAATGGATGGGTGTCAGTGTGGTTGTTGGCGGCGTGGGCGTACGTGGAGGACGTTGTGGAAGGGGGGGCATGGAGGAGGCGGGTGGCGTTAGGAAAGTCGTTGGTAGGGAGAGGGTGTGTGAAGCGGTGATTAGGAGGAGGAGGAGGCGGCTCAGATCTGCATTTTATTAGAAAGGGTGAGAAAGTTAGAGGGGAGGGGAGGGGTTGGCGATGGCAATGGCGGCGTCATCGTGGTGGTAGGTCATGGTGGCGTGGAGAGAAGGGGAAGTGGGGGTGGGGTAGGGGAGACGAAAGAAGAAGAAGAACAGGGAGAGTTAGAGAGAGAAAGAAAGAGAGTGTATGGGTTAGGTTTAATTAGGTACTAGTCAGTAACCTGTCGATACTCGACGGGCATAATGAATCTAATAATTAAATATTATAAAAACAACATGGTGAAATTATATACATGTGACTCAACATGAAAATATTCAACATAAGATTCTTAATATTCTTAGTAATAAAAATATTATACACATTTTGTCCCAAAGTAAGTAAGGTTTCTATTTCGTCCTTTTTTACGTTTCATCCTAGAGTAAAGTTTTAAAATGGAAAATAATAACAATTTTTGCCCTTATCATGCTTATAATTACAAAAAATCACAACATAACGTACATACTTCGTATTTCAATTAACTTGAATCATAATAGTGTTTTTGATAATTAAGTCTTCAAGCCACTCAAACTGTTTGCCCATTTTTTTTTTTAATAAGCGTGCAATATGACTGCAACATTCTTATTCCAAAATGAAAGAAGTATCACTTAAAATATTAAAATATACAAACTATACCAAAAGCTAATTTACACTTTAATGGATGCACATAGTAGAGATAAATTTTTTATCACATAAACAAATATAGATTCAGAATTACCTCACAAAATAAGATTTACTAAACATAAAAGTGATACTTATTCATGAATTAAGGTTTTTTTTTAACGTGATTATATCTTTTAGTAGTATATAAAAAACTAAATGCCTAGAGTACATTGTTTAATATAATAATATTTATATCCCAAAATGAATGACCAAAATATTTTAAACTTATCGTTAATCAAGAAAAAATTAGAAAAATAATTTAGTTTTTCGTTTTGGGACGGAGTATACTTTTTCTAAAAAGAGACCTTGACAACGATGTAATGCTTAGGATCATATTTGATCAGTTTCATAAAAAAAAAAAAAAACATGTTTGATCAACGCACAGAAAAAAGAATCAAGATAATTACCTAAGTTAAAAATCACAATAAAAAATATTCTTAAAAACTATAATTGAGATGATCAAATTAAATAATACTAAGAGAATGATAGAATCAATTTAAATCAGTCCGTGGAGGTTTAGCTTTCAATGGCCATAATGCGAATAATGAAAAATTAGGATAATGAAGTTAGCTTTGTTGGATTTTGGTTGCTTGTCTTCTTTGCGAGATCATGCTTGGCGCGGATTTAACAACAGTTTCTTTATCATCACCAAGTATCACTTAGTACACTTGATGAGAATTAGGAAATCATAAATACTCGTATCTTTTTGGTTGAGTATTTTATTAATCAAGCATTAAACAATCAAGAAGGCAGACTCAAATGGCATACAAATCGAGTTAATATGCATTAAAAATTGGTTATAACATCTAACAACCCAATATACATTAAGGTTAGTAAACAACATTACATGTTAGTAAAGCACTGATATTTCTATCCTAAGAATAATAGCTCGTTAGAAATTGAAATATCATTTAATTATTAATCACTATTGGAACTATGCAACACAAATTTAGTTTGAAAAAAAATGGATTTGAGAGAAAAAAGAAAGACAAACTTGGAAGAGGCAGATGCGCGAAAACGTATGCAAAAGAATGATAGATACAAATGAATAATAGTGATTTATGGTTATAAAAAGAGATTAAGTTCTAGGACTATTACTTCCAAAGGACTTTCATTAGATGACAATTTTCAAATTTTAAATTTAAACTAATAAAATATACTGATTTGATAAGCTGAAAATAATAAATATAATCTGATAATATGATTTGGGAATCTTACTTAAAAAGACTTACAAAGATGATAATTTCAAAATTTTAAATTTTAACTAATAAAATATACTAATATGATAATCTGATATGGGGATAATGGATAATGATACATACTTCCTCTATTTCTAATTGAATGACCATTATTGTCTCAAAATAAATGTTCTTTTAAATTTTTTGATTTAATTTTTTTTCATAATTCATTATATTTTTACAAATCTAAAATTTTGAAAATGAATAAAAAGAATGATTATTATTTTTTCTAGATTAAAATTAATTTTTTTAAAAATGATTCTTAATTTTGAAAAAAATCATTCATTTTAGGATGGAGAGAATAATACAATTTAAACAAATTAAATTTAATCCAATAAAATAAACTAATCTAATAATCTAAAATCTAATATGGGGGATAATGATAAGAGAAATCAGTGCATGCTCCAAGACAATATTTCTACTTTCTACCAATATCACATTCTTTCGGATGAAGTAGTTGAACCGCTGTAGTTTGAATTTATTACGTTTAAAAATATTTTGTTTGGATTTAAAAGCTAAAATTTGTGTTTAAATCAAAATCTAAAATGAAACTCTTCATTGAATGTGACACATGACGGCTAATAATTGGTGAATATAGAGCTGACTTGGAATTTCACGTGGCGAGCTTTATGGTCTTGAAATGTTTCAGCTTTTATATATTATATAGATTGAAGGACCATTATAGTCTCAAAATAAATGTTCTTTTAAATTTTTTGATTTAATTGTTTTTCATAATTCATTATATTTTTACAAATCTAAATTTTGAAAATGAATTAAAACAATGTTTATTATTTTTTCTAGATTAAAATTAAATTTTTTAAAATGATTCTTAAATTTTGAAAAAAATCATTCATTTTAGGATGGAGAGAATAATACAATTTAAACAAATTAAATTTAATCCAATAAAATAAACTAATATAATGATCTAATATCTAATATGGGGGATAATGATAAGAGAAATCAATGCATGCTCCAAGACAGTGTTTCTACTTTCTACCACCATCATATTCTTTCGGATGAAGTAGTTGAACCGCTGTAGTTTAAATTTATTACGTTTAAAAATATTTTTTTTGTATTTAAAAGCTAAAATTTGTGTTTAAATCAAAATCTAAAATAAAACTCTTCATTGAATGTGACAAATGGCGTCTAATAATTGGTGAACATAGAACTGACTTGAAATTCCACGTGGCGAGCTGTATGGTCTTGAAATGTTTCTGCTTTTATATATTATATAGATTGAACGACCATTATTGTCTCAAAATAAATGTTCTTTTAAATTTTTTGATTTAATTTTTTTTCATAATTCATTATATTTTTACAAATCTAAAATTTTGAAAATGAATTAAAAGAATGTTTATTATTTTTTCTAGATTAAAATTAAATTTTTTAAATTGATTCTTAAATTTTGAAAAAAAATTATTCATTTTAGGATCGATGGAGAGAATAATATAATTTAAACAAATTAAATTTAATCCAATAGAATAAACTAATCTAATAATCTAAAATCTAATATGGGGGATAATGATAAGAGAAATCAGTGCATGCTCCAAGATAATGTTTCTACTTTCTACCACCATCACATTCTTTCGGATGAAGTAGTTGAACCGCTGTAGTTTGAATTTATTACGTTTAAAAATATTTTGTTTGGATTTAAAAGCTAAAATTTGTGTTTAAATCAAAATCTAAAATAAAAGTCTTTATTGAATGTGACACATGGCGGCTAATAATTGGTGAACATAGATCTGACTTGGAATTTCACGTGGCGAGCTGCATGATCTTGAAATGTTTCTGCTTTTATATATTATATAGATTGAATGACCATTATTGTCTCAAAATAAATGATCTTTTAAATTTTTTGATTTTTTTTTTCATAATTCATTATATTTATACAAATCTAAAATTTTGAAAATGAATTAAAAGAATGTTTATTATTTTTTCTAGATTAAAATTAAATTTTTTAAAATGATTCTTAAATTTTGAAAAAATTCATTCATTTTAGGATGGAGAGAATAATACAATTTAAACAAATTAAATTTAATCCAATAGAATAAATTAATATAATAATCTAAAATCTAATATGGGGGATAATGATAAGAGAAATCAGTGCATGCTCCAAGATAATGTTTCTACTTTCTACCACCATCACATTCTTTCGGATGAAGTAGTTGAACCGCTGTAGTTTGAATTTATTATGTTTAAAAATATTTTGTTTGAATTTAAAAGCTAAAATTTGTGTTTAAATCAAAATCTAAAATAAAACTCTTCATTGAATGTGACACATGGCGGCTAATAATTGGTGAACATAGAGCTGACTTGAAATTTCACGTGGCAAGCTGTATGGTCTTGAAATGTTTATGCTTTTATATATTATATAGATTGAAAGACCATTATTGTCTCAAAATAAATTTTCTTTTAAATTTTTTGATTTACTTTTTTTCCGTAATTCATTATATTTTTACAAATCTAAAATTTTGAAAATGAATTAAAAGAATGTTTATTATTTTTTCTAGATTAAAATTAAATTTTATAAAATGATTCTTAATTTTTGAAAAAAATCATTCATTTTAGGATGGAGAGAATAATACAATTTAAACAAATTAAATTTATTCCAATAGAATAAACTAACCTAATAATCTAAAATCTAATACGGGGGATAATGATAAGAGAAATCAGTGCATGCTCCAAAACAATGTTTCTATTTTCTACCACCATCTCATTCTTTCGGATGAAGTAGTTGAACCGATGTAGTTTAAATTTATTACGTTTAAAATTTTTTTTTTTTTGGATTTAAAAGCTAAAATTTGTGTTTATATCAAAATCTAAAATAAAATTCTTCATTGAATGTGACACATGGCGGCTAATAATTTGTGAACATAGAGCTGACTTGAAATTCCACGTGGTGAGCTGTATGGTCTTGAAATATTTCTGCTTTTATATATTATATAGAAGATTGAATGACCATTATTGTCTCAAAATAAATTTTCTTTTAAATTTTTTGATTTAATTTTTTTCATAATTCATTATATTTTTACAAATCTAAACTTTTGAAAATGAATTAAAAGAATGTTTATTATTTTTTCTTGATTAAAATTAATTTTTTTAAAATGGTTCTTAAATTTTGAAAAAAATCATTCATTTTAGGACGGAGAGAATAATACGATTTAAACAAATTAAATTTAATCCAATAGAATAAACTAATCTAATAATCTAAAATCTAATATGGGGGATAATGAAAAGAGAAATCAGTGCATGCTCCAAGACATTGTTTCTACTTTCTACCACCATCACATTCTTTCGAATGAAATAGTTGAACCGCTGCAGTTTGAATTTATTATGTTTAAAAATATTTTGTTTGGATTTAAAAGCTAAAATTTGTGTTTAAATCAAAATCTAAAATAAAACTCTTCATTGTATGTGACACATGGCGGCTAATAATTGGTGAACATAGAGCTGACTTGGAATTCCACGTGGCGAGCTGTATGATCTTGAAATGTTTCTGCTTTTATATATTATATAGATTGATTGACTATTATTGTCTCAAAATAAATGTTCTTTTAAATTTTTTGATTTAGTTTTTTTTTCATTACTCATTATATTTTTACAAATCTAAAATTTTGAAAATGAATTAAAAGAGTGTTTATTATTTTTTCTAGATTAAAATAAATTTTTTTAAAATGATTCTTAAATTTTGAAAAAAATCATTCATTTTAGGATGGAGAGAATAATACAATTTAAACAAATTAAAATTAATCCAATAGAATAAACTAATCTAATAATCTTAAATCTAATATGGGGGATAATGATAAGAGAAATCAGTGTATGCTCCAAGACAATGTTTCTACTTTCTACCACCATCACATTCTTTCGGAGGAAGCAGTTGAACCGCTGTAGTTTGAATTTATTACGTTTAAAAATATTTTGTTTGGATTTAAAAGCTAAAATTTGTGTTTAAATCAAAATCTAAAATAAAACTGTTTATTGAATGTGACACATGGCGGCTAATAATTGGTGAACATAGAGCTGACTTCGAATTTCACATGGCGAGCTCTATGATCTTGAAATGTTTCTGCTTTTATATATTATATAGATAGATTGAATGACCATTATTGTCTCAAAATAAATGTTCTTTTAAATTTTTTGATTTAATTTTTTTTCATAATTCTTTATATTTTTACAAATCTAAAATTTTGAAAATGAATTAAAAGAATGTTTATTATTTTTCTAGATTAAAATCAAATTTTTTAAAATGATTCTTAAATTTTGAAAAAATATCATTCATTTTAGGATGGAGAGAATAATACAATTTAAAAAAATTAAATTTAATCCAATAAAATAAACTAATCTAATGATCTAAAATCTAATATGGGGGATAATGATAAGAGAAATCAGTGCATGCTCCAATACAATGTTTCTACTCTCTACCACCATCATATTCTTTCGGATGAAGTAGTTGAACCGCTGTAGTTTGAATTTATTACGTTTAAAAATATTTTGTTTGTATTTAAAAGCTAAAATTTTTGTTTAAATCAAAATCTAAAATAAAAGTCTTCATTGAATATGACACATGGCGGCTAATAATTGGTGAACATAGAGCTGACTTGAAATTCCACGTGGCGAGCTGTATGGTCTTGAAATGTTTCTGCTTTTATATATTATATAGATTGAATGACCATTATTGTCTCAAAATAACACTAGTACAAATTGAAGCTTAGAAAACGCACCTTAGATAGCACTTTTTAAAAGCGCTATCTAAGCTACACACTTACATAGCGCATCACGACTTTATATTTAATAACGGGCCCAAAAAAAAAAAAAAAAAACTTGCAAAACGCATAATTGTAGAAGCGCTGTCTTGGAAATATCTTAGAGAGCGTTTAATCAAAGCGCTATACAAGTGAACGTTTTATAAGCATAATAAGAGGAGGTTATTAATTTATTTTCTTTGATTTTTAGGCATAACTTCAGCGCCCTTCCACATTCCTTAAGACGACGGAGAAAATCTTCTACACCGAGCACCGATCGACAACAAAGCCCCTACCGCCACCAGCCATCGCCACCACAACCGACGAGGACGAGGACAGAATAAATCAGCCGACCGCCAACAGCCATCGCCATCGCCACCAGATCATTAAACCGTTCAAACACAACCGACGACCTAGCACAAAATTTCGAGGTTAGTATTATAATTAGGGTTTATATTTGGGGATTTATCTATTCTTTCTTGGCAATTGCTCTTTTTATTGGGTTTGATTTTAATCCTTTTTTTGGGATTTCTCCACACTTGAATCAATCACACATCTATTGAGCGAGAAACCTTAGAGAGAGAGAGATGTATGTCATTGCTGCTGCTCTTGGTGATGTATGTTGTTGTTGGTGTTCATTAATTAATTTTGAGTTCACTGTTGGGAAAATATATTAGGGTTCATTGATTAACTGTTTGCTTTGGACCGCATTGTGTACATTGTGGTTGTCAAGGTCTTCTGCAAGATTGTAAAAGGAATCACCCTAAAAGATAGAATATTCTCGTAATGAGACATCGCTCTCTGGTATGTAGTAGTTGGTCACCTCTATATTTAGGACTTACGTCTTACTACGGATTTTAATTACAAACAGAAAGGAAAAATATTTTAGCTTGTGCACTGCATTAAAGGCAAACCATTAATGAGTTTCGATAGTTGGCATAAGGGATGGAGGGGAGTATATAACTCTAAGCAACCAAGATTGAAAAAGGATGTATCAAAATCATTAAAACACCACTGCTTAAATCATTTACTGACCTGCAAATTTGGCCTCCTAGCAGATAAGCGCCCTGTTTCTGTGTTTATATTTAATGAGCAATGAATACATCCATTCTTGCCTGATATATGACTGCCCTGTGGTTGAAAGAAAGCAGTGACGTTATAATTCAACTGAAAAAAAATGAAAAAGCTTCCATTCTAATCCCAAGTCAAATTATTTAGCTAGAATTTATCAATAGAACTTCCTATTCAAAATTGAGATAGCGAATTCACAAATCACGCCCGAGCTAAGCAAACCAAATGTTAAAATCAAGGAAAATCAGGAAGAATATGAAAGGTAAAAGAGATAAAATACCAAATCATTGCCACTATTGGTTGAACAATCTTAAGCAAGAAGCAAACTTAAAAAACTGCAGCCAAACAGAAGCGACACAACCAGCATGAGAAAAGAGAATGAACTTAAAAACAGACAGGGAGAATATAACCTTCTCCATTAAAGTTATAAAGATTAATTTACAAGTCCACCGTCCAGAAATGGCCAAAGCCAGGTGGAGCATCCAATACTAGTGGGATTAATCTTGCCTTTGTTCCCCTGTTCAATATACTCCTCTTTCCTACTGGAGCAAAATGCCTGCAATGAGGCTGAAGAGCAAATCTGCAAACCAATTTGATAGGAAAAAATAAATATGATACCCTGTATTAAGTTGAACATGAGGGTAATACCTTTGAAGGACTAAAAAGGCAAGTACCTTAAGAAGGCAGAGCGATCGCACCATGATACCATTGTCAACCTTTAAGTTGATATGTATCATTCTTCGGATAATATCAGTAAACATTTCTCGGGTTTTAACACTGTTTCAACAAATGTTTCAAGCAATAGTTTAATCTTGGCATTGGAAATGCACATGAATCAGTTGTGTTCATTTACTCATGCCCTAGTCAACACCTGGAAGAGGGCAGACAAGATCATCCAACTCAATATAGTCCTCTTCTTGAATGGCCAAAAGTTCCTCAGCAGACAGAGAATCAGCCACCAGAGAAATTACCAGTATCAAGGTCCTTCGCTTCTGCTTGGTTCCACCGGAGATTGGCCTTTTGAAGAGGCTGCAAGTTCTGAGAATTGGAGATAACTTGTTAACAGGCCACGTTACACCAAGTATTGGTAACTTAACGGAGTTAACAGTTTTGGGCCTCGCTTATTGCCAGTTTAACGGAACAATTCCCGTTGAAATTGGTAATTTGAAGCTTCTGCAGTTTCTTGATCTGCAGTTTAACGGAACAATTCCCGTTGTAATTTTTGCTAAAATTACATTTGATGGAGTTTGACTCATTCTCCGTTATCCCATATTGACGGCTCTATCTATGATGGATGAGTTAGAAACTCTAAAATTCGAATTGTGCATATCCTTGTGACAGTTAAATTACTTTATTAATATATACATTTATAATTATTTTCAAGTTTTCACTATATTCTACTGTTCAATGAATCCACGTGACATGTAGTGATTTTTGCATTTATTTGTAATTTAGCTAACTATGGATCGCAAGTGGATTGTTGCGGACCGATTATCAAAATAGTACAAGAATGGAGTCAAATATTTCTGTACACGTGCAGCCCAACATGCTAGTAATCCTGAGTTCATCACATGTCCATGTCAGAAATGTATGAATGTTAAAACAATCGGTGGTCGAAAGTGTTGTATGAACATTTAATTTGTCATGGTATCGATAAAACATACACCGTCTGGACATATCATGGTGAGGGAAAAGGTCAATGTAGATCAAACCGTTCAAGTCCCGCTTCGCTCTTCGGATAAGATGGATTCGAATATTGGGGCGGTTGATCGCGATGGACCATCTAGTCCTCAGTAACGGATACTCCGTCATTGCTAATGAAGAATTACGGGACCATCCAGATATGCACGAGAGGTTGAGGGCCGATGCCGGGTTACCCTTATGGCCCTCGGGTGTACAAAGGCAACAAAACCTGTCGCCGTGTTGACTTTATATAACTTAAAAGCCGCTCACCGTGTTTCGACGTGTTCTTTGAAATTGTTACAAGTCGTTAGTGATATATTGCCTGATGATAATGTGCTCCCTCGTCGAGCGTATGAAGCAAAACAGATGCTCAAACTAATTGGCTTAACACATGAGAAGATTCATGCTTGTCCAAAAGATTGTATAGTGTACCGGAAAGAGTACGCAGATCTTGGTGAATGTCCCAAGTGTGGTAAAAACGTTATAACAAAAATAAATCCCCGCCAAGGTTATGTGGTACTTCCCGATAATTCCAAGACTTAGGCGGTTATATAGCTCCCGAATGATGCTAAACATTTGACATGGCATCAAGATGAGCGAATTAAAGATGGAATGTTGAGACACCCAGCTGATTCGCCTCAGTGGAAGAAATTTGATGATAGATATCCAGAATTTGGCAAAGAACCAAGAAACTTGCGCTTAGTACTTTCATCCGATGGAATGAATCCTTTTGGGATTCAAAGTACTAGCCATAGTACATGGCCTATTGTTCTAATGATATATAATCTGTCACCTTCGTTGTGTATGAAGCGCCGGTACATGATGCTGTCTACTTTGATACCAGGTCCCAAACAAACCGGCAATGACATTGACGTCTACTTGGCTCCTCTAATCGACGACTTGAAGTTATTGTGGGAACAGGGTATTGATGTGTATGATGGGTACAGAAAGGACAATTTCATGTTAAAAGCCATGTTATTTGGAACAATCAATGATTTTCCAGCTTATTGGAATCTTTCTGGTTATAGTGTGAAAGGGCATAGTGCATGTCCTTGGTGTACCGAGGACACTGATCATCTTCGTTTAAAAAATTGTAAGAAATCCGTTTACATGGGACATAGGAGGTGGTTGGAACCAAATCATTGGTACAGGACAATGTCAGAGGCATTCATTGGTGAAGTTGAAGAGCGAAAAGCACCTGATATATTGTCAGGTGAGGATGTGTTGGAAAAGGTGGAAAACATCGAGACACAGTTTGGTAAGAAATTTTTGAAGACCGTTCCTACTAAAGGTTGGAAGAAGAAATCAATTTTTTTTCCAATTAAGCTATTGGAAGACTTGTATGTGAGACACTTTATTGATCTCATGCATACTGAGAAAAATGTTTGTGCTAGTATTTTAAATACTTTACTAGCTGACAAAGAGAAGTCTAAAGATGGGTACAATGCAAGAATGGACATGGTTGACCTTGGAATTAGAGGAGAATTAGCGCCTGTGATAGAAGAAGGGAAATCACCATATTTACCACCTGCCGCTCACACATTGTCTAAGAATGAGAAAAAGGTCTTGCTTGAGACTCTTCAGTCAGTTAAGGTCCCAGAGGGGTACTCATCTAACATTCGGAGTCTGGTATCTGAAAATGGGTTGAAGTTGACATCTTTAAAGTCTCATGATTACCATGTCATCATTGAGACTCTGCTCCCAATTGCGATTCGCTCCATTTTGCCCGAAAATGTGCGTACCACTATTACAAAGTTATGTTGGTTTTTCAAGGTGATGAGCAGTAAGGTCATTGATCCTAGAAGGTTATCTAATTACCAAAAAAAAATTGTGGAGACACTTTGTGAGCTTGAGATGTATTTACCACCTTCTTTCTTTGATATCATGGTTCATTTGACTGTTCATCTGGTTTACGAGACAAGGATGTGTGGTCCTGGTCGTATGAGATGGATGTATGGCATGGAGCGGTATATGAAAGTGTTAAAAGGGTATGTGACGAGTAGGTATCGTCCAGAGGGTTGCATCGCAGAACATTACATAGTGGAAGAAGCATTAGAATATTGGTCCAAGTACATCCCAAATGTCGAATCAATTGGGCTTCCAACTACATGTCACACTGGTAGGATTGATGGTGAAGGTGTCACAGGAGGTCAACAAGTTGAGATTACCCTTGAACAACGGCGTAGGGTACATTTATATATTTTACACAATAGTGTCGATGTGTTACCATTTGTTAAGTTGCACAAGCAAAATATCTCACATGAGCATCCAGATAGGGATTTGAATTGGGTGGAAGTGGAGCACAACCGTACATTCATTGATTGGTTCCGTAATCATATTTCAGAAAAGCTACTGGAGAATGAGTCAATCTCTGAAAGGGTGAAGTGGTTGTCCAGGGGACCTGATACACATGTGTTTTCTTATAAATGTTACCTTATAAATGGATACACATTTTACACTCGAGATCACGATGAGAATAGCACAATGCAGAATAGCAGACTTTCAGTTCTGGGCAACGAAGATGAAAAGTCTGCCACCACATTCTTTGGGCAAATTGTGAAAATTTGGGAAGTAGATTATGTTACATTTTGAGTCCCTGTATTTGATTGTAGTTGGGTCGATATTCCTAGTGGGGTGCAGGTTGAAAATAATGGTTTCATACGGGTTGATTTGAATAGGGTTGGATATAAAGATGATTCGTTTGTTATGGCAACACAAGCTAAACAGGTGTTCTATGTTTCTGATCCAGTTGATACGAAGTGGTCTATTGTTATCTTGTCAAACAAGAGCAACAACAGCTACCAAGTTAGTGATCACGTTGATGAAGATGTAGATGCTATAGATGACCCTTTTAAAAACATGGTTGATACTCCCAGTTTGTTTCTAAATAATGATGCTCATGAACCCCCGTACCAGAGACTTGATCATGATGAGGGTGAATATGTAGACCCATATGAGGGTGAATTTGTAAATCCAAATTTGTTCGATGTACATGGTCATGAACGTGAAACAGCGTCTCGGAAACGAAAAAGAAAAACTAAGGCTAAAAAGAAAAGTATGATTTGTTTTTTTTAATTAAAAACTTTCATTTATGTTTTTTATTTCTCCTCTTGAAGTATTTGTTTCTCAATTCTATTTAGTTTATCTATATGTAATAATTGATTTTTATTATTACATATTACAGGAGCATGACTGCTAGGTCTAGACGCGGTGGTGAGTCTCAGAAAGATGACCCATCTAGTGGCAGGTACATGCTAATTCACTCGAGTCTTCCCGAACTACGCTCATTGGCATTGTCGTAGCAATATCATCTCCATCTGAAAGTTCATATCTGTTACCTTCATGATCTGTTCATTGGCGTTGTTGTTGTTGTTGTTGTTGCTGTTCATTGGCGTTGTTGTAACATTGGATTGATTTTGGAGTGTCCCCTCTTTCTAGCTCTGCTAGTCTTAGAATCATAGATGCGTAACGAACTATATTTGGATACATAGCTGAGTGAACAGAGTATTGAAAAATCAATGTGAACAGAGTGAACAGAGTTATCGTATTCCATAATCAATGTGAACAGAGTGAACAGAGTGGCTTCATTTTCTAATGTATTAATTTCTCTTTCCCATAAGTAACTATCCTTTTTATTTGTCCCAAAGGGAAAATTCATTTCCTCTTGGTTTGTGGACAAGATTTTTTAAAATCAAATAAACTGGAATGGTTTAATAATTTGGTCACGTGATGCATGGGTATCTTACTATCTTAGAACAATTGATTTTTAACTAATGTTCTTAGTTGCACATTGAGAAAAAAAGAAGATACACACCGAGTCAAAACGTCCCTTTCCTTTCGGGATAGGGAATACTTATTGTTAATTATTATTTCCCCGTTTTTTCAGTACATGAACAGTTTATATAGAAGCTAGAACACTTTTCAAAATTTTCTTGCTCGAGCCATACCCTTGCATCATTATTATTTCCCCGTTTTTTCAGTACATGAACAGTTTATTGTTAATTATTATTTCCCCGTTATTTCCATGTACGAGTTACATATATCCTACAAAGCAGATGTTTACAGCTTTACTGCTTTGGAGGCCATTTATCCTAAAACTTCTGTTCTTTCTCTGAGAAGTGCTCCCAGAATGAGTTGACTGAGAGAGACCAGCTATCACTTTCGCCATTGCTAAATCATCCATCGAATAATGATCCCCAACACTATAATTACATATCTTACTCTCTCCATCTAGAATTTTCACCACTTCAGACATGGTTGAGGCCTCAACGTATATGAACGATCTGTGCAAACCAATGCTAACTTCAATAATGTATTGGCTTCGTCCCAATCATAGTCTTCTAGTGTTGGATCTACTAGATCCATTAGATTTCCTTCCTTTTGTAAAACACACGCCTGCATTTTAAATTTGTTAGAGATGTACGGGCAAAAATAAAACTAATGTAATACTCCCTCCATCACTAAATGAATGTCCCTTGAAGGTGAAATTTGGACATTCAATTAGGGACGGAGGGAGTATATCATTAAAGCATTGTTTTCAGATAATAATATATAGTGTTAGGCTCACCAAATCCAAGAGATAGACACTCTGATCATCTGGAAGATAACTAGCACTATTCTTCCCACTGACAATTTCAAGCAAGACAACTCCAATGCTGTAAACATCTGTTTTGTAGGATAAATGGCCTGATAAATATAAAGAGTTCATGTACTTGATTCAGAATGGTTACTATAGTGGTCTCTTTTCCCCTCCCTTATTCATATTATTGACAGTGTTTCTACTTTCTCAAGGCTAATACAAATATGTGGGTTATATAAATTTGATTATACAAACATAGTACTCAAGGCGCAGGTGGTAATACTGATCAGGAGAACGATGGTCATAGTGGGAGCCAAGGAACAGGCACCTCTGATAATAGTGAGATCTCTAATCCTCCAGTGCGAGGAATAGTAAATATGCTCAAAGTAAAAAAAACAGAAGCAAGGGAATATTTATGGAGGTAAATAGTTTGACTAGTTGCTTAGTTATTGCAATGTAAATGATTCTTTAATTTGTAACAAGGTCTACTTCATTTGCATTTTTTAAATATATGATATTTTCAGGTGAATTGGAATAACCTAGGTCAATCGATTGGTAAGGAGTCAGTAACCCTTGCACATTATGTTGGGGCTTTAGCTAGGAGGACGTTCCCTATCACTGTTACAGATTTTCGCAAGAAGGAGTTGACTCAGGCTAAGGAAAGATTTTGGGATGAGATTATGGTACAATATGATTATCTAAATTGTCAAATTTATTTTATGCTTATCAATCTAAATTATTTATTTTTCATTTGTTTAAATCTATGTTGCAGGCTACTTTCAAAGGGTTGGATATAAATCATAAGAATATTATTATTTCTCGTGCCGCTTACTATCACAGGCAGTTTAGGACAAGGTTGAGAAATCTTGCTAGAGATGATGATGGTAACTACTCAGCACAGCCACCAATTCTGTATCGAGAGTTGAGTACGGTAAGTCCATATTGGAGTGAGTTTGTGGGACAAGCATTGAAAGAGGAATTCAAGGTATATTTAATGTTATATCAAAAGTGAAACTAAAAGTGTCCTTGTTTTTTTAATGAAAAAGTAACAAGTTTAGTACATTTGATAGGAGAAGAGCAAGAAAAATAAAGAGAGAGCAGAAGCAATTGAGGTGAGATATAAGAGTGCTTGTGTTGGTTATGCCCGTCTTAGAGAGAAGATTGTAAGTGCATATATAACTTGTGAACTTAAATTTCTTTAAATGTAATACATACCTAAATATGCATGGTTATAATGGTCAATACAATTTGCAGAGAGAATTCAGAAGGGAGAAAAGAATCCACTTGTGACTCGATTGGAATTGTGGGAGGCTGCTAGGAGAAATGCTGATGGTGTTGTTGATGATCCAGAAGCATTGCAAATACTTGAGGATGTGGTAATTATGTTAATATTGTTGTGATAGTTAATGAACATAATTGAAGTGTGTACTAATCTTGGTCATAAATTTTGCTCAGGTTCAAATAGCTAAGACTCTAGGCGAAGATGAGGTTACAAATATTGGCACTGACGATTTGCTTGCTTGAGCCATACCCTTGGAGTACCATGGACGCGTACGGGGTTATGGTTGGGGCGTCACCAAGACGTCATTAGACACATGTCTCTGAATTGGCTCAATTGAAAAAGAAAGTTTTTTCTTTAGAAAAAGAGATGGGAAAGATGAAAGGTAAATTATTTCGTGAGCCGTCATCTGGAGGATCAAGCGAAATGGATAATTTTGAGATGGATGATTGTGCCGGTCTAGATGAAGACCTTTCTAATGATCTTGATGCTTTTCATGGAGATGGTGATTCAGATGTAAACCTTCCTGAGGTATTTATTATAGAATAACAATTGTTAATGTTGGTAGTTCTTATGGATATGGATTTTATTTTCTGTTTTTTAGAAATTGATATTCGTTTTCTGTTTTCACTATTTGTTTTTTGTTTTGATAATTCGTGGGCAGGGTCCGGTCGAGTGTTATTTGTACCAGGAACCTCCTCGTAGATATGTTGGGAAAGGGATCTTGCACAATGGTCCTAATGAAACTTGCCATGGTGTTCGGCTCGAAGCTAGTTACGTGAGAGTTCAATTTGAGGTGGGGGTCGAAGATGAAAAAGATACATTGCTACCGGTTCCATGTGATGAAGCAAGAACTGTTGGAGGAGCTCCTGGGTATTTTCTTCCATGGCCAAAAAAGTTGGTGTCTTTGGAGAAACCGGTAAATATTGGTAGTCAAGTAAAGCAGTTATAACTTGCATTATTTTCATTGTTGAAGACACTTGAATTTTTCTAAATGATCTAGTTTGGTGTATTAATTGTATTGCAATGTTTGTAGATCTTGAAGCCAAGGAAGATGGACAAGGGGAACATAAAACTTGACAAGAAAGTTGATCAATCTGGAACGGGAAAGAAAAAGGAGGGAACATTAGAGTCCACCGGTGGAGTGCCACAGAGACCCCTAGGTTATCCTCTTCTTGGGGATTCTAATCATGATGATGTCATCTTGGTCCTTCTACGTACTAACATTCAAACGGATGTTGTCACTGACATTGAAGTTCCCATTAAATCATATTTTGATGGACAATCTTGGATTGAGCACATTGGAAGGGAAAACATTATGGAGATTTTGGATGACCAGTGGCTAAGTTCCTCTTCTATTGTCTTGTATATAAGGTAAAATTGCTACTACTACTTAAATATGTTGGGTTTCACATTTGACAATATATTTGCTTTAACTATTATATACTCATGTATTTTGTCTTAATAAAAGGTATTTGGGTGATGTTTATCTTTCCAAAAATCATGAGTTAGCTGCTAAGTTCTCTTTCACTTCGCCCCATACGGTTCCTCCTCTAGTAGATATTCGTGCTGCGTCAAATTATTTGGCTGATTGTCTGCTCAAGTACGTTGGAGTAGACCACCTTGTTTTAATGCCTAATAATGTGGGGTAAGTTAAATAAATATATTATGCAATTTTATGCTTAGTAAATATATAGTAAATTATTTGAACTCTTTCAAATATTATATAGGAAACATTGGGTATTGGTTGCCATTAATACCAAGACGGAGAGCATCTACTATATGGATCCAGCTGAAGATGGAAGAATTTCAAGAAATCAGAACTTGAAACAGCTTGTTGAACTGTAATGTGTTCTCTTTTAAATTTTATTTTAATGAAAACTAGAATTATACATTTAAATATGTTTGACATGTTTATTTCATATTTTAATAGTGGTATGAGAGCTTTTCGGACCCATCGTCCAGGGAATACCAAGAAGGCCGACTTCAACAGTTTCAAATGGAATAACATTCAGGTAATTTACTATTACAAACTTGTCGATAGAGTAGAAATGAATTCATATTTTAGAAATTTTTAATACAAACATCAATTGTTATTAATAGTGCCCGAAGCAACCTGATGGAATTCATTGTGGCCACTATGTTGGATGCTTCATTGAGAGTATATTGCTCACCGGTGAAACAAGTATCCCTATTTCTGTAAGTAAATCGCTCATTTGTACTCCCTGTCCCCGAATTTGTTTTCCTTTCATTTGTACTCCCCGTCCCCGAATTTGGTTTCCTTTCATTGGTACGTACTCCCCGTCCCCGGATTTGGTTTCCTTTCATTTCTATTCCCCGTTGTTGTTGTTGTTGTTGTTGTTGTTGTTGTTGTTGTTGCTGTTGTTGTTGTTGTTGTTGTTGCTGTTGTTGCTGTTGTTGTTGTTGGTGCTGTTGTTGTTGTTGTTGTTGTTGTTGGTGCTGACTGTTATCTGTGGTTAGCCTTCAAGGAGTCACGTCACATGCATTTATGAGAGTTTTGTGAGAGTTTTGTCAATACTGCTTGTGAGCAAGATTTTGTGAGAGTTTTGTTTGTTACTTTAGTATTACTCGTCAGAAATATCAGTATATCTGGTAAAAGCTGAATCGGTGCCTATATCTATCTGAATCATACCTGAAAAAGTTCCAAAGTCCACGACGAAGGATCTCCAGAACAGCAAAAATGGCAATCATGGCTCTTCTATGAATGAACGGTGCATCATAAAACCCTAGTACCGTTTGCATCCAAGCAAGTCGTAGCACTATGTTAAGCACCATAGCTCCAAAGTAGACAAGTTTGTTTGTCACAAGAAGCTTATCTCTTAGCCACGGGTTCACTGAATCCTTGTTAAGAAGACCCCAATCAATAACCAAATCCCAGTATGTGTTAAAAATAGTAGTAACCCCTGAAATGGATGCAGCTAGGATTCTGAAAGTGACTCCCCTCCCTTGATCATTAAGTGTTCTTAATACAACTGCAGCAATGGTGGAGAAGTACTTGAGTCCATTCAGACCTTGCCATGGATCTCTTTCGTCATACAACCGCCTCACGTACTGAAACAAATTTAAAATGTATTCAGATTTGGGATGAAAAAACTAATGGACAACACATTATAATACCCCCTCCGTCCCAAATTGAATGTCCAAAAAAATTCAAATTTGCTCTTAAGCAAAGTTGAATTTTTTTGGACATTCATTTTGGGACAAAGGTAGTAGCATTGAATGAACAATGCGTACCTGGAGACAGCGAAACCAGTATGGAACAACGGCAATAATTATGGAGACAATTTTGAAGGCTTCACTTTGGTGGCACCTGTCTGACCTTGTTCTGAAGTCCCCTGTACCATAGTAGCATGCATAGAACTGCATATTCCTCAATGACTGAACCTGAAAATAGAAAGAAAGTGTTAAGAATAGCAGGCCCCAATGCTCACAAACTTGTTGTTGCTGTTGTTGCTATTGTTGTTGGGCACTTTTATTTTGGCTTAATTTTTTTCAATAATGTTGTTTCTAATAAATATTTTTCTTGTAATTTTTTTGGTACAGTTTGTCCATACAAACCGACTCAAGTGTTATCCTCCGAGAAAAATGCAGATTTTTCAGATTAATTGGGCAGGATACTTGTATAACTGATTTCTTAAGTAGAAGATGGGAGGGAAGTAGTAGAAAATAGGCACTACAAAATTTTTTGGTTCTAACTAGTGTTGATTGTCATATTAATGATATTGATGATCGAGATAACAAATATTTTTTTGCTCTTGTTAGTATATCTCTTTTGGATGATTGTAACAATTATTGTTGTGTATATAAATGAAAGGTTGATTATCATTGTTGAATGGGATGATTATTAGTTAATTTTTATTTTTATATAATTTAAAATAGGTGCATATTAATTTTTATTTTTATATAATTTAAAATAGGTGCAGCCGGAAAAAAAAATTTAATTTAACTTGCGTAGCGCTTACTTACATAGCGCTTTTTAAAAACGCTATGCAAGTTGATCACTAAAAAAATAAAAAACGCTATGAAAGATGATTTCTTAAAAAATAAAAAAAGTGCTTAGATAGCGCTTTTTAAAAACGCTATCTAAGTTCAAGAGCTTATGTAACACATAAAAAACGCTATGCAAGTTGATTTTTTTCAAAATAAAAAAAGTGCTTAGATATCGCCTTTTAAAAGCGCTTTCTTAGTTTGGGAGCTTAGAAAGCGCATATAAAAGCGCTATGCTAACTTGCATAGCGGTAGCTTAGATAGCGCTTATAAGCACTGTCTAAGCCAAAAAAAAAGCGCTGCCTAAGGCAAAATCTGTACTAGTGTAAATGTTCTTTTAAATTTTTTGATTTAATTTTTTTTCATAATTCATTATATTTTTACAAATCTAAAATTTTGAAAATGAATTAAAAGAATGTTTATTATTTTTTCTAGATTAAAATTAAATTTTTTAAATTGATTCTTAAATTTTGAAAAAAAATCATTCATTTTAGGATGGAGAGAATAATATAATTTAAACAAATTAAATTTAATCAAATAGAATAAACTAATCTAATAATCTAAAATCTAATATGGGGGATAATGATAAGAGAAATCAGTGCATGCTCCAAGACAATGTTTCTACTTTCTACCACCATCACATTCTTTCGGATGAAATAGTTGAACCGCTGTAGTTTGAATTTATTACGTTTAAAAATATTTTGTTTGGATTTAAAAGCTAAAATTTGTGTTTAAATCAAAATCTAAAATAAAAGTCTTCATTGAATGAGACACATGGCGGCTAATAATTGGTGAACATAGATTTGACTTGAAATTCCACGTGGCGAGCTGTATGATCTTGAAATGTTTCTGCTTTTATATATTATATAGATGTGGGTTAATTGGGCTTTTATTGATTTGGGCTTTCTCCAACTTTATATTAGTATTGGGTCGAATATGTTTGCTCCATTTTTTTTATTTGACGTTTTATAATATAACTAGAGAGAGAGAGAGAGAGAGAGAGAGAGAGAGAGAGAGTATTTGGTGGAATATGTATTATAATATAATCGAAAAAGATAAAAAATCAAAGTTTTACTTTTTTATTTCATGATTTTTTATACTCACTCTATTCCCACAATATAGTTTTACTTTTTTCGGTTACTTTCCAAAAATAATTAACTAAAAATTTTGTAATTATAATATAATCTAAAAAGATAAAAATTCATTTATAAAAAATTATTTGTTAGATGAAATTATCTATTCGGGATATAGATATAAACATGGGATGATAATGAGAAGTAATAAATATTACTAGCTCATAATTGTAAAGCATTTTATTCGTTTTTAGTAATTATAATTTATATATTTGTTTGAAATATTTATTTAAAATAATTTGTTTATTTTATTATTATTATTATTATTATTATTATTATTTTGGTAAGGGGAAAAGAAACTGTAACTGGGTTTTATCTTTTCTTTTTCTTTTTTGGTAATTTTTTTTTATTTTCTTATTTATTGTTTAATTGTTTATTTTTGTGTATTGATTTTTTTTTTATAATGTCGCATAATGAATTAAAATGAAGAAACTCAATCGCCGTGCATCGCACGGGGGTACTGCTAGTTAAGGTTAATCATAAGATTGTAGAGGTAATTTGATTTTGTTTGGTGACTTTGGCTTATCACATGTTTGAATCTATTCCAAAAGTATTTATTTTAAAATGATTATTTTATTTTGTATAGACTACTTTCTTTAAAAGACATTTCAATGGTTACTTTCTCTAAAAAATAATCAAATTATTTTAAATTTTTTACAAAACTACTTTTACATTTTATAAATAAAAACTGCTACATTTTAGAATTACAACTGTTACATTCAACCTTACTTTCTATTCACAAAGTATTAACTTTAAAAAGATTATTCCATTTTGTATAGAAAATTCTTACTTTCTTAAAAGAAAAAAAAATATTTCCTCTAATAAATTGTTAATTTATTTGTAGAACAAATTATATTCATATATATATATATATATACACTATGTTACATTTCAATTGTTACTTTCTCTCTAAAAAAAATAAAATAAAACTATTTTAAATTTTCTGCAAAACTACTATTACATTTTATAATAAAAACAGTTACTTTTCAGAATTCCAATTGTTACATTTCTTCATATCAAGTGTTACATTTCAGGTGACGAACAACTAATTTTTTTTTTGTTACAAAACAAGAATTTACAAAAATAATTCAAAACCATATCAATGCACTGCTAGTTTGATCATTCTCGTCAAGATGAAGACAACAGTGTTTACGATTTTTTTTCTACTCCTAAATATCAAGATATTTTATTTTAAAATTGTTAAGAGATTTTTTTAAAAAAAGGTGACAGCTGACAACTAACAGCGGGTTGGGCAGGCGCTGGCGCGTAGGCGAGCTTAGGCGGGTCGCAGGCGTAGGTCAGCCCGTCTCACGTGATGAGACCGTCTCTGATGTGATTGTGCTAAAGAGATTACAACCCAAGTTGATATATGAGGCCCAATATAGTGAACGTGATACGGAAGGCTATAGTCGTCGGGCCCAAAACAGGGAGTCCAGGCAACAAGACAATGAATGATAGCATATTGGCGGTAACGGTCGTTGGCGAGAATCTAGCGAGAAGTCCATTGTCGCCTAAAATGATATAATTCAACTGGAAACCCACGTTGAGATATTTTATGTTGGCGACAACCGTGGGTTATCGCACTGTTGTGGTTACCGCCTGATGGCGACATGAGCGAGCGGCGATACTCTAGTATGGGCCAAGGAAGATACATATGGGCCATTAAGTCTATTATGATATGTAATATGTCCCTAAAAAGGTGGCGTCTCCAATATGAATGACCATGCACAGCCAATGAAGAAAGAGGCGTGTAGCTGAGTAAGAGGATTTGCATGAAGGCTATATAAACAAGGTCAGAAGGCAAAATCTGGTATGCTCTCTTGTTATTGTTCTTGCCAGTCTTCAGTTTGTATTATCTTGTTTCCTGATCGTGTACTTACTCTCACGCCGGAGGGGCTTAGCCGGAGACGCCCCCGGTTTAGTTTACGTGGGCTTTTGTGTGTAGGAGACAATCAGAGAAGACGCCGGAGTATTCGTCGTTTGGCTACTCAGATCAGGCCCGTGCAGCTATTTTCTGTGGCAACATCAGTCTCACACAAGTCTTTGTCCATGAAATCAACCCTATAGCCTACTCACAACAAATAGTGTATATAGACCTAAAACCGCTACAGCTGTTCAATACAACTAGTGCTACACCCGTGCGTTAAACGCACGGATATAAAACTATTTCAAAGAAAGTTAAAAATAATAGGAGAAGTTGCTCTCCATAGAGCACGTCACACATCTATCCCTTTTATTTTTCCCCTTTTTCTTTATAGCAAGTCACTATCTTACAAATGTGAAATGACAAAATCGACCAAGTTTCCAATTCCAAAACTGGTTGTGAGCGGGAAACGAAAATGAAAAGCTTTCTTGAGAAATTAAGGAGCTATGAAAAGTCTTAGTTAAGGAGCCATTTGGCGGTGATTAGGCGCTCTAGGTGTGACCTAGGCGCGCCTAACGCCAAGAAAGCTGGTGTTCACAAAGGGGCTAAAGGCCTCAAAATTTATACTATTTCATTTTCTAGCCTAAGGCCTCTCAATATATACTACTCAATTTTCTAGCATTTCAATTCATAAACGATGTGGGATTAATATCCCATTTGGTTTTCAAATGCTAAGGCCTCTCAATATATACTACTCAATTTTTTAGCATTTCAATTCCTAGACAATGTGGAATTAATGTCCAATTTTGTTTTCAAATGCTAAGACCTCTCAATATATACTACTCAATTTTCTAGCATTTCAATTCCTAGACGATGTGGGATTAATATCCCATTTGGTTTTCAAATGCTAAGACCTCTCAATATATACTAAATGGAAAGCATTCTTGAAAAATTAAGGAACTATGAAAAGTCTTAGTTAAGGAGCCATTTGGCAGTGATTAGGCGCCTGAGGCGTGACATAGACGCGCCCAACACCAAGAAAGGGAGTCCCAAAATTTATACTATTCCATGGTTTTGCATCACATAAGAGAACTAAGCCTTCTTTTATGTTAAAATTTTCGATGGTAATCAATCATTAATTGTTTTAAACCGCTTCGTTATAGAATCAGTTGAAATTAACAAAATTGATATGGTGGGTGATTAACTTAATCGCAAGGCTCTCGTGAATAAGAATAATGGGAGCAGCCAAGAGCAAAATGTTTGAAATCAGAGCATTTTCTTTTTATTTGTTCCTCAGTGGACAGGTAATTGTATATGTATTTAACATTAAATCTAAGTTTATAAACTCAATTATCGATAACCTAAACAGGCCCAGAGAGCTCAAATTTCTCAATAATGGAACATTACAGGCAAGGTGTTTAGGGATTGCATTCTTGATGTTTATTTTAATTACCTGCAACATTGCCCTCCACTTAATAAATTAATCAGCCCTCCCAAAAAGCTAACAGGAAAATATGCAAGAAAATTTGTTAAGACCTTTGTCACTTTGTATGTGTCTAATCTATATAATATATACCCAAAAAGCTAAAATGACCTAATCCAAAAATGTGTGTAAACCCTAAAAGATGAGGGCCTAGGGGGTTATGACTTTTTTTTTTTTTTTGGCTATAAATGATAATTAAAAATAACATCATCCAAACATCTACCTATAAATTCGGGTCTTCGCTAACCATTTTTTTCAAAACAATCACATAGTCATCATTGGCCTACTGTACTTTGGTTGAGGATTAAGAAAGAGAGAGTGAATTAAGCGAAGAAGAAGAAGAAGAAAACAAGCAAGAACGCGAGAAAAGGAAAGAAAATGGGACGAGCTCCATGCTGTGACAAAGGCAACGTGAAGAAAGGTCCATGGTCTCCTGAAGAAGATGCAAAACTCAAGGCTTATATTGAGCAGTTTGGCACTGGTGCCAACTGGATTGCTCTTCCGCAAAAAATTGGTACATACATCTCTGCGGTGTTTTTTTCTCTATTTGAACAATAGTTTTCAATTTTACTAACCGGAAATTTAATTACTTGTTTTCGTTCAGGTCTAAAGAGGTGTGGAAAGAGTTGTAGACTAAGATGGTTAAATTACTTGAGGCCCAACCTCAAGCACGGTGGATTCTCTGAGGAAGAGGACAACATCATCTGCAGCCTCTATATTAGTATAGGCAGCAGGTAAATATATATACATACACTCTCAGTCCGTCTCTATATCCATGGATTTCTACGAAAAAAGTATTTGTTCTTTATATTTGTCTATAACCCTTTGTTCACAGAATAACTCAACCTCATATTAGTTTTTCTAAATCTTGTCAAAGGCTGTTTCTGACACAAACTTTTATGTCATGATAGGTGGTCGATAATTGCAGCACAATTACCTGGAAGGACCGATAACGACATCAAGAACTACTGGAACACAAAACTCAAGAAAAAGTTGCTCGGAAGGCACAAACAATCGCGGATCAACAGGCAATCTGGCTCTAACGAGGACCTGAAAGAAGCGAATGCTATAGAAAACTTGAGCAGCTCAGCCATAGAAAGACTTCAACTCCATATGCAGCTTCAAGGGATGCAAAACCCTTTCTCTTTTTACACTAATCTTGGGCTTTGGCCTAAGTTGAATCCTGAACAAGAAAAGATGGTCCACCAAAGTCTTGGACTTTTGAATGACAACTCTAACCCTCTTATGCAAAGTCCTCAACCCGGAGGAGGACAAGAAATTGAACTCTATCAACACTCCACGAATGAAATGTCATCCCCGGATAGCTCAATCCCTTACAAGAGCGAAATTAGCATTCCGGAATCATCAATTATTCCAGAAATCGATGGTATTGGCAAACAAACAAACATGGGATTTCAACCTGTTCAAACATTCCAAGGTGAACTTGATGATTTTCTGATGAACAACAATCAGATGGCTGAATTTGATTGTTTCAAAGAAATGGATGGTTCTAAGGACAAGGCAATTTGGTGGTCTGACGAATTTGACACACATTCAGCATCCTCAAATTCTTGGGATTCTACATCGTTTCTCCACCATGATCAGTCAGAATTTGTCCAAGGATATAGCATTCAGTGACAAAGGATATTTATATGATCGAGGTATAAGTAGGATATTATTATTTTCAGTTGCATAAAAGGGAGATGATTAGAGACACCAATGGATGCTATTGTAAGTAGATTATGTGAATAATGTTGTGTCTTGTAGCTAGCTATATTGGCAAATAGTTTAGACAGAACGTCCTTTGTATTTATCTAAATTTCAAGATTCCAATTCCATATGCATCAAGTGTCTAAAATAACTGTCGCAATTTAAATGTCAATCCCTGTCGAAATAAATGTTGTACTATATAATTTTCACCAAAGAATTGTGAAAATTTGAGTACTATGATTAGTGATATCAATAGAAACACATTCATAACTATTTTAAATTTACTTGAAAATAAATAATTTAGCATTAAATGTTGGTCAAAGCTCAAGTTCAACTTAGTTGATCATTTGTGACATTTATTCTGGATAGAAGGAGTACATCAGTTCCCAAGAAACATCTTTAGCTTTACTTTCCTTCTTTTATGGTTAATTCAATTGAATTTTGAATTTAGTCATAATTTTATTAAAATTCAATTATGCTTATACAATTCTAAAAAATATTATTGTTTCAAAATTATGAATACTAATATTATCAATAATTTTTTTTTTTATTAAATTATGATCAAAATTAAATTGAGTTAGTGGGACTACCACACCATTCTAAAATATATTCCCTCCATCCCAAATTAATGTCATTTTTTGTCCAAAATAGAACGATCTTTTAGATCTTTTCCTTAAAAAAAAAAACTGTCCCTAAATGATAATGGGTATTGATGCTGCAGGAATTGTGCTTATCAGTAGTCCTCCACGTGGCAGGACCAATCACCTGGCTCCTTGACCTGAAATCAGAACCCACGACTAGCCGGATGTGTCTCCGGCGAAGACGCTCGGGCGTGAGAGTAAGATCACGGTTGTATATAGCTCAAAATGTATTGAATAATGAATTCAGATAACAAAATGGCAGTTACCTTTCACCGTTGGTAGTGATGATGTATTTATAGGGGATGACCGTTGTATTTTTGGTGGTGCTACATGAGCTCCGAGATTTTAGGGACAGTTACAAGTAATGTGAACGTGTCCTATAACGGCTCCTGATTCGTAGGGAATCGGTTATGGAAAGGTTTGACTTCACGTACATTCATCTGCTAGGTCGACGCTTGTGGATTAGGTCGAGGTCGCCATTTAAGGAATAATCGACCTGACTGACGGGTAGAGCATGGTTCGTACCCGAATTGTAGTATGGATCATGAGGTCGGACTAAGTTAGGTCGGGACCTGGTAGGTCGGACATGGACTTAGTCGACGGATACTTGAGATGGGCTTTGGGCCTTGCTCTGGTTGGGCTAGCTTCATTGAGAATGTGGGTGTCAAGGTTGTCTGTGATTGGGCTTTACCCGTATGGCCCAACTCGACACACTTGGTATGTTCAGTGGCCCCCAACTTTCGAGTTGACTTCGTCGACTTGAAAGTTAAGAAGATCTTTGATGGGAATTACTTTACTCGCAGGTCGCTGCTAGTTTTTGAAGTAGGTCGACAATGATGACGTGGCACCATCCTGGACGTTGGCGATGAACGGTCAGATCGAAACGAGCGCCGTTTTCCTGTCATCATTGCTATTCTGACGCTTGGGAGTCCTTCTCGAAAACCGCTTCGAATTTTAATTTTGGAAAATCAATTTTGAATTTCTTTTTCCTTTCCAAATTTAGGAAAATATAAATACTCAGAATTCCCCTCAGATTCGAATTCCTATCGTCTTCAAACTCTGAGAATCTCCGGCGAAAATAGCGAAGAAACAGTTGAGTTAAATTGGGCCACCGTCTTCTGCAACAGCTTCCTATTCCGACATTTACGAAGGTATTTCTCTTCTATTCTTCCTTTAGGGCTTTAATTTCTGTTCTGTCTTTACTTCCGCCATGGCTAGGACCTTTAGTAGCGAACCAGGGGCATGGTATGGCTACTGCACTGTTAACCGTAGGGTGTATAAGAACGTGAACAGTGAGTGGAGAGTAATGTCCTTGGATGAATGCGCCTCTATCTTGACTAGGTGGGAGTTGAATTTCAGTGAGATAGGTTTGCCCATTGTAGGAGACGTTGAAAATCTAGTAGTCGATGATTCAAATATCGTCACTTTCCATCTGTTCCATGAACTGCTCGACCATATCACCTTGTTTTATGTTAGGGATGTCCATAAACCTTCCTTCCTTAGAAATAGAATAGGTTTTCCAGGGGAGTCTAGGTCGCCCTTAGGTAGGTCGACTGAATGTGATCATAGGACTGACTCCCCTGCTTCCTCTTTTGCTTGTACAGATATGACGACCCAGGGTGGAGCTACAGCTTCAACTTCATCAAGTCCCAGGATAGTGGATGCATTTGGCTCCTCCGTTGTACCGGGGAAAAATGAGAGAGGATATGTACCTCCTAGGCCACTGCGAGGGAATAAGAATATGGAGTCCCGTTACTCCATGGTCTATGACTTTTGTGGGATAAATAGGGCGGATTATAGGGTAACTATCTTTACTAGGGCGGATTTCATGGCCAAGCACCGTGCCACCTTCACCACTGATGCCACTAGGGTTGCTTTTTTCTATGGTCAGTTCGAAGCGGGATTGAGGTTGCCATTGGATCCCTTCATCAATGAATTCCTTGAGTGTATGGATGCTCTTCCTCTCCAGCTTGGGGCCAACACTTGCAGGGTACTAGTGTGCTTTGCCATGGTATATAGGTTTCTAGGCCATGAGCCTTGCATGAGAGTCTTCAAGGAATTTTTTGCCCCAAAGCTCGACAAGGCCGATTGGGGGATTAGTACTCCTTCCAAACCCAATTCTCCAAAGTTGTTTGCCAATCTTCCCAATAAGCATAGCAGCTGGAATTCATACGTGGTTCTTGTAGAGAGTAGGTTGGGATGGGAATTCCCTTTGCCAAATAGCTAGTCTGACGTTATTGACGAGGAGAATTACTGGGAGCCTCCATGGCACCAAACTTTGTATAAGAAACTGTGCGCATTGGTCAAGAAAGGGCCCATTAGCTGG
This sequence comes from Adenophora triphylla var. japonica, assembly GCA_022495995.1. Taxonomy (NCBI): domain Eukaryota; kingdom Viridiplantae; phylum Streptophyta; class Magnoliopsida; order Asterales; family Campanulaceae; genus Adenophora; species Adenophora triphylla. Next base: position 157,352 of record JAFEMH010004784.1, read on the forward strand.
GAGTTGCTAGGGACGACCAAGTACAACTATATCCAGGCTGGAATGATGCCTGGGGATGGAGTGGTAGAACCCCTTGTTCCTGTGTTGAGAGGCCAGGTATATCCAGACTGGGTTACTCATTCCTTGGGTAGGTTGAAGGAGAACTGTCAATTTTGCCAGAAGAATGAAAATTACTACAAAGACCACGGAGAGCATATTGGTGGTAAGGGTTTACTTGACCTGCATTCATTAGCTCGTCCACTGCCTGCTCGTATGTAGAACTAGTTAGCTCGTACATAGAACTATTTTGACTTGCATTTATTTATTCATCAAATTGCATGCTCGTATGTAGAGTCAGTTAATTCGTACATAGAACTGCTTTGAATTGTACCAATTAGCTCGCCAATTGTTTGCTCGTTTGTAGAACTATCTAGCTCGTACATAGAGATACTTTGAATTGCCGAGCTAACACTTGGTTACTTTGGTGTCGTGCAGTTTTAACTCCCGAACAAGAAGCTTCCATGGTTCGAATAGTGGGAGTATCGGATAAGAAGAAAGCTAAGAAAGCCCATGGGGCGGTCAATGCTAGGGCGAGTAGAGAGAGGGAAGCTGCTGCGAGGAACAATTTGCTGCCCAAGGACATGGCTGGGATGATCCCCATGGAAGAGGTTGAGTTGGAAGATCCCTCGCTGAGTGGGACCCCTTCTGCCAATGTCAATGAAGGAGGTGATGAGTCCAACAGGTCAGTTAGACCCAGCTTGAGTTCTGACCCAATCTCTGATGCCAATGCTGCAACCTCGGGTGCTGGGGTAAATGTGGTTAGTCCCCAGAACGTCGTCAATATTGATGATGATGTCATGGAGGAAGATGATGACGATCGTCCTCTGAGCTCGAGGAAGAGGTCTCGATCTGAGAAGGGAAAATCTGTATCTTCGAGCCAATTGCCTCCACCAACTTCCTCTCCCCCAAGTAAAGAATCTCTGGATGAAATGATGAGGAGGTTGAGTGAAGTTCCTCCACTAGCAGGGGTCAACAGCTTGAGCCGCCGTTACCCCGATATGAGCCTGGGCCAAGTTATTGTTAGGAGGGCAATAGATGTCGACCTCCTAGCTCATTTCGCCGATAAGGGGATCACCCCCGAGGAATTTTCAGCTCGTTCTGGGATGGCTCATTGTGAGGTAATTTCTCTCTCTCCTTTTCAGTCTAGTCGCTTGTTCTTTTACTCGACCAATCTTGGCTTCCGAGCTAACTCTTGTTTGATTTCCTTTGATGCAGAATCTTACTATGGTCGAGCAAGTTAAATGCTCTTGGAGGGCCTCCATTGAGAGAGAGAGGCAGGCTCTTAAAGACTTATCCAAGAAGTCCCAAGAGCTGTCTGAGCTAAAGGAAAAATTCAACGACTTGGACAACTCATATGATGCCATGGAGATGGTCAAGAAAAAAGCCTTGGTAGATCTTGAAGCTGCGGAATCCAAGCTCAAGGAGGCGGAGGTAGAGAGAGATGCTGAGAAGAAGGAGTTGGAGAAAACTCAGACTGAGCTGGCAACAGTTTCAAAGCTTCTGAAGGAGAAAGACACTTTCTTAATTGAGCTGCAGGAAGAGCGTCGACTTGAACGGGGAAAGTGGCAAGAAGACCTTCAGGCCGCTGTTACCGTTGCTGCTAAGGATGCTGCTAAAGCCGCCATTGATAAATTCAAAGAGAGCGATGGATATTATAATACCATCGTGGCCAAGGCGCAGGACTTTCTAGAGGTCGGCAAGAGACACATGGCGCATCGAGCACTGGTGGATTCATCAGCCACAGTTACCATCGAGCAATTAGCTCGTTGGTTCTCTGAATCCCAGTACGACATGGCAGCTCGTGGTGGTCACTCGCTCGTTCCCTACCTTGAAAATGATTTGGCTTTCATTGCTCAGGAAGATGAAGATGATGGATGTGAGAAATGGGAAGCTCCCCCAACTGCCGAGAGGAATTTTGATGTGGTTCTGCAAGAGCTTGAGGACGCTGCCACTATGGAAGAAGAAAATGAGCAGGTATATTCAGAGTCGGGTAAACCTTTAGACCCTCAGCAACAAGGAGAGAATGGGGAAGGTCGAGCTGCTGCGACGACCAAGCGATGCGCCCGGACCCTTGAATCATTTGTTTGAATTGTAATGAACAAGTCTTAAACAATTTTTTGCTTTTTTGTTTTGAAATTTATTTGAATGCCTTGGCCCAGTTTTTGGGAGGCATAGAAACATGTAATCATATTTTTGCAAGTCTCAGCCCGCTTTTGGGAGACTTATAATCGTAGCCGACTTTAATCTCTGAATGTTGTATGTTTTCCATTTCAGTGTGTGTGTGTCGAGCTAGATGTGGTAGGAAGAGTCGACCTAAGCCTTGTGAGAATTCAAAAATGAGGTAGACTCTAGGTCGAACCTGTTTAGAGATGGCATGGGGTAGAGCTCATTGGAACGAAATCGACCTTGGATCGGACTTGTTATGAGACCAAAGCTGACTAAGAGTTGAGCTTAAATAAAACGAAGTCAACTATGAGTCGGACTTGTTAAAAGAGCAAAGCTGATTAAGAATCGAGCTCATTCAAACTAAGCTGAGAGTCGAGCTAGTAAGGACGAAGTCGACGTTGAGTCAGACTTGTCAAAAGAACAAAGCTGATTAAGAATCGAGCTAAGTAAAAACAGACTGACTAAAAGTCGAGTTTGCTAGAACGAAGTCGACTAAGAGTCGGACTTGTTAAATAGACAAGCTGATTAAGAATCGAGCTTGTTAAAACGAAGCTGACTAAGAGTCGAGCTTGTTGGGGTTGGTGTAACACTATGTTTGGTTGAATAAACTGCTCTTTTTATTGAAGTAGGGAACATGCTTACATCAATTTGCAACTAGAACTAGGACAAGCTTGAACTTGGAAGTTAAAAAGCTAAAAGTAATACTTGATGAGGTGAGTAGCATGCCAAGGATGTTTCAACTCTTCTCCCCCAGGATGAGCTATCATGTAGGTTCCTTCCTTGACGACTCGAGTAACCACACAGGGACCATCCCAGTTAGGAGATAGCTTATTCTGTTGAGTTCTCCTTCCTGTTGCCTCGATCTTCCTTAGTACGTAGTCACCCACTTGGAACGACCTTTCTTTCACTTTCTTGTCATGGTAACTCTTGGTTCTCTGCTTGTAGTTAGCCATTCGTAGGTAAGCAGTATCTCGCTTCTCGTCGACTGAATCAAGGTCGATCAACCTATTGATGTTGTTCTGCTCCTGGTCGAAGAATGTTACTCTAGCAGTAGGAAATGCGAGCTCGGCGGGTGCCATGGCCTCGATCCATATGTGAGAGCGAATGGGGTTTCCCAGTAGGCCCCAAGTGGTTGTGCGAAGCGCCCCGAAGAGCAAGGGAGTTCGTCCAACCAGTTGTTGCGTCGACCTACGAGTCCTGTCTTGAGTGCAGTCAGAACCAGTTTGTTCGCTGCTTCAGCTTGTCCATTCCCTTGACGATAGGCGACAGAAGATTGCCAATGTTTGATCCCTACCCGATTCTTCTCTGCTTCGAAGGCTCTGGAGAACTGAAGTCCGTTGTCTGATACTATGGCTCGAGGAAAACCAAAACGACACCAAATGAAATCGTGAATGAAGTTGATAGCATTCTCCTCTGTGATGCGAGCTAATGGTTTGGCCTCAACCCATTTAGTGAAGTAATCTATGGCAACGATCACATACTTGCAATTTCCCCGGGCGGGTGGGAAGGGTCCAATCAAGTCGACACCCCACATGTCAAATGGCCAAGTTGCAATCACTGGAGTCTGCTCGGTGGTAGGCATATGAGGTAAGTTGGCAAACCTTTGGCATTGATCACATTGTTGAACAAAGTTATGAGTATCAGCTCTCATGTGTGGCCAGTAATACCCCAAGGTGATTAACTTGTCTGCAAGAGTTCTGGCCCCCGGGTGTCCGCCACAAATCCCACTGTGTATTTCATGTATCAATAGGGCGACCTCTTGAGGGTGGATGCACTTTAGCAATGGTTGAGTGTAGGATCTTCTGAACAGATTTCCTCCTTGAATGACGTATCTCGGAGCTTTCTTTTTGATTGCTCGAGCTTTCTTCTCGTCATCAGGCAGCTCGCCACTTTCTATGTACGCCTTCATTTCTTCGATCCAACACTTCTCATAAGCCCAGTTTCTTGAAGTGTCCTCTACACACTGAATTTTTATTCTCTCATAAGCCGGATTTTTGAGGAAAGAGATGGGCTCTTCATGTGGCTCATCTGAAGTGGCTAATTTCGAGAGGAGGTCGGCTAGCTCGTTGTCTTCCCTTCCAATCCTCTGAATCTCCCAGAATTCCAAATCCTTTATTAGCTCCTTCACTAGGTCGCAGTATTTGATCAGAGTGGAACTAAGCACCTCGTACTCGTCTCTGACCTGGTTGACTATCAGTTGGGAATCACAATAAGCCATGATTTTAGTTGCTCCAAAACACTTTGCGTATTCTATGGCTGCTATCAAGGCTTCGTATTCAGCCTGGTTGTTGGAAGCATCAAATTTGAACCTTAGTGACTCCTCGTATACTGTCCCAGATTCTGGCTCAATTAGCACTATCCCAGCTCCACTGCTATTCTTGGTCGCTGATCCATCCGAATAGACCTTCCAACAATCATCGGGTAGACTGATGTCGACCTGAGACTCCGGCTCTTTCCCTTTAGTTTTCTCTTTCGGAGCTCGCTGTTCGCTGTCTTCCTTGGTGAACGTAAGCTCGACCAAGAAATCTGCTAGAGCTTGAGCCTTCAGCGCCTTTCGAGGTCTATACTCAATGTCAAATTCAGTAAGGGCAATTGACCAATTGAGCAATCGACCTGAACTCTCCGGCTTGTGTAATATTTTTCTCAAGGGTGCATTAGTCAGTACTACGATCGGGTGAGCCAAGAAATAAGCTCGTAGCTTCCTTGAAGTTACGACTAGAGCATAGGCGACCTTTTCTGCATTCTAGTACCTGCTCTCCACATCTGATAAGGCTTTACTGATGTAGTATACTGGCTTTTGAAGCCCTTTCTCTTCTCTGATCAAGACTGCTGCAACCGACTTGTCTCCTACAGACAGATACACAAATAAGGTTTCACCAGTGGTCGGGCTACTCAGGAGAGGTGGAGTAGCGAGGTAATCCTTCAGCTGTTGGAATGACGAATGACATTCGGTCGTCCATTCAAAATTTTTCGTCCCCTTCAACGCCTTGAAGAAGGGGAGAGACCTCTCTGCTGACTTAGATATGAAGCGACCAAGAGCTGCTACTCTCCCTTTAAGTCGTTTCATTTCTTTGATACTGGTGGGAGCCTTCATGTCGACTAAGGCCTTTATCTTCTCCGGATTAGCCTCTATGCCTCGTTGAGATACCATAAATCCCAGGAACTTGCCAGCTGCAACTCCAAAGACACACTTGCTGGGATTTAGCTTCATGTCGTTTGCTCGCAAATTGGCGAATGTTTCTTTTAGGTCGACTACGTGACGTCCGGCCTTAGTTTTGATGATCATATCGTCGACGTAAGCCTCCATATTTCGGCCAATTTGAGAAGCAAAGACTTTGTTCACCATTCTCTGATAGGTTGCACCCGCATTCTTCAAACCAAATGGCATCATGTTGTAGCAGTAGATGCCTCCAGCCGCTTGAAATGCCGTCTTGACTATGTCGTCCTCATGCATCTTAATCTGGTGGTACCCTGAATAAGCATTGAGGAAGCTGAGGGTTGAGTGACCAGCAATGGAATCGACTAGCTTGTCGATTCTAGGAAGAGGATAGCTGTCCTTAGGGCAAGCAAGGTTGAGAGTGGTGAAGTCGACACACATCCGCCATTTGCCATTTGATTTCTTCACCATGACCACGTTGGCCAACCACGTTGTATGAGTGGCCTCCTTGATTATCCCTGCACTCAAAAGTTTTTGTACCTCAGATTTTATAGCCTCTTCCTTGTCGTGAGCAAAACTTCTCAACTTTTGGGGTCTAGGCTTTATGGTCGGATTGACTTCAAGTCGGTGAACGGCGACCTCTTCCTTGATTCCCCTCATGTCTTCTACTCTCCATGCGAAGACGTCTTTACTTTCCTTGAGTAGCTCAATGATTTCTGCTCGCTCCTCAACAGATAGCTGCTTTCCAATTTGAATTTTTTGGTCGGGGTAAGAAGGGTTGGTGATTATTGACTCTAGCTCGTCCACAGCCTCTAGCTCTGGTCCATCCCTGAATTGTAGAGTCTCAATGATTATCTCCCTGACTCTTTGTCTCTCCTCGGCCCCCAAATGTGGAGCTTCCTCAGCTATCATGTCATCCAATTTGTCTGCAACCTCGCTGGTGGTGGTGGTGGCCCCCGAGTTATTGTCGATCTGGAGGCATAGGTTGCCTATGATGACTTGATCGACCATAACTACATCTGGATCGACCTCTGTGGTTTCAGAGTGACGTGTCGACTCAATCATGACCTCGTCATTTGAGCGATAGGTCGACTCCTCCACATTGGTGATTGTTGACAGTCGAGTAGTTTTGGTGACCGACTGGGACAGCTTCAAGTATCCATCTGCAGTCTCAATTTCTAACTCCCTCTTCTTTCTTTCCCGAAGAACATGGTCCAGGTAGGCTCGAGCTGTGCCTTGTACGCAGCCTACTCCGGCAGGTGTGGGGAACTTGACTCGCTGATGAGGATCGATGCCACCATTCCAAGAGCGACCTGTCCAGGAATACCAAGTATGGCGGCATAGTCACTGTTTACATCAATCACAATAAATTGTACCTTCGACACGATCCTTTGAGGGTGCTGGCCTAGGTCGACGTCAAGCTCTATCTAGCCTTTAGCATCAACTCGATGGTTGGTGAAGCCCTCCAACCTGCCATCATATCTTTCCAACTGCTCGTCATTAAGACCCATCTCCTTGAAAGTCTTGTAGAACAAAATATCTTTGCAGGCCCCCGTGTCGACTAAGAGTCTGCTCGTCGTACATCCGTCTATGAGACCTGGGATGACGAGAACTTGCTCCCTAGCCGCCATATTAGTTGCCAACTCATGGGGGTAGAAGCTGATCGTTTCATCTCTGACATTTCTCCTTGGAGGCACGTGTGGGGCTTTACTGAGTTGAAAGATCTTGTGCTTGATAGCAGTCTGGGTTGCCTCGGTCCTTGTTGTCCACCGGCTGGCTGCTCACCTCCACCAGCTTGAGGTCTTTTCACATATGCGTCGAGTCTCCCCTGCTCGACCATTCTTTGGATAATACGCTTCAAGCCTAAACAATCCTCTGTGAGATGACCCGTGTCCTTGTGGTAATCACAATATTTGCTGTTGTCCCTTCTGAACTTGTTGCCTGGGTTCATTGGGGCAGGTGGAGCCAACTCGACAGCATTCATGATTTCTGTTCGACTCACCGTAAGGGGAGTGAAAACCTCAGGTACCTTCTCTGTGGCCCTAGTTCTGTTTTTTCCATTCTTATTATTTCCTCCATTCTTGTTGGAGTCTTTCTTGTCATCGGCGACCTCCACCTTGGGGCTTTTCCCATTTTTCTTTTCTTTCCTTTCCTCAGCAAGTGCCACGTTATACACTTTTTCGAACAATTCTTGTCGAGTTTCGATTTATCGAACTGTGAGTTCATAATCCATGTCTGCGACGGAAATACCGTTTCGGAAGCAATTGATGACTTCCCTATCAGTGAGGTCCTCCTCTATCTTATCAACCATTTCCTTGAACTTGGTGAAGTAGCTCATCGAGCTTTCATTTTTGGCCTGTACCAAGTTGTTCAGATCAGTGACAGTCACTTTCCGAGCTCCAGCAGTCGAGAAGCGATCTAGGAACTTTGTCCTGAAGCATGTCCAAGTGGTGATGCTACCAGCGGCTAAATCATTGAACCAAGTTAGGGCTTCCCCAGTGAGTGTGCTTAGGAGAGCTTTGCACATATTGTCATCCTCATTGGCGACAAAACACATTGTGGCTTCCAGATGTGCTATATGACTCTTTGCATTGGTCGACCCCGAATACTTCTCCAGAAGAGGCAACCTGAAAGTAGGAGGAGGTCGACTATCTCTGATTTCCTTGGATAGAGGTCGAAGAGCAAAGTCAATTCGTTCGACCTTTCCAATCTCCTTTTTCTTCTCCTCCTCCCATTGTTCGAATTTCTTTTTCATCAACAACCACTCTCTAGCGTCGGGGCTTTCATCTCTGCGGGGGAACAACATTCGACCTCTGACCTTCGCTTCTGGGGGGGAGTTACCTGCCTACTCCTCCTGTCTCTGTGTGAATGAGCCCGCTCTGATCGAACTGGAGATCTTTGCTGTCATTCCTTTTTGGCGACCTGCGCCTATCATCTCAGTAGGCGACTGCGCCTATTACCCCAGTGGCGACCTGCGTCTCTCGTCTCGATGGCGACCTGCGCCCATTCCTGTCCCTATGGGATCCTGATCTTTGTGTCCGTGCAGGGGAACCGCGTCGGCTTCTATTAGCCTCTAAATGCGTCCTCAAATCCGATTGAGCTTCCTGCTCCCTATTCCTGGTGAGGCTAGCCCTTAAGTCATTGCTCGGAACATGGACAGGCGATTGAGGTCGGGCTACCATTCTTTGATCAGCATTTTGACCCACACCCTCATTGGGCCTAACACTCTGGCCTTTGTTGCACATGTTTGAGGTTTGAGAGGGAGCCACCCTCTACGATCTTACATCTGCCTTCTCAGCCTCCTCTATTGCCAATAGCTCGGCCAAAATATGGGCTCGCTCCAATAACATTTCCTTCCTGCTCAATGGGTTGGATGAGGGACCTGCCCTATTTCCAACATTCCCCTGAGCAGTTGGACGCTTAGGAGGAGGTGGAGCTCCTTGTCCCTCCATGTGTCTTTTCCCCCTTCTCGTATCTGGCAATCCCCTGCCATCAACAACACTGGTAGAGCGTGTTGCTCTACCATGAGGGCGATTTGGTGGGGGGTGGAGGCAGGTTTGCATTTTCAGCATTAGTGTTGAGATTTCCAGAGTTCGTATTGTTGTTATTGTTCACTTCTTCGAACTCTTCAGAAGCGTCTGCGACATGCCCGTCTGGAGTCACCATTGTTGTAGGTTGATGAGATCTTCGAGGTCAAGCTAAAGCACAGTTCCCGGCAATGGAACCAAACTAATCTTTGCGGGAATTGTGCTTATCGGTAGTCCTCCACGTGGCGGGACCAATCACCTGGCTCCTTGACACGAAATCGAGAACCCACGACTAGCCGGATGTGTCTCCGGCGAAGACGCACGGGCGTGAGAGTAAGATCACGGTTGTATATAGCTCAAAATGTATTGAATAATGAATTCAGATAACAAAATGGCAGTTACCTTTCACCGTTGGTAGTGATGATGTATTTATAGGGGATGACCGTTGTATTTTTGGTGGTGCTACATGAGCTCCGAGATTTTAGGGACAGTTACAAGTAATGTGAACGTGTCCTATAACGGCTCCTGATTCGTAGGGAATCGATTATGGAAAGGTTTGACTTCACGTACATTCATCTGCTAGGTCGACGCTTGTGGATTAGGTCGAGGTCGCCATTTAAGGAAGAGTCGACCTGACTGACGGGTAGAGCATGGTTCGTACCCGAATTGTAGTATGGATCATGAGGTCGGACTAAGTTAGGTCGGGACCTGGTAGGTCGGACATGGACTTAGTCGACGGATACTTGAGATGGGCTTTGGGCCTTGTTCTGGTTGGGCTAGCTTCATTGAGAATGTGGGTGTCAAGGTTGTCTGTGATTGGGCTTTACCCGTATGGCCCAACTCGACACTTTTGGTATGTTCAGGTATTAAATTTTTTTATAATATACTTTTATTTAAAAACAATCTTTTCAAAATAATTTTTAAATATAAAAGTATTATTCATTTTGGGAGAGAGGGAGAGCACACTTGTAATATCAAGTGATAATATTCCGTTCTATATGAAATCTTCAATCCAACATTTTCAAATATCACTTTTATAATAACTTAAGATATTTATAAATAAAAATAAACCAATAAAAAAAAAAATACGCTTGTGAAGGACTAGGAGATAAACATGCAAAAGGAAAGTCTAAATCTGAGCCCAAGCAATCGTTTTGTGCTTCAGCAAACAGCCCAACTAAGGGGTCGTTTGTTTTTTCATTTTGCCTCTTATTAAGAGGCAAAGCTCTGATCCAATAAGAGGTTGAGCCATTCAGCCCTTTTGTTTTTTTTTTTGTTTTAAGCCTTAAAGCCTCTTAATGCCTCTGAATTTTTAAGTGGTAAAATTGCCTCTTAATGCCTCTGATTTAAGACCTTCCCAATTTTTTTTATTTTTTTTTTAGTTTATGGGTGAGGAATAATATGTTTTGCATTTACGGTTTTTTTTTTTTTTTTTTTTTTTATTTTTTTAAATTTTTTTAACTCGCATTTATAATGAATTCGTATACAAAATCAAACAACTTATCCAATTCAATTCGGTTTCGATTCTTTGCCTCTTAATCATTCAAATTATTTTCGTAACTCGAAATCGCATTTCAAAGACTTATCACTTAAAAAAAACAAAAACCCCCTAACTAGTAGTAGTACCATAACTAACCCCCGATATCTCGGTTCTATTGACATATCTCAAACTTACTAAAATTTCGTGTTTGATGATTGATTTGCACATTAAGTTCGAGAAATTTCTAGAATAAAATTTTGAAAATTTAAAAGTCAAAAGGCCACCTGTAAATGTCTTTCAAGCCAAATAAAACATTAATGTACAAATCTCTAAACAATATATCATATTACAAATCAAAAAATAAAGTCTAGTAGTTAAGTTACCACTCAAAATCAAATAAAAAAAATCAAATTCAACTTTTACGACTCTGGGTGTTGTTACCACCACGACCACCCCTACGCCCGCTTCCACTCAAAGTTTCATTCGAATTTAGATATGGTCCAATAGAAGAGTTATGGTTATTACCACTAGGAGGCTGTTATTGATGCTGTAGCTGTTGTTGGAGCATAGATCTCATCATTTCTTGCATTTGTTGCTGCACCTCTTGCCGCATTTGTTCCTTCTCTTGCTGCATTTGTTCCTTCTCTTGCCGCAATCGTTCCTCCATTTGCTCTTCCATTTCCTTAACCTGAGTGTTTACACGAGTGTCAACTTGGGTGTTTAGTGTCTCAGTCAGGCTTGCTATAATCTCATCATTTTGTCTCATTTGAGCATCATAGTCCACACTCGAAATACTGCAGGAAGAAAAAGACTACGAAAAACGGCTGCTTAATGGCAAGTCAAAAAAAGCAGCTCCATGATTTCCAAATCCGGACAATCGATCACCGTTTGTCACCCGTGATGAATAATAATGGCCTTCCAAAGTCCTGCTCGAAATGGAGGCAGTCCAGAGCTTTCATTCTCGATAATTTATTCGTCAATAGCCTCTTCACGAGCACGCCTCACATATGTTTCCTGTCCAATATATATATATACTAGTAAAAGCCCGTGTCCGAGGACACGTGTTTTTTTTTTTAATTAAATTTTTTTTAAGGGCAAAATGTGAAAGAGACAACTTAGTGAGGGCAAAATAAAAAATTTGACATTTGGTACTGTTCATAGTACTGTTCACCAATGGTGTGATTTATACTATATATATATATATATACATATACATATATATATGTACATGTATATGTATATATATATGTACATATATATATATATATATATATGTACATATATACATGTATATATGTATATATATATGTATATATATATATATATATATATATATATATATATATATATGTATATATATGTATATAGTCATATGCCATAATGAGAAAACAAAGAAAAGGAAGAAGCAAGTACAATTTTAATCCAGTTAACAATGCACATAAACTAGAAATTTTCTAGTCAAAGCATCTAAGATAGGTGGGGGGATATTTATGTTTCTCGAGAGAATATAGCAACGGGAGGACTGATTAAAAAGTAAATTTTCTACACGATGTCCTAAGAATCTTGAAAAGCATAGTGCCACATAAATAGTACCCAAGTCCATGCATAACAGGAATGTCACACGGTGTATAGAAATGACTTAGAGAAGTAAAATAATGTTGTGAGATTATATTAATGAGCAGTATTACATGGAAGATATCAAGCAACTACATATTTTCATCAAACATGCCAAAAAGAGCAAGTAAGAAGATAAATATTAATCAAACTTGTACTCAGTTTAACTACAAATAAGAAAAGAATACTGAAAGGGGAAAGACATTCCGATGAGGGCCAAAGTACCAAAAAGCATGGCTTACCTAACTGGGGAAGTAGTATTCTCTAAATAGCAAAACATTTCTCTCAATATGTTAGCTTCTAATCCAACTACCCAAAAACAGAATGAAAACTAGAAAGAAATTATTCAATACCTTTATTTACATACAAAGGAGTGATGGAGGGGGAGTCCCACAATATAGTTGTATCAAAACACACTAAAACTCACATTGGTTTTCAATCACAATAAGAACTAGTTATATTTGAATACACAAGTCTTGAAATTTACTTTTATAGGCTGAGTAAAATCTGGGTTATCAAAACACACTAAAACTCACATTGGTTTTCAATGACAAAAACAAAAACCCTTTCCTGGCAGCTTAAGATTCCTCATAAGAGAAAGCTTTAAAAAGGAATAACCCATGGGAGCACAGATTTCTCAAAAAGGAAAGGTTTCATGGCAGCTTAAGATTCCTCATAAGAGAAATATATCATGACGAAAGCTTTACTGAGGAATAATCCATGGTCTCAGATTACTATTCAAGTGAATATCAGATAATAGTCCTACTAGAATCTTTTTAACAACATTTAAGTGAAACATTCACTTGGATTATGTTCCAGTGAAAAAGTTTTTGATAGTTCTCGTTTTGTGATCCTAGAATTCATCTGCATTTTGTTTAAGAACCATTTTTAACAATTCAGTGGGACTTCACATCACACTGTCTTCACAAGGTCCAACAGCTAAATCGATTAAATTAGAAGATCTTGAACTCAATAAAAACCTTTAAAAAATATAACCAAACTCTTTGTCTGGTCCAGTTAGGAAGAAGAGATAGCCCAAAGTTAGGTGGCAACTAAGCAGAACTATGGCACCGCTAAAAAGGTAACGATGAAGATCAAGTGGCTGACTGGCAAATGATTAATAAACATATGATTATGGCAATTTCAAAGGAGGTGCCAAAGGGTATGGCGGCAGGCCTGATAGGTGATGTAGTGGTCTAATTGGTGGCTAGAGGCTACCATTTGATGACAGCAATACTGGGAAAACAACATAAGATTCAAATTGTACGCATGTTGAAGGGTTTTTCTCATGGGTTCAAAGTGGTGTATACAAAATTTTCTCAAGCAAAAATCAGTGTTACACATCATGAGTGTTGGAGACTCTATGAAACCAACAGAGAACAATTAAAACTACAAACTCATCAAAATCATCATTAGTAAGATTTCTTGTAAGAAGTAAATTCTCAGTAATAGAATCCTTCTAATGGCTAAGAAAACTAGGGTTTGGGACATTTTTTAGATAAACTCAGAACTAACGTGGCCATGAACTGGATAGGGAACCGTTCCCATCCAATAAATCTTCAAAAAATGAATTCTTCCACCACAAGTGTGATGTATTAATAGATAAATTGTGTGCTCCTCCCAACTCCCGGAACCTATAAACTCGTGTCCCAGGAGGATGGAGAGTCCCAAAATACCATCTTTACCAAAATGTACCTAGGTTTAGGGTCATGACACTCACTCCCCCTTAAATAAACACTCACTCCCCCTTAAATAAAATTCATCCCGAATTTGGACTTTACTTACCGGAATGCTCAAACAAATCAGGACACTTCTGTCTCATCTCAGATTCCAATTTCCAAGTAGCTTCCTCAATGGTGTGATTCTTCCAAAGAACTTTCACCACGGGAATACTCTTGGTATGCAATTCCCGGATCTGCCTCTCCAGAATCCGCAATGGTACCTAGACATGTCCAAACGGTTCCGGTTCCGGAACCGCCGGTTCTCGGTTCCCAAATAGCCGGAACCGTATTCGAACCATATTAATCCGGTTTCCGGTTCCCGGTTCTATCCGGCGGTTCCGGTTCCGGTTCCAACGGTTCCATCACCATCTAACTTTTTTTTTTAAATCCAAACCTCTTAAGACAGTAAATACGCTAACTAATCTGTTTTTTTTTCACTTGGGGAGTATGTTTTTGGAAAGAATGAGAAGTGGACAAAATATATTTAGTATATTATTAAAGATAGAATAAAAATTCTAACAACATTTTTAGAATTTAAATAAAACAACACTATACTACAAGTACAAATACTAAATAAATGCTAAATAAATGATAAATATTACATTTAACTTATATTGAGTTCCGGTTCCCGATTCCGGAACCACCGGTTCCCGGTTCCGCCGGTTCCTCGGTTTCCATTATGGTGGATTCGTATTCGAACCGTTTCAATCCGGTTCCCGGTTACGTTCGGTTTCCGGTTTCGGCGGTTCCCGGTTCTCGCCGATTCCCGGTTCCGGTTCTACCCGCCGGTTCCGTCGATTCTCGGTTCTATTTGGACGTCTACCTCCATATAGGTCATATCCGCCTGGACATCCTCTAGAGGAGAACTCAATACATGAGAGAAGTCATAACAGTACTTCCTCAACATAGACACATGAAACACATCATGGAGAGAAGAAAGAGAGGGAGGTAGAGCCAAACGATAGGCCAACTCACCTACCTTCTCTTAAATCTCAAAGGGACCAACAAATCTAGGAGCCAATTTCTCTTTGTTGCCAAACCTTTTGATCCTCGTTCTTGGTGAGATCTTCAAGAATACTGTAAGTACGCCAATCCAATTCGCGACCCTTTTAGGTGCATTTTAATGTGATAAAATTGCACTAAGGGGCATTTTGGTAAATTCCCGGTCCGTTCCGAGACTTCCGGAAATATTTTATGAGTTTCCCGCGAAGGAAGTATTTTTTAGTATTTTTCCCGGACAAAAGGACCTACATGGAATTAACTGCTTTGGGCTTTTAAGGGATTAACTCGGAATGTTCCAGAAACAGGTTTTGGCGCCAGAAACAGTTACGGGCGTGACCGATCGTGCGACAACTTGAAGCTTGAAAATTGGATACGAGAAGTCGTGCAACGCATTAAATCCAATTTCCAAGATACGTTTAAATACCAAACTCTCTCATTTTGTCAAGGGACAGACAGCTCTCTCACAACAACTCTCAGCTTCTCTCTCTAAACTCTCTCTATCTCTCTCTATCCGGAAACCTCTCTCTCTCTCTCTATACGCAAAAAGCCAGGACCTCACCATTGCTCTCTCCTTCTCCAGCCAAACCCACCATTAATCCTCTCTCTCACATCCCAATCAACCGGCGACTGCAACCCCTTCCTCACCGAACCTAATTCTCTCCTCAAACCAACCGGCAACCCAAGCTTCCTCCATCCATAGCCGTCTCCCTAAGCTCCTCCCTAATCTAGCTCTTCCTCACCGGAAACCTCACCCAACCTCAACCTTCACCACCGTCCTACCTTACTCTATCTCAATTACCTTCTTCCCCAATCCAATCTCTCCCAATTCCCCCTCATCCAAACAACAACCGAGACCTCCCCTGTCCAAATCCTCACCGGCAGCAATCCAACCCTTCTCTCTAAACTGAATCGCCCTTACCTGGTTCCACCTTTCTCTATACCCAAAGCTGATAACCACAACCGCTTCCCCTGTTCCAGAGCCCCAAGCCAATTCCGCTCAAAACACACACGCACAGACACTTGGAGCTTAATTGCCGCTTCAATCTGAGTTCGAACTTGTTCCCGGAAGCCGATTTGAAGATCCTTCTACCTAACATGGTTTAAGGAGCGTGGACTACGAGGGTAACGAATCTCTTCCCTCAATCTCTATCTCATATTTGTCGTTTATTTGTTTCATTGCAAACTGTTCCCCGGACTTGATAATTAGGCTCCATCCGCCTTCAATTATCAAGTCCCAACTGCCATCTATCTGTTTAATTAGCTTGGTTTGATGCAATTGGTATTCGTGATGTGATTTCGTGGTATTTGTTGTTTATTGGCCAAGGGAGTGTGGATCTCCCTATATCTACATCCCCTTGGTCAATTCATTGTGAATTCATTGTTTCTGAGTTGTATTGGTATTGTGTTGGGATTTGAATTGAGCTCTGTTGTTCCTGATTTTGAATTGCAAAGTTCCTGCAGATGGTAAACCTGTGTCACGCGACACAATTGGACATTTGGAGTCCTGTGTCACGCGACACAAGTAGACCTCTGCAGCAGAGACTATTATTTCAGTTGTAAAGGTTGATCCCTGTGTTCATATTCTGTGGTATCATGGTGTTGTGATCATTTGGTGTTGCTGCAGTGTGGGTTTTGTAAAACCTCTGCAGATTGCTTTGTTGTGTCACGCGACACATCTGATCCCTCAGATCCTGTGTCACGCGACACAATGAGTCCTCTGCAACAGGTTCAATTTCAGTTGTAAGTCCTGTTCTTCCTCATTGTAAAGTGGGATGTGGCCTCCCAGAGTCAATGGTTCACAAGTTGTATTTCCCCTTGTTGATTAATAAAATAAATCATTCTTATGCATTTTATTACATATCTTGTCATACACACTTCGCACACACATTTGAATGAATTGGATGTTGAACATTGAAAGACTCGTCTACGGACGAGGCGTATTGGGTGAACTTTCGGTTCTTCCCAACACGTAACCTGACCCCCGAACCCATTTTCTCTCTTAAAAAGGTTTTCAATGTTTCCTCTAAAAACGGCGTGGCGACTCCTCATTTTTTTTCGGCATGCGTTCATTCAGTGGCGACTCCGCTGGGGACTTGAAACTTGATTTTCAAAAAGTGGGTCAAACTTTCGTGTATTGTTCAACATTCAATTCCTTCATTTGTGTGTGCATTGTTTGTGGCATTATATGTATATAAATGCATTTCTTGCTTTGCTTTATTCCCTCCCCTTCCTTGCTTCCTGTTGAGATTGTGCTGGTATTGGGGCTTGAGATATTGCATCGTACTTGGAGGCTGGGGCTGGTTATGCTTCTGTTCAGATTCTGGGAATTTGTCCTTTCCTGTCACGCGACATAGGTGGCCTTCTCAGTCCTGTGTCACGCGACAGGATTGGCCAACCTGCAGGAGGTATTTTGTTCTACCTGGTTGTGATTGTGGGGCAGTCCCCCATGATCAATTATTGATCCTTGATTATTATGCTCTGCGGGGATGTGTGTGTGAGTTGTTTTCATTTCTCCCCCTTTTCAAATAAAAAAAAAATGAAAAAAAAAATCATTTTTCATAAATAAAGGAAGATAGTCATCCGCACACTACTATCACATAGATCTAGAGCCCTCGGGTGCGATTGACGGCATCGCGAACGGTAATGTATGTCGCCTACGCTTGAGCGCCTAATATCAAACCTATCCCCCTAGTGCGTTATAGGTGGCGCCACACTTAAACCTTACCCAAACGGTTGGTTTTGACACGACATTTTCAGGTACAATAAAATGATTTTTTTTCAAAATTTCTAATGGACTTTCATACCTACCCCAAACCCTAGCTGTAAGTACCCAAATCCGGATCGTCAAAATCCGTCAGAAAGTTAATCGAAATCCGTTAACTGGCCCGCTCCAGGTTAACCGGAACTCGTTAAACTCGGGACTGCCCCGTGCATCCCGACGTCGAAGCGTACTTAACACGTGTCATCACACGTAAAAGTACGGCTTTCCCTGAAAAACGCACTTTTCGGTACTTTCCGGGGGCATTTCGGTTATTTTCTGGACTGTTATTTAAAAAAACGGACAAAACCGGGACCGGGGGACGAACTCCCACACATTTGGTGAGTCATGGGACACGTGGCAGCCATGCCACAACCCACACATCACCTTTCAATCAGAAATCAAAGGGAAAAGACTAAAATATCCCTGGTATACAGTCAAAGTCCGGCCGGACTCCCTGTGCACATTTTCTGAAATTGCCAGCAAGCCCCTCAAAATTCCAAAATACCACAAAACCCCTGGAAATCAGTCTAAGTCCGGCCGGACTCCTACTGCATTTTTCACCTATAAATAGGAGGGCTGTCAAAGCCATTTCATAACAACATTTTACCCCAAAAACAACCACAGCCCACGGCACAAACCAGTTTCACCCCTCCCGAGCTCCCGTTTTGCCTCGATTCGCGTGAAACTTTCATATTTCGATCAAATACGTCCCTCACCACTACGAAACACCGTTTCAAACCTCTTTCCGTGTCCCGTACACACCTTCCGAGCCAAAGGAGTCGACCCTAGCCATAGGTATAACTCCCTCTCTCTAATCTCTCGTTTTGTCTCGGTTTACGTGCCAGTCGCTATAACCGTTTCGAACACTGTTACTGAAATGTAGACGCCTCCGTCTAACGGGGTTCGATACATTTTAGCCCCTCGATCCTCTTCTCTGTCCGTAAGAGAAGTAATCACGGGTTAAAACGGCGTTCCGACCCCGTTCCGTTTACTTTTTCTGTCGTTTACCATTTCGGATCAATCGATCCGTTGATCGTCATTTACTTTCTGTCATTTACAATTCCGAGCCGTTTTGGCTCGTTGATCGTCATTTACAATTCCGAGCCGTTTTGGCTCGTTGATCGTCATTTACAACTCCGAGCCGTTTGGCTCGTCGATCGTCATTTACGATTCCGGATCGTTTGATTCCGTTGATACTGCTTTAAATACCGTCATTTACAAAGTCTGACCCGTTTGGATCGTGATAGTATTTATCTTTTCAAAGTCCGAGTCGCAACCCGATTCGTTGATTGCATATCATTTAAAACGCATTTTTCCCGTAAAAATCTTTAACAATGTAATGTCGGGTTCAAAACCGGAGTTCATCCTTCGAACTCTCTTTCAAAACGATCAAAATGACGTTTGGCCTCCGAACGCTCATCTTTCAAACTAAAAGCCGCTATTTGACATTCAAAATCATTTAATACGTTTTTTCCCGTAAAAATCGTTAATAATGAATCGCCCGGTTCAAAACCAAAAGTTCGTCATTCGAACTCCTTTTCTAACTCAAATCGACGTTTGCCACGCAAATGCTCATTTCCGTCTCAAAACCGACGTTTGTCATTCAAACGATCGCTTTTTCAAAAGATCACCTAATCAACGTTTGACATTCAAACCAAAATTAAGCTTGTCATTCAAGCCCCCTTTTCAAAAATACACACACACACACAGACACGATTTCGAGAAAGGTAGAAAGACTCGTCATACGAGGCATTTCGGGTGATCTCAATATACTCTTCCCGAAACGTAACGTGACCTCCGAACCTAACAATCTCTGGTACTAAAAAGCTTTTTACTCATTTTTGCTACCAATAAAAATGACCCCCGTTTTCAAAGCCTTTTCCTAAGTTTTTGCTACCAATAAAAACGACACCATTTTCACAAAAGCCGTTTCTCAACGTTTGGGCTCAAAATACAAAAACCGCGTGGCGACTCCTCATTTTTTCCTTCCCATGAAGCGAGGTCTCAGACACCAACCCTCCGCGAAAGACAACCGCGTTTCGCGCCGCCCGCGCGAAATCCCGGATAATTTCAGTTGGCGACTCCGCTGGGGAATAAGGATACTTTTTTAAAACTGCCGACGTTTTCTAAAAAGCCTTCTGTGGGTCAAACTTTCGTTTACCCTTCCTCGTTTTCGTGTGCGTATGTTACCTTAAACCTCGAACGGTTTTTTCAAAAGGCATTACATTGTCAACTTTCCAAAATCATACCATGTTTGTGCATTCCCATTCATGTTTGATTTTTATTGCTGTCTTTTGAACTGCGCATTATAATTCTTTAAGACACATTCTGAAAAATCTCTGTTTTACTAAAAAAAAGAATTTTAGTGACCGCACACTACGCACACTTCCTGCCTCGAAATACCGCACTTCACGTGCACTTGCTGCCTCGGTACACTGCACACTACAACCCGTAACCCGGGATGGCCTTATCAGTTGCACCCCGATTGGTCTGCCAGACACCTTTCGGGGGCGCACGGGGTCGTCCCAAACATCCCATCCTAGCCCGTGTAAGCCATGCACTCTTTGTGTCACACTTTGTCCAAGACCTCGGTTGGTTTTTGGCTTAGCTCGTGTCATAAAGCCTAAGTGTATGTTTTTTACGCCGGGCCCCGCTCCGAGTCAAGCTCGAGAGGTTGAGACCGAAGGTCGTTCCCGACCCGAAGTCTCGAGCTTTTCAGCCTTGACTTTGACGCGGAGCTCTGCCGAAAAATATACCCGAAGGTTCAATGTGATGCCGTGTCACCAAACCTCACCGTATCCACCGTGCCAGCCACAACTTGGCCAACGCCAAAAGCTAAGGTCCCTCGCGCAAGCGAGTCAGGAGAGGTCATGCCGAAATTTTGGCACGATCCCCACCTTAACTTAAGGACGTTGACTTCGAATGTGGCCCGTGCGTCACATACGTTGAAAGTTTGCGTGATCAGCTAGCCTTAAGTTCACTTTTTCCTTTGTCGGTGGAACTCGCTTACCTTATAAGACCTCGCTCGGGATAGTCCGTCTCGAGAAAGATGATCTACAATGGAAACGAGGGGCTTATAAGCGTAGTGACGAGATCCACTGATTAGAGCTCTAGGATTAGTTGCGAAAAAGAAGACCCGCTCTTTTCCAACCGATTAAGACTCTGAGAAAACACGCTTTAAGTAAACATTAATCGGTAACTGCACATTGCACAAGCCCGAAACCTTGAGCCAAATACCCTTTTCCGAAGCCTAAACCCTTCCTTTCGTTCCTGCGGCGGCGAGAAAGTGGTTCGAGATTTCCGGGTCGGCGCCTTGCGAGAATCACGATAACGACAGCGTCAGACAGTTCTTCGGTTCCCTCAGTTCCCTCAGCCAGAATTTCCGACATGTCTAGTTCACCGAGAAATCGTGACGGGGAAGGACCCCCGCCACCGGCAACAGATATGACATTGGAAGAAGCCATCCGGGCTTGTGAGGTTCACAAGAGGCAGAAAGTAGATCGGCGGGAATTTCGTGGTACACCTTACGAATGAGCGTGGTATAGCGGCTATCCCCGGTCGAGACGGTACTTTTGTCACAGTCGAGGATGACGATTCCCCAAAACCAGTTCACCAAACCTTCAATCGGGTTCCTCCCCGCCAACTTACGGGATGACTTCGAATCAAGGAAGCAGTAGGCCTAGGCTTCACGTTGCCACCTCCCGGGGCAACCTGTCATATTTAGCCGGCCAGTGCTACTCCTATCACTCAATACCACCGGCGCACCGGCCAGACCATCCCAGAGATGCCAATATCCTTCAATACCCTCCCGGGTTCGTTCCATTGCCTATACACGAATCCCCAAAACACCGGGGACAAACCCCGATCTGATTCGAAAAGGCCCCCATATATCCACATAGATCAAGCCTTCCACCTCCAATCACTACCGCCCACGTGGTAGCACCGGCGCCGAGCCTCACAGTCCACCTTGGGACCCAACTTTGCACTGGATGGTCGAGCGGATGAAAGACACAGAAAGCCGCATGAGCGGCTTCAAGCGAGAAACGCTCAAATCCACGGATCTAGGAATGGTCACGCCTCTCCCTTCCAAGTTCAAAATGCCGGAGATGGACCGATTCGACGGAACCGAATGTCCTCAAACGCACGTCGACACCTACGTTCTCGGCATGGGAGCAAAAGGAGCAACCCTCCAGCAAATGGCCAACCACTTCCAGCATACACTTAAAAGTTCAGCGTTACGATGGTTTCTAAGGGTCAAGCCTGCGGATCGCCACACCTGGGATCAGATTAGCAACATCTTCCTGGAACGGTACCGATCCAACTTATAGTGGGAAACAAGTCGTGAGGACTTAATCACCACTGAGCAGAAAGCGGATGAAATCGTTGGAGAATTCTACAAGAGGTGGAGTTGGAAACTCTCCGAGATCATGGAGCCACTCTCCAAAGAGGAACAGATGCGGATCTTTAAGTCCTGCTTAAGACCGTCCATCAGAACTCTCATTAGTCACCATTTCTTCCCAGATCTCCGGGCCATGGTGAAATTACCCGGATCCGAGAGGCAGCGCGTTCGCGCCCCGGCATCTGGCATTTCCCGCTTTGCAGCGTTTTTCAGGTTGGAGGTGTCTCGCCGTTTGTTTTCGCATTTGTAGAGTCGCCACGCCGTTTTTATTAAGCCCAAAACATTGAAAAAGGGCATCAGTTTAAAGATAATTTTAAACTGTTTTTGTGTGATGAGATTTTGAGTTCGGAGGTCAGATGACTCCTCGGGAAGAGAATATTAGAATATTAGAGCTCACCCGAGTCGCCTCGTAAAACGAGTCTTTCGGATACCCCTAATATCCTTTAAATGTTGTGTGTGTGTGTGTGTGTGCTTTTAAAAATGCATGTTGTATCGGATGTCTACATTGTATGCTATGTATGGAAATGTATTGAAATAGTAATGGAAGGAAGCCTTACCAATGTTGGTTTGTGTACGTCTTCCGGCCTGGGAATAGTGTTTGAGGTCGGAGTAGCGTTCGGTACGGATCGGGATTGCTTCGGGAAGGGCCGGTTGTCTGCGGGACGAGTTTCGGCGTGAGTTGATGTTGCAGAGGCTGCGTTCGGGCGGAGGTTCGGCGTGCGTAGGGATCGTCGGGATCACTCGGGCGAGAGGTTCTAAGGCGTGCGTTGGGGTGGCCGGAGTCACTCGGGCGAGTTTCGGCGTGGTTTGGGATCGCGGTTTGACTCGGAAAGAGCCGGGACACCGTGGAAAGACCAGGCAAGGCCTCGGAGTACCACGAGGGGCCTCGAGTACCTCGAGAGTGCCTCGGGCGGCGCGGGAGCGTCGCGGGAGCGCTCGGGGAGGCCCGGAGCACCACGAGGGGGCTCGGAAGGCCTCGGAAGGATCCGAAAGGGGCGGGAATGCCTCGGAAGGACTTAGAGGGGAAGCTAGAAGGCCTAGGGAGGAAGAGAGAAGTGGGAGGTGTGTGAAAATGAGGAGGGGGAGCCCTCTATTTATAGTGCCGGATTTGGTGCAAAGAGGTCCGTACGGACCTCCACAGTAATCCGGACTTTTGGTTTTCCTCGATTTGAGGGAATCTGTGATGATGGAGGAATATTTGCAATTATGATGTTCCTGTGCAATAAGGTCCGTACGGACCCAAGTTGACATCACGAAAGAGGTAAAGTACGGACCAACTCTGCGAGGGGGTAATCATTTTCCCGGGATTTGAGGGAATATTGTGGACTTTAAGAGGATTCGTAATTATTAAAGCGAAGAGGTCCATGCGGACCATTATTGCTTTTCAATTTCTGAAAATTCCCAAAAGGTCCTTTTGTCCCTTTTTATCCCGAGAAAGGCTCCTCCCTTGGTTTGGTGGGGTTTTGAGAGGGTTTTGAGTGCCGAGAGGTCATCGAGGCTGCGTTGATGAGTCTGCGGTGTTTTCCCGTGTGTTTGAAAGGGGGTGATCAGATTGGGGTACTTACGAAGCCCCTCGACGACGTCACTTATGAAAGAAGTGGGGTCGCCGATAAGATAAGGGTCCCTAATACGGATCGCGTCTTTGGGAGATAAAGTGACCGGGGAGGTCAGTGTGAGGATGTGGTGGTGTCCTATTGTGTGACCGCATAGGTCAGTAGGCTGGACCCTGTGATAGGATTCCTACGTATCCCTGGCTGGAATCAAGCCTGATCGTAGTTCGGGGGTAGGGTGAGTGTTTTGTGAATGCGGGCGTGGTGGTGCCTGAAGTGTTGCGTGACCGCCGAGGTCGGTGGTGAGGACGTGGTGGTGTCTGGGTGACCGCATGGGTCGATGGGCATGGACCCTGTGATAGGATTCCTACGTATCCCTGGCGGGAATCAAGCCTGGTCGTAGTTCAGAGGTCGTGAAATTGTGAGTGCGGGCGTGGTGGTGCCCTGAAGTGTTGTGTGACCGCCGAGGTCTGTTGGGAGGACGTGGTGGTGTCCTAAGATGTGATGACCGCCGAGGTCAATTGTGAGGACGTGGTGGTGTCCTGGGATGGAAATTTTACGATTTTCCTAATCGGGTGGTTTAAGGCCTTCCGGTAGGAGATAGTGATTTGGGAGGTTTATATGGTCTTCCGGACCGAGTGGTTTAAAGCCTTCCGGGCTGAGGATGGGGTGAGGACTTGAATCGTCTTCTGAATGTGGTTGCGCCACGCGTTAGGACTTTGAATCGTCTTCTGGCGGCGGTTTTGGTGCCACGCTGGAGGACTTTGAATCGTCTTCTGGCGGCGGTGGGTGCCACGCGGGAGGACTTTGAATCGTCTTAGCGGTGGTTGGTGCCACGTTTGGAGGACTTTGAATCGTCTTACGGCGGCGGTTGGTGCCACTGGAGAGGACTTTGAATCGTCTTGGCGGCGGTTGGTGCCACGCTGGAGGACTTTGAATCGTCTTACGGCGGCGGTTGGTGCCACGCTGGAGGACTTTGAATCGTCTTCTGGCGGCGGTTAGTGCCACGCGGGAGGACTTTGAATCATCTTCTGGCGGCGGTTGGTGCCATGCTGGAGGACTTTGAATCGTCTTCTGGCGGCGGTTGGTGCCACGCTGGAGGACTTTGAATCGTCTTCTGGCGGCAATTGTGGAGGCATGGGCGCCTTGAGCTTCGAGAGGTTTAGATGTCTCGTGCTTTGTCCGCTGGGGAGAAGGTTGGACTTGCGATGACTGCCGGTGCTTGCGTTTCCGTTTGAAGTGGGCAATGATGACGGCCGGTGATTGCTTCACCATTTGGCATTTTGGAGGCGCTTCGTGCCTTGGGATTTGTACTCGGAGGTATTGGCTCCTTCTTGTGCTTGTTTTGCCGTTGAGTGGGCAAAGTTCGGGCTTACATTGACGGCCGGTGCTGGGGATATGTAGTCTTGTATGACTTCCCTTTGACTTGTTGGGGAGGAGCTCGGGCTTACTTTGATGGCCGGTGCTTGCGTTGCCGTTGAAGTGGGCTAGGTTCGGGCTTACAACGGCTATAGGTGCTTGAATTCACAGGGATGCATGACCTTGTAGGGGCCACTTTCTGAGAAGATGACTTCGGACCTCTTTTGAGGGCCGATGGTTGAGATTGCCGTTGAGCGTTTTGGAGGCGTCTTGTGCCTTGATATTCGTGCTGGGAGGTGTTGGCTCCTTCTTGAATTGCCATTGAGCGGGCGAGGACCGGTCTTACATTGACGGCCGGTGGTTGAATTGCCGTTGGAGTGGGCGAGGTTCGGGCTTACACTGACTGCCGGTGCTTGCGTTACCGTTGGAGTGGGCGAGGTTCGGGCTTACACTGACTGCCGGTGCTTGCGTTGCCGTTGGAGTGGGCGAGGTTCGGGCTTACACTGACTGCCGGTGGTTGAATAGCCGTTGAGTGGGCGAGGACCGGTCTTACATTGGCCCGGTGGTGGTTGAATTGCCGTTGGAGTGGCGAGGACCGGTCTTACATTGACGGCCGATGGTTGAATTGCCGTTGGAGTGCGCGAGGCTTGGGCTTACCGAGGCTAGCCGTGGTTGAATTGCCGTTGAGTGGCGGGGACCGGTCTTACATTGACGGCCGGTGGTTGAATTACCGTTGGAGTGGGCGAGGCTCGGAGCTTACGTTGGCCCGGTGGTTGAATTGCCGTTGAGTGGCGAGACCGGTCTTACATGTGGCCCGTGGTTGGATTGCCGTTGGATTGGGCGAGGACGGTCTTACATTGACGGCCGGTGGTTGAATTGCCGTTGGAGTGGCGAGGCTCGGGCTTACTGCTGGCTATAGGTGGTTGAATTGCCGTTGGAGTGGCGAGGACCGGTCTTACATTGACGGCCGGTGGTTGAATTGCCGTTGGATTGGGCGAGGACCGGTCTTACATTGACGGCCGGTGGTTGGAATTGCCGTTGAAGTGGCGAGGACCGGTCTTACGTGACGGCCGGTGGTTGAATTGCCGTTGAAGTGGGCGAGGACCGGTCTTACATTGACGGCCGGGGGTTGAATTGCCGTTGAAGTGGGCGAGGACCGGTCTTACATTGACGGCCGGGGGTTGAATTGCCGTTGGAGTGGGCGAGGCTCGGGCTTACTTGTGCTTAGGTGGTTGAATTGCCGTTGAGTGGCGAGGACCGGTCTTACATTGACGGCCGGTGGTTGGAATTGCCGTTGGAGTGGGCGAGGACCGGTCTTACATTGACGACCGGTGGTTGAATTGCCGTTGGAGAGTAGGCGAGGCTCGGGCTTCTTGGCTGCGGTGGTTGAATTGCCGTTGAGTGGGCGAGACCCGGTCTTACATTGACGGCCCGTGGATTTGAATTGCCGTTGGAGTGGCGAGGACCGGTCTTACATTGACGGCCGGTGGTTGAATTGCCGTTGGAGTGGGCGAGGACCGGTCTTACATTGACGGCCGGTGGTTGAATTGCCATTGGATTGGGCGAGGCTCGGTCTTACACTGACTGCCGGTGGTTGAATTGCCGTTGAGTGTTTTTGGAGGCGTCTTGTGCCTTGATATTCATGCTGGGAGGTGTTGGCTCCTTCTTGAATTGCCGTTGAGCGGGCGAGGACCGGTCTTACATTGACGGCCGGTGGTTGAATTGCCGTTGGAGTGGGTGAGGTTCGGGCTTACGGCATTGCCGGTGCTTGCGTTGCCGTTGGAGTGGGCGAGGTTCGGGCTTACGGCTGCCCGGTGCTTGCGTTGCCGTTGGAGTGGGCGAGGTTCGGGCTTACACGGCTGCGCGGTGGTTGAATTGCCGTTGGAGTGGGCGAGGACCGGTCTTACATTGACGGCCGGTGGTTGAATTTCCGTTGGAGTGGGCGAGGACCGGTCTTACATTGACGGCCGGTGGTTGAATTGCCGTTGGAGTGGGCGAGGACCGGTCTTACATTGACGGCCGGTGGTTGAATTGCCGTTGGAGTGGGCGAGGCTCGGGCTTACACTGACTGCCGGTGGTTGAATTGCCGCGTTGAAGTGGCGAGGACCGGTCTTACATTGACGGCTGGTGGTTGAATTGCCGTTGGAGTGGGCGAGGCTCGGGCTTACACTGACTGCCGGTGGTTGAATTGCCGTTGAGTGGGCGAGGACCGGTCTTACATTGACGGCCGGTGGTTGAATTGCCGTTGGAGTGGGCGAGGACCGGTCTTACACTGACGGTCGGTGGTTGAATTGCCGTTGGAGTGGGCGAGGCTCGGGCTTACGCTGACTGCCGGGGATTGAATTGTCGTTGGAGTGGGCGAGGACCGGTCTTACACTGACGGCGGATGGTTGGATTGCCGTTGGAGTGGGCGGCGGAGCGGTCTTACATTGACGGCCGGTGGTTGAATTGCGGTTGAAGTGGCGAGGACCGGTCTTACATGTGGCCGGTGGTTGAATTGCCGTTGAAGTGGGCGAGGACCGGTCTTACATTGTGGCCGGTGGTTGAATTGTCGTTGAAGTGGGCGAGGACCGGTCTTACATTGACGGCCGGTGGTTGAATTGCCGTTGGAGTGGGGCGAGGCTCGGGCTTACACGGCTGCCGGTGGTTGAATTGCCGTTAGTGGCGAGACCGGTCTTACACTGACGGCCGGTGGTTGAATTGCCGTTGAAGTGGGCGAGGACCGGTCTTACATTGACGGCCGGTGGTTGAATTGCCGTTGGAGTGGGCGAGGCTCGGGCTTACACTGACTGCCGGTGGTTGAATTGCCGTTGGAGTGGGCGAGGACCGGTCTTACATTGACGGCCGGTGGTTGAATTGCCGTTGGAGTGGGCGAGGACCGGTCTTACATTGACGTCCAGTGGTTGAATTGCCGTTGGAGTGGGCGAGGCTCGGGCTTGCTTGGCTAGGTGGTTGAATTGCCGTTGGAGTGGCGAGGACCGGTCTTACATTGACGGCCGGTGGTTGAATTTCCGTTGGAGTGGGCGAGGAAGAGAGGCCGCCCGCGAGTTCCCAGAGGATTCCGTCTTGGGGCCGGATTTCACGTATGTTCGTGGGGACGGATCGAGGAGGAGGGTGTGCATGCCCGTTTACGGCGGGCTCTGCTTTGCATACCGAGTGGATCCCGATAGATCGGTGAGTGTGCGGACTCTTTTCCATCTTGGCATCTTTTACGTATTTTTCTCTTTTTATTGTTGAGTATAAGCTGTATTCTTGAGCGTTTCCTTGGGTGCTTGCTTGTGCGAGTCCCAGGAGAGCCTATGATATCTTGACTCGCCGTTACGTGGCGATGAGGTCGTTTGCGAAGAAGATGGCATCGAAGCTGTCTTGCCGGTCTTCCCGACGCGTGCCGGCGTACGAGCCTATGCCTTCGAGGCATTCCGTAGACGTTCCTCCACCGAGAGCCGAGCCGGAGCCACAGCAGGAGGGACCTTCGAGGGGGCGGCATAGCATGGATGCCGGGACATCTTCGGGAGCTCCGAGTAGCGGCCCTTTTGCTCGATTCTTCCCTCCTCAGGACGCACAGGGCGAGGGTCCGTCAGAGCCTTCTTTCTTTGATCCTTTCGCCGGATTTGATCCTTCTGAGTACTTTGAGTACCAGCCTCCGGAGGGGGCTCGGTATTCTGATGACGAGGACGTGACGGGCGAGTTCACCGGGATGCCCGACTTCTCTCTGGATGATCTTGGCGAGGATGATGATGCTGAGGAGTCTGACTAGGGTTCATTTGCTTTCCCTCTTTTTTTTTTTGTTTAGCAACAGACATTTGATGTACCTGTAATAAAACACTCGTATTTGCACGGCAAACAGCATTTTATTTTAAGATGTAATGTCATTTTTGGGATTCCTGGGAATTGTCCTAGAAATTGTTGCTAGTATTTTTTTTTTATTTTGTGCATGCCACGTGAGCTGAGAGTGCGTTTGTGGGTAGTGTATGTTCACCGGAAATGGCTTTGGCCAGTGTTTGGGCAGTTTGGAGCAAGGTCCTGCTGAGGACAGTGGTTGTTGTACTGTTTGCTGGGGAAATGGGTTCTGTTTGGAAGGAGGTCCATACTTAGCATGCAAAGAGGTCCGTACGGACCAACCTTGCTTTTGGGAAGGAGATAAATGCCTTCCAGTGTCTGGTTCTTCCTCATTTCCCCATTTGCAGCCATTTTCGAGCTTTCTCCCCCATTTTCTCTAGGAACCTCCATTTTTGCCATGGATTCTTCGTATGTTCCTAGAATTTTGCCGAGGCTTTCGCAGGAGAGGAAAGCACGCTTCCTTGAACAGCTGAAAACGTGGATGCGGCGCCGTATGAGGCATCAGAGACGGGCTTTCGAGGTAAGGTTTCGTCTTTGCTCGATTTGGTCTTTTAAGGAGTTGGTTCCTGATTGGGATTTGTTGCGGGCTGCCGCGAAGTTCTAGGATGTTAGGAGACACGTGTACTGTTTCTCCTACAATGAAATGGTGCCCATTTTTGAGGATTTTTGGGCTTTGATGGGAGGACCGGAGGTGGAGGCCATCTCGCTTCCTTTGATTGGTGGTGCTGCGGTGAGCGTGAAGCTTGCAGGCTTTCTTCGGACTTTGTTAGGAGAAGCGTAGGGCATGATCCTTGATTCGGGTCATATCGACATTTCTGAGCTGCCGGAGCGGTTCATGGTTGATGATGAGAGTGATGTCTCTTGGGACGCATTTGCCTTGTGCATGATGGCGACGCTTTTCATGGTCAGCTCCCTTGGCATTTGCGATGGTGCTTTGCTAGATGTGGTTGGGCCTTTGCGGAAGTGTGGAGAGGATATTGTCCGTTGGTGCTGGGGAGACTCTTCATGGTATCGGCCAGTGCGGCGTGGGGATCGGTTCATGAGAGGGGAAGCCTCGCTTTGCTCACCTTGTGGCTGCGAGAGAGACTTGAGCCATGCCCAGAGGCTCCGACGCGTCGTTTAGTCCGTGGTCATTTGCTCGGCGACCTCTTGCGTTGGATATGGATCGATGCACTGGGAGAGATGGATGGCACGGCTTGGTACGCATCGGATCCGTGGTGGGTTCCTTGCACTGGAGGATTGAGACTAGGAGGGTCTTTCGGGAAGGGTCGTATGTCGTCGAGTTCCAGGTTTGTCTTGGTCCTCCTTCTATATTCCGTCGGTTGTTTCCGGCGGTTTGGGATGAAGCAGGAGCCTTTGTTGGGCTGGGATGACCTTGCTGCGTCCGGAGGTAGTTCCTCTTTGTATGGCGGCTTCAGGTGCCTTCTTGTATTTTACGAGGGTATGGAAGTATTCCGCTTTCCCTCCTGTGGTACTCCTTAGACGTCGGGAGCGTCGTATTGACGAATCGGTGCACTGGCCTGGTATGAAGCGGCGTGTTGGGCGGCCAAGTGGTCTTGGAGAGCAGGTGTGTAGCGATTCTGGGACCCGATTGCCGTAGTAGCTATTGCCTTAGGAGTGCCGAAGCCTGGTCTGACCCTTTGGATGTGACGGGAGACACTTTGTTTGACTACGAGACTAGAGTTGACCGGCTCGGGGAGAGGTCCTCTTTTGCAGGCTCGCGGGGAGAGATCCGAGCCGAAGCACGGGCGAATGAAGCCACTGAGAGCTACTGGATTGTTTGACTCTACGGGAGGACCCCTGATCTCGGAGCTGAGACGCAGAGTTGGTTCACGTGGAGCGAAAGAGGACTCGCCGGGGACGAGGGATGAAAGGAAAGAATGGCGAGGGGACAAGCGCAGATGGCGCGGAATGACCTCCTAGGTATCCATTCATTGCATTTGCAAACACATTATTTGTTAAATGTATTAAGCTGTCTTTTAGCATGTTGTGAACTTGAGAGTAGACCGTGCTTGAACTCATCAAGAAATGTTGTAACCGTTAGTGATTTGTGATTTACTTTTAAAGCTTTGTCGAGACGCAAGATCTCTTGTTTGCCTTTGTTTCTTTTGTGCACTTTGTCGGCGTCCATCTTTGGACTTTTCTGTTGCATTTGCGGGCTGAAGCAGTCTGGGCCATGACGGCAATCCCTTTTGCTTAGGCTTTGTGCTTGGCTGAGAGGTTGAATGCTCCCTTGACAAGTCGTTTTGACGGTCTTTTCCGCAGCTTCCTTGCCTCTTGTTGGCGTCGGGCTCTTGACCTCTTTTTTGCAGCTTTCGCTTGAGCTTCTTTTATTTATTGTTTTTTTTTGTGAGCCCTTGCTCGAGCTCTCTTTTTTTTTATATATATTTTTTTTTGTGAGCCCTTGCTCGAGCTCTTTTTTTTTTTTGAAGCGCGTGAGGGCGATGACAAGCCCTGGCTTGGAAGCGGACATGAGTCGGTCGTTTGATGCCGAGTGACCCTCGGATGTCCTTTGATGTTGCCGCCGTCATTTGACTTGGTCAAGGTGGCTTGTTGGGGCGTGTTCTTGAAAAGTGCGTAGCTTGATGGAGGTCTTGATTGACATTCAAACTTTTGACTTTTTTGTGTATTTTTAGACCGGACCAATTAAGGTTGCCTATGTTCCCCCGGACTAGAGGGCTCAGGTCTGCGTAGTTCGACACTACATGGAGTGCCAAGAGATGCACAGGTTGTTCTTCTTTAGGCGAAGTATCTGCGAAGTTTGCTTCCGTTGAGCTGGATTCATGAAGGGATTGCCGTCTAGGTCCGTAGCTTCATGGCGCCTCTGGAGAAGATCTTTTGAACCACGCAAAAGGGCCGATCCATGTTGGTTCCCATTTTCCCAGTGGGTTGGTTCGAGTGGGAGGCTTTTCTTTGAGTACGAGGTCGCCTTCCCTGATGTCTCGGGATTTGACTTTCTTGTCGAAAGCTCTATCCATTACGCTTTGATAGGCTCGGACGTGTTCCATGGCCTTTAGTCGTCGCTCGTCTAGCGAGCCAATTCGTCGTGTCGGCTTCGAGCCATTCAACTTCGTTGATGTCATTTTCCAGCAGCACTCAAGTGAGTGAATTTCCAGCTCGATGGGAAGGACTCCTTCCATCCGTATGTCGTGGCAAATGGGGTTTCTCCCGTGGCGTTTCTGGCTGATGTGCGGTAGCCCCAAAGTGCAAGGTGCAGCTTCTCGGGCCAATCTCGTCCTCGGGTGGTCATTTTCGGATGATCCGTTCGAGGGTTTTGTTTCTTTGCTTCCACGGCGCCGTTTGTTTGTGGCCGGTAGGGAGAAGATTTGTGGCGTGTGATCTTGAATTCAGCCAGCAGTCTGTCGAATTCCCCTTCGAAGTGTGAACCATTGTCTGATATGACCTCATTTGGGATGCCGTATCGGCAGATGATGTTTTCCTTGAGGAAATGCGCGACCTTCTTGGAGGTGAGTACCTTGTAGGACTTGGCTTCGACCCATTTGGTGAAGTAGTCGATGGCTACTAAGATGAACTTCGTGACCAGTTGCCGCTCGGCGGAGCAATTTTCCCGATGACGTCAATTCCCCAAGTGGCAAATGGCCGGGGTGTAGTCATGCAAGTAGGAGATCGTGGGGAGGTAGATGATTGAGGTTGGAGAACCGTTGGCACTTGTCGCAGCCTTCGGACAAAGTGGATGCAATCTGCCTCCGGGAGATCCGGTAGTAGCCCATCCCGAGAATGATTTGCATCGTGGCTCTGGCGTTCATGTGGGGACCGCAAGCCCCATTGTGGACTTCGTTCATGAACTTGTTTGCTTCTTCTTGGCTGATGCAGCGTAGGAGTGGCCCATGGTAGCGTTTCTTGTATAGCATGTCCCCGAGGATGACGAAGTGAGAGGCGAGGCATTTTAGGGCCATGACGCTCTTGGTTTTGACCCCTTCTGTGTGTGGGTCTTCCTTGTTCATGAAGGTGGTTTCCCCGTTCTTGAGGTATTGGAAAATCTGGTTTGTGCTGGAAATGGCGTCGGACTTGCGTCTCTTTGGCTCTTCAGCAATCTTGCAAATCGTTGTGATTAAAACCTTCTCGGCAGCTTGGGCCCGGTTTTTCTCTCGTTTGACAACATGCTTAAATGTTTGCTTGATGCATTTATTTAATTAATGTGTTTGCCTTTTGTATAGATGAATTGTTATTAACTGTTTTGATTAGTTAATATCATCATTTGTTAAAGATGCAATGAGAGGATACTCGGAAAGATCGAAGCATTCATTAAGAGCATACGGGAATACATTATTGGCAATGAGTTCGTAATCTTCTGGCGTGAGGCCATCAGATGACTCGAGAGACTCAAATTCAAAGCTAATGGACT
The DNA here is from genome assembly GCA_022495995.1 of Adenophora triphylla var. japonica. Lineage (NCBI taxonomy): Eukaryota > Viridiplantae > Streptophyta > Magnoliopsida > Asterales > Campanulaceae > Adenophora > Adenophora triphylla. The sequence continues at coordinate 190,333 of JAFEMH010004784.1, forward strand.
CAGGATGAGTTTTGACACTAGACTCTAGGACTCGAGGGGTCAGACCAAGTTGTTCGATCATGTCCTTTTTGCTGGCGGTGGAGTCGGAGAAGGTGGCCCAGTTATTGAGTGGCAATATGCTTGATAGGAGATGGGGCTTGAAGGGCTTTATGTCACCGTTCCCGATCATTGCTATCACAGAGTTATCAAAAACAAAAATCGATTAGATCTGGCATCTCGATTTCTTCTTTGAAGAGCAGGTGGAGTAGTGGCTCGTCCCAAGCATCGTCTGCGGAGTCTTTTGCTTTTGTCTTGGGCATTACTAGCTCGAATGCAGACTCGTCCCGTTTGTTGAAGGCAGGAGTGTTGACAGAGAGTTTTTCGAATTCTTCTGCCAAAGAGGGAGTTTTTTTGAACCAAAATTCATCGTGAATAGTGGTGGTTGTGGATCCCGGCAGGGGCGGTGTGTCGAGAAATGCTCTTCGGACGGGATTTGGCTTGAGGCCTCTGAATCTTGCCAGGTTCTGCTGGAGCTTGTCCATGGTTGTAGGCCAGCTTCGTTTGGCGCTGATCAGCTCTGTTCCCTTTCCTGGATCTTCTTCCAAGTTGCCGGCCTTCTTTGTGAAGTACTTGGTCATGTCGAAGCTGTACGGACGAAGATCGGAGATTGCGTGCAAGCCTCTTTTGTTATCTGCGGAGCGTTTTCATGCAGCTCGCTTGTCCTCCGCAATGTGTTCGGGAGTAGGGGAGTATCCCAGGCCGTGCAGGGTATTCTGTTCTTTGATATTGATGATCTGTTGGGTGCCCTGATGGCGTTTTCCCAAACCGAGCCCCGGGATGTAGTTCATGTGCTTCATCATTTTCATCGGGGGAGGGATCTTGTCCCAAATCAAAGGCAGGTCTATGTGGCATACTTGGGCCTTTGGGCTTTCGATGGTGAACCCTGTTAGCATCATGCCATCATCGTCGGGTTTGATCTCTAAGACCGGGACGCCGTTTGTTTCGGTCCTTTCGTTGACTACGCTATCACCGTAGATGATGGTAAGATCTGTTCCTTGGACGAACTTTACGCACTGATGGAGAGTGGATGCCACCCCATTGATCTGGTGTAGCCAAGGGCATCCCAAAATGGCAGTGAAGGTGATCGGGATGTCGATGACTTGGAAATCCGTTGGGACCATTTGTTTTCCGAACCACAAATTCAAGGTGGCTATTCCCAAGACTGGGCGGGACGTTGAGTCGTATGCCTTGATTGCCTGAGTCGAGGGTTTTAGATCAGTTGCTTTGATCCCTAGCAAATCCATCATTTTGGCTGGAAGGACGTTCATGGATGATCCCCCATCTACCAAGACCCGTGGGAGACGACGCTCGTCCAGTTGAACTGTTATGTAGAGAGGCTCATTGTGGTCAGCCCCAAATTTTGGAAGGTCGAGCTCTGTGAAAGTGATGATATTGCTGTAATTGACGTTGCCAATCATCTGAACTGCTTCATCAGGTGTCACTGTGATGGGAACCATGGTCTGGGCCAGGCTTTCTTCCAACTTGAGCTTGTGCGGGTAAGATGAAGTGAGTAAGGACCAGAGTGAGATGTTAGCCTGAGTGCGCTTGAGCTGTGTCAAGACAGGATCTTCAGCCTTTGGGTCCAAGATTTCAGCTTCTTTGGCGTAGGGTCCCTTTTCAGTTTGTGGCTCAGGTATGGCTGGCCTTTTGTCTGTCCGTGGAGGATTCACTGGGATTTGACCGGAACGTGTCAGAACATTCACCTCTGGACTTATGGTTTTGCTTGTCTCTCCCGTTTCTGTAGTGGGAGGAGCCTGATTAGCGTAAGGCCAGACTGCGCATTTCAATTCGTTCACTGTCATAGCCTTTACTGAAGCATCAATAGTGGCTTTGAGATCTTCCCAAGACAGGGGTTGGATTATCTGGACCTTCGGGCCTTCGGTGGCGGTGCGAAGCTCGTCCCAGCTGATCATGGAGCAGGAGCATTGCCGTGGCCTTGTGCAGAGCTAGGTTTGGAGTAGATGACATAGTAGTCAAACTTTCCTGAGGGTTCTCCAAGGGTTCCGGACTGTGGGATCACCGGATTAGGCATACCTCTTTTTCAGTTTTGTTGAG